>JAUJPP010000001.1:3863095-4096213 GCA_030562195.1 Nipponacmea schrenckii
GTAAGGATTATAGTGGGAAGGGAGGTAATAGTAAGGATTTATAGTGGTGAAGGGAGGTAATAGTAAGGATTTATAGTGGTGAAGGGAGGTAATAGTAAGGATTTATAGTGGTGGAGGGAGGTAATAGTAAGGATTTATAGTGGTAAAGGGAGGTAATAATAAGGATTTATAGTGGTGAAGGGAGGTAATAGTAAGGATTTATAGTGGTGAAGGGAGGTAATAGTAAGGATTTATAGTGGTGGAGGGAGGTAATAGTAAGGATTTTGAGAGGTGAAGGGAGGTAATAAAGGGAATAGGAGGGAGGTAATAGAAATTGATTTATAGGGGAAGGGGGTTTGAAGGATTTATAGTGGTGAAGGGGGTAATAAAAGGTTTTAAATAGGGGGAAGGAAAGATAATAGTAAGGATTTTTAAGGGGGAAAGGGGTAATTGAAAAAGGTTAAATAAAAAGGGGAAGGGAGGTAATAGTAAGGCTTTTTAGGGGAAGGGGGTTATAGTGAGGATTAAGGGAAAAGGTAATAGAAAAGGATCTGTAGGGGAAAGGGAGGTAATAGCGAGAATTTGTTGGGGGAGGGGTGTAAGTAATAGTCAGAATTTATAAGGGGGGGGGGGGTAATACAATGATCGAAGATCGTGAAACACGAGAAAGAAATATTAAATAATAACCATATAAACCATGAGAAGAAGAATTGTCAAATACATGCAAGTTTTATGAAATGAGAATAATGTAGAGAATGTAAAGAAAGTACTGATATGAGTCGTGAATGAAGGCGAGGATTCTATATTTGTTATGATGCCAGATATTGTAAGGAATTCGGGGAATACGATTCGAGAAATTTCTAAATTTCAAGCTGTTACTGTAAATGACGTAGTAGAGTACTTAACGGTTAATGTCTATTCCATGTTGACTGCATTTATTATGACAGTCTAGAAATCGTACACCTTTTTCTCCAGACGCGATTTACTAACAGATTACATACAGAAAACCGACATATTACACCTATTTACATCAGAATTTATATTAGACCTAATAGACTCGAGGAGAAAACCAGAATGCACTGATCTTAATCTCAATCTGTAAGTTAAAGGCTAAAACCACAAGGAGAAAACCCGAAACCCAAAAAAACCCCCTTTTCTTGTCTAAATCACAAGGAGAAAACCCGACTTATACTTGTCTAAATCACAAGGAAAAACCCGACTTATACTTGTCTAAATCACAAGGAAAAACCCGACTTATACTTGTCTAAATCACAAGGAGAAAACCCGACTTATACTTGTCTAAATCACAAGGAGAAAACCCGACTTATACTTGTCTAAATCACAAGGAGAAAACCCGACTTTACTTGTCTAAATCACAAGGAGAAAACCCGACTTATACTTGTCTAAATCACAAGGAGAAAACCCGACTTATACTTGTCTAAATCACAAGGAGAAAACCCGACTTCTACTTGTCTAAATCTCAAGGAGAACAGCCGACTTATACTTGTCTAAATCACAAGGAGAAAACCCGACTTATACTTGTTTAAATCACAAGGAAAAACCGACTTATACTTGTCTAAATCACAAGGAGAACACCCGACTTCTACTTGTCTAAATCTCAAGGAGAACACCCGACTTATACTTGTCTAAATCACAAGGAGAAAACCCGACTTATACTTGTTTAAATCACAAGGAAAAACCGACATGCACCTGTATAAATCACAAAGAAAAAACGACATATACTTGTCTAAATCACAAGGAAAAACCGACATGCACCTGTATAAATCACAAAGAAAAAACGACATATACTTGTCTAAATCACAAGGAGAAAACCCGACTTATACTTGTCTAAATCACAAGGAAAAACCCGACTTATACTTGTCTAAATCACAAGGAAAAACCCGACTTATGCTTGTCTAAATCACAAGGAAAAACCCGACTTATACTTGTCTAAATCACAAGGAAAAACCCGACTTATACTTGTGTAAATCACAAGGAAAAAACCGACATGCACCTGTGTAATGTACAAGGAAAAAAAAGGAACTTTTTTTCAATTTCAATCTGTTGAAGTCAAAAGGACAGGGAGAAAAATCTATTCAGCCTAATGAAATCGTCATCTTTTATCAGCCAAAAACATGAAACGAGAGGAAACCATTCAAAATGGAAATAAATGACAAGGCCAAATACACATCTTTTCATTGAACCAGAATCTTAAATCTAATTTGAAAATACAATAATAGTTGAATAACAATCGATCGTCACGGAACGTCTTTAAATCTTGGACCTGAATAACAGATCTGTGGAATACATTGTAATGGTATGAACGAATACAAAGAATGAAATAACATGAATAGAATCCTTAAACAATATTTAGGGGTAGAGATCACATTAAAAAATGGAATACAATTTTATGGGTTTTTTTTTACCTGATAATGATAATGTGTACAATAAACACATGTGAAGTATACCATATTACCTGATGATGACAGTGTAAATTGTAGAAACGTTGTGTACAATAAAACAGGAGTAGTATACCAACAGGAGTAGTATACCATATAAACTGATCATGATAATGTAAATTGTTAAAACATTACGTAGGAGTAGTATGCTTTAGAAACTGATGATGACAATGTAAATTGTTGAAACGTTGTGTACAGTAAAACCTAGTTATTTACCCTGTACACTATATATGGACATAATTATGTAAATTGCTAGAAGATTGTGTAATATTAATAACAGAATATATTATTTTGTACATTTTGCACAGATGGGGCAGATGATGTTTAACTTTCAGAAACACCTTATGTTACTCTTCATCGCTTCTTTCTTAAAGCTTATATTGTTCATTTGTCATAAGCATGAGGACAAAATGCGACACTCACAAATCCACGAACCAAGGACCAAAAATAAGGGCCACGGCACCAATTAAGTCTCGGCGTCGGAGTTGAGGCCATTGCCTTATGAGATTATGTTCTCGTTGCTATGACGCTAAATTTTCCCTACCTCCCATCTTTTTTAAAACCTATAATTGATGGCTGGTGAGATTTAGAGCAAAATAAAAACAAGCAATAATGCATGGAGATAATATAGACATTGCGATTGTATCTTATTTTAACAAAGGAGGCAAGTCTACGAACAATGAATTAAACATGTCAAAAATTCTCTAAGATATATGAAATACATAATTATATAATATACTTGTATATAGTCTATAGGCCGTGTATACAGGGAATACGAGTTATAGTCAATAGTAACGAATTATTATATTCTTCACATGACATAAATGATGACAAGTAAATTTCTTATCGATTTTATCCGACTCATTCATTCACTAGTCCGCCATAGTTTTACTGCTTTAGTCACAGCAACGATCGACCGAATACAACACAAGCCTAAACCATGTGAATAGTTAGCTATGGAATCACTGATATTGCCATTGTAAGGAAAAAACCACGCGGTTTGTGTAAATACAAGATTTTCAGCGTCTTCTAAGTGAATATTTATTTGTTATCAGTCTTATTTTACATTATCGTTAATAATACCAGAAAACCCAAGAATTTACTGCAACTTGGAGATTTGTGAACTGTGGTATGGAATAGAGAGAAACGTTTCATTGTTTGAATTCCAAGTGCACGAAGGAGTAATGCGATAGAAAGTTCAATAGGACAGGCATGTGTCTTTGTTTCCATGTGTTAGTGTGTTGATAGTGTTTCTAGTAAATGGTCAGTAGAAATGGGATATAATAGAATTGTATAAATAAATAATAGGCTACATGTGATACAAGTTGAATACCAGAGTGTAATATTTGTAATTATATAGAACCTGGCAGCTGTGCCGAGTTTTTGTAATCTGTATAAATATTGTGTTATATATTGGCATCATGTCGACTATACGTAAAGCGTATATGGAAATATCTAACGGAATTCGGGGGCTGCGCCTCCACAGAGAACAGAATCAGAACGGTAGTATATCAGTTAAAGAGACGTTACATAGAGCTACTAATGGCTCCTCACCAAATAGCAGTAATAAACTGTTACGCTCACCCAAACCTGGCATAGTGAAACGACTAAGGAACATGAATGGAAGAGTAGGGATTGATAACGTTCGAGATCTTTTCAACGATGAACAATTCCTTACCAAATTTTTCTTCTACTTTTCTGCGGAGGATAGAGGCACTTTGGCTCAAGTTTGCAAAAAATGGAAGAGTTTTTTGTATCAATCGAAATTCTGGGTGGATGTCACCCCTATTATTGCATTCCGAAATTGGGAAAAAAATCCAGTAGTTCGTCGAAAATTTTACGAGAGTCTCCAATACCGGGGATTTGATTCTATTTGTCTGCAGGGTGCAACTGATGAGGACGTCGTGGACTTTGTGAGTAATTTTCCACCAAGCAAGAAAAACCTACGTTCAGTAAGTGTCCGGTGTTCGAACATCACCGATGTAGGGTTAGAGACGCTGTTTAAGAAAATGTGTATATATCGTTTAGAGTTATCTGGATGTAACGAAATAACAGAGACAGGTTTATGGACGTCTCTCAACGCTAAAATTGTTTCATTAAGTATAAGTGATTGTATTAATGTAGCCGATGACACAGTCGGGGCAATCTCCCAACTTCTACCCTCATTATACGAACTTAACTTACAGGCCTACCACGTTACTGACGCGGCACTAGCCTTCTTCAGCGCAAAACAAAGTTACACCCTCGGGGTTTTAAGACTGAAATCTTGTTGGGAGATTACAAACCATGGTATAGTTAATATTGTTCATTCCCTCCCCAACCTAACCGTCCTCAGCGTCTCGGGCTGCAGTAAGATATCTGACGATGGTGTGGAACTTATCGCCGAAAATCTACGGAAATTACGGATACTGGATTTATCGTGGTGCCCCAGGATAACGGACGCATCTTTGGAATATGTAGCCTGTGATTTAGGACAATTAGAAGAGTTAGTTTTAGACAGGTAAGGCCTATTATAGAATATTTCTTTTATTACAATTCTTATATTCTCATATGTGCGACAGGCTATGCATGTCAAATTTCGTCCGCGTCAAAATAGCGAAAAGATGGCTTTGGCGATGATCTGGTAATATTTTCATCATTGTTGAGTGCATGAAGTTTTACATCTTCTTTAACCCATTAGGATGTAAAACTCCATTCATTTCATGATTTGTATGGTTCAGCTTTGTCTCCCACTCTCAAAATTTTTGGTTCTACCCCTTAACAGTGACATTGTTCGCAACTGTTATCCAAGAGCAAAAAGTATAAAAACCAGAGTAATATATATTTTTTCATAATCTACCGAGTTTTTCGAAATAAACTAATATTTTGTTTTATTGGAATTCTGGTAGCAACGATCTTCATCATTCCAATTTTAGTGTAATTGAACGAAACCAGAGATATTTAATTCAAAATTTGAATGGTACACAAATCGATGTTATCTTTGTCTCTGATCTACAAATCTCTTTATATCTCTGTCATCTGGTTTTTAAATATGTCAAGTCTTTGGAATCCGTAGATTGTAATTACAGAATTACAGCCTTAGCTTGTAAAACACGTTATTTCTTACTTCCTTCACAACCTGACTTAGAAATCAACACGTTTTAGTTTCCTATCTTTGTTCGTCTCTGACAACCTTCAGTTATTATGTTTGGTCATTTATTGATGTAAACCAACTAAATAAAACCGGAATTCATAACAAGAAATAATAGTAATAGAACGGTTGGTGTGATTTATTACTAGTATTCTGACATTCTTTTCTTCATACATTAGTCACAGACAGTCGACTGTGAAATGCTTAAGTAGGCTATTTATGGGAAGCTAGATTTACTGATCGTTCAGGTATTTCACTCCGACGCTTAAAATCAAGGGGGTGGCATTTTACGTTGCAAAAATATTTATGTGAGTTATTATATTGAGTCGGCATTGGAAAGTCTCGTGACTTGGTCAACTTTTCCTCATTATATGGCTACTGTCCTGTCGACTAACATTTCCGCTAAAAGCCTTCCTCGAAATCCAGTGATCCTTCCGGTCCACATCACCAAAAAACCAAGAATTATATCACAAATTCCCATAACAAGGCCAAACAATTCAAAATATATACTATTTTCTTCACCAATTAAAAATTGGCACTGAATATGTCATCTTCGCTCATTATTGCAGTTGACCCAGCTGTATATTGATGTTGAATAAGTCATCTTTCACATTATTCCAATTGACCCAGTTGTAAATTGGTAAAATTGGTACTGAATAAGCCATCTTTCCTCATTACTGCAATAGATTCAGTAGTAGGTATAAACTGGTACCGAATAGTCTCTTTTCCTAATTACTATACTCCAGTAGAACCAACTGTAAATGTGTAAGGCTTATTTATCAAAACCCGCATTTCGGATACGATGGGTTTCAATAAAAACCCGTTTTTGGGATACAATGGTTTTAATAAAAACCCGTATTTGGGATACATGTGGTTTTAATAAAAACCCGTATTTGGGATACAATGGGTTTCAATAAAAACCCGTATTTGGGATACAATGGGTTTCAATAACCCGTATTTGGGATGCAATGGGTTTTAATAAAAACCCGTATTTGGGATACAATGGGTTTCAATGTACATGTTATATCAAACCAACCATAGTATAGTTAAGAATAGAATAATCAATAGGGACCAGAATGAAATAGAAGCTATGGTCGCTAGGATAGTGGATTAGATGCCGGTCATTAACTGTATAATTGCTGTGGATATATTTAGATCTCATTCGGAATCATTTGTCTCAAGGTTTGCGTGGTATCGGATTACCTCAACCTCACTAGTTTTATACGCTGTCTTTTCATTATTTCATCTTATTGTGACCAAGAGTAGATAAACTTTAACCATCCAAAATATATACCTTAGTCTTGGAAGTTTCTATAGCAATATCCGTTTCATGAAACCAATTCAGTCTGATAATTTGCTTCGTTTATTTTTTGATCTTTTGATACCATTATTTACATTGTACCGATACTGGCTCTAGTGGCGCGGTGGGTGTGTTGCTTTGTTACATACCAAGGTTTACAAAGCCAGCGAGTATATACATCCGACAACAGTGAATAGCTATAGTAACAGATGTCTATAGTCCATCGTCTCCAAACCACATCCCTTTTACTCATATTCGGGATACCCTGTCGCATATATTGGATATATATTGAAAATAAAGATCCCTGGAAATTTGCTTGTGATCATAGTTTCAGGGTTGTTGATTTACCTGTATTTGCCAGAGTTCCAAAATGATCGACTGCAATTTCGATGTAAAGGACACGTTCTATGCAAATGAAATGGTAATCTTATTGAAAACTGATAAAAGAAAATCCTGATTCTGATGTTTGAATGTCCAGTTGGGAACTACTAAAATAAACAGGCCATTGTATGGTAAATTTGTAACATGATGACAGATGTGGTCAGTCAGTCATTACTATAATTCCATTGATTAGTAAGTAATCGGAGAAGATCAATGTATAGCCCAAGGTCGGAGATAACGAGAGTTAATATCAAATGATGATGATGATATAGCTAGTTATTGTTATTGAGTTATTATTGATTAATATGGCCATCAGCTCTGGCCATCAGCTCTGGCAATTAGCTCTGGAATGGTGCTTTACGCGCACCTGTTAGAAAATAAGGAAACATACGCGTTTTTAACTAGGAGAGTAGGAGCTTGCAGGGTCTAATTATTGCGATAATTGACATCTGTAGGTGAAACAGTGTAATTTTGAGGTTTCATACAATGATGGAGTATTCTCAAAATGAGAAATGAAGTGAATGGAGTTTTACGTCCTTCTCTTCTGCACTCTCACAATGAGACTATCAGCTATCCCTCAACTGTTGATCAGTTATTTGTGATATAGGCTTTGACTAATACAGCTTTAAGTTTTAGGCAAGAGACAAAGTCCAAACACTTAATCAGTTTTGGGTTTTTATTTCGAGTATATCGAGAACCGTAACTGAAGTTGTTAGGAGTTTGTATCCAGGTGTGAATCAAGGTGATAAATAGCTGTTATGACGTCCACCGTGTGTTTTATATCCATTATAATCTCTAATTACTGCCAATAATCAATAGAATTATAGAATGTAATTAGGCTACTCTTAGTTCAACAACATAATGGATCAAAACAATGAAACTTGGTTATATCATTCTTCTGGGACACCTTCTGCCACTTTGCGACTTGGTTGGTGGAATGAACATCACTTTCAGAGAGTTCACAAAGCTAGAATTGTTTAGACGAAGATTTAGGAATACTATCACAGCATGATAGAAAAAATTGGGGAAACATTTACCTATAGGCCTATTTTACAAGGATAACAACTTAGGTTCAAAAGTCCGCCGTGAAAGGGATCCTCATACCAGCTAGTCCTTGGCCAAACCTCTTGGCAGTGATTTTCCCGGATTATCCGTACCTATTTACAGCTGGGTGAACTAGAATTGTGAGTGAAGATGACTTATTCAAGGTCATCGGACTTTCACACTCCGATCGAGATTAGAACTCACGTCCGACATTTTCAACGTATCCAAGCAAATAGCGTCATGACGTTAAGAACCAACGCTCTAACCACTGTGCTATAAAACCCCACAAGAGTACTTAGCTAGCGAGGCAGGGCATGTTCACCCTTCTTTAACCCCTTCGTCTTACGCTTTTTGGATAGTCCACATATCTAATAACAATGTTATTGGCAGGTAATGCCTTTATTCATTATGATAATGCTTCTAACTTTATATACAGGTTCGACACACGTGTTAAATAGAGATTCTATTCATCAGCCGTGGTACCTGGTAAGTCCAACTGATGAATATATAATCAGATTGACCAATTTGAGGACCTTCTTATAGATAGTGATTTTAAAACACACATTTTTTCAATAATTACTAAGTTTTATTGATATATCTTGTTAGATTCTATTCTTTAGTCAAGGCAGCTAGCAAATCTAACTGATGAATATACTCTTATGGACCAAGCTGAAGACTTGAACTGTATATTCATTCTAAGATGTATCTCTTTAAAAGATCAACAATAACATGAACAATGTATATCAACATCTTGGAAATTTAAAACAGGCAAGTTCTTCGATTAGAGACTTGAAATTCTTCAGATCAAATTGCATGTTATTATTTAGAGTTAAAATAACTGAATGAAATGAATCCGTTGTTTTCTTTCGAGAAGAAACATGTTCAGGATAAATGTTACCAGATACAAGACATATTTTTTATATGTATATCTATTCTAACGTTCTTTTAAAAGGTTGCTATGCTTTTTAAAGGTATACTACTTCCTAGGATGACCAAACGAACTGAAATTTATAGACTTGGTCAAAGAGTATTTGTTCATCAATAAACTAACTTTGGTGTTAAAACTATACGACAGAGCCCCTTTCTAATCCAATAAATCTATAATCAATAATAATAATCCATTAGACTAAGTAATTTTTAAACACGCTTAGTTTTCAACGATCTTTAATGATAACTTAGTTTAATGGGTATATCGTGTTATATAGAAATTCTATAATCCAGTTATGGCACCTGGTAAATCTTATTGATGAATGTACATGCATATACACTTAATAACCAAGTTTGAGACATTAAATATTATTT
This sequence comes from Nipponacmea schrenckii, assembly GCA_030562195.1. NCBI lineage: Eukaryota > Metazoa > Mollusca > Gastropoda > Lottiidae > Nipponacmea > Nipponacmea schrenckii. The sequence goes on from JAUJPP010000001.1 coordinate 3,872,691, forward strand.
CCATTCTAATATGAAGGAACATGATATGATATTAGACTACCTTAAAGAAGGAACATGGAATGATACTAGAAGCGACTGCTTTTAAGAAGGAACATACTATGATACTAGACTGTTTTAAAGAAGGAACATACTATGATACTAGACTGTTTTAAAGAAGGAACATAATATGATACTAGACGGATTTAAAGAAGGAACATAATATGATACTAGACTGCTTTAAAGAAGGAACATAATATGATACTAGACTGCTTTAAAGAAGGAACATGATATGATACTAGACTGTTTTAAAGAAGGAATATACTATGATGCTAGACTGTTTTAAAGAAGGAACATAATATGATACTAGACTAATTTAAAGAAGGAACATAATATGATACTAGACTAATTTAAAGAAGGAACATAATATGATACTAGACTGATTTAAAGAAGGAACATAATATGATACTAGACTGATTTAAAGAAGGAACATAATATGATACTAGACTGATTTAAAGAAGGAACATAATATGATACTAGACTGATTTAAAGAAGGAACATAATATGATACTAGACTGATTTAAAGAAGGAACATAATATGATACTAGACTGTAATTTAAAGAAGGAACATAATATGATACTAGACTGATTTAAAGAAGGAACATAATATGATACTAGACTAATTTAAAGAAGGAACATAATATGATACTAGACTAATTTAAAGAAGGAACATAAATGATACTAGACTAATTTAAAGAAGGAACATAATATGATACTAGACTGATTTAAAGAAGGAACATAATATGATACTAGACTGATTTAAAGAAGGAACATAATATGATACTAGACTTTTAAAAATAATATATACTAGACTGATTTAAAGAAGGAACATAATATGATACTAGACTGATTTAAAGAAGGAACATGATATGATACTAGACTGATTTAAAGAAGGAACATGATATGATACTAGACTGATTTAAAGAAGAACATAATTTATACTAGACTGATTTAAAGAAGGAACATAATATGATACTAACTGATTAAGGAACATATATTATACTGATTTAAAGAAGGAACATGATATGATACTGGAATCGACTGATTTAAAAGTAGATTATAAAGGTGTGTTAATTGTAACAGTTGATTTTGATTAAAAGTTAATGAATCGTATGGTATTTAAATGTGGGTTTAATTAATTATATTACCTGGAATTCTATATCAGTATATATATATATATATATATCTGATAACATTAACCACACGATATATCACATTCACGGATTTTGCATTAGAAACTTTTATACTTCGTTTTACCTCAATATCAACTTCGTAGAACGTTTGGCCGTAATTTGGCGTTGCATAATTGTATATATGCACATTTAAGGGTGCAAATATCAACTTGATAGAAAGTTTGGTCGCTATTTGGCGTTGCATGATTGTATGTATGCACATTAAACGGTGCAAATATCAACTACATAGAAAGTTTGGTCGTAATTTGGCGTTGCATGATTGCATATATGAACATTTAATGGTTTAAATATTAATTTCATAGGAAGTTTGGCCGTAATTTGGCGTTGCATTATTGCATATATGCAAAATTAACGGTTTGAATCATTTTGGTAATGATATATAAAATAAACCGTCAGTTGGAATAGCAAATGTATATCACATGTCGCATTTAAAAGTTTGTAGACTTCAATGGTACTTAAATGTAGGTAATTACATGTAAAAGATGATAAAGAGGTTTTTCTAAAATAGAAGTATGTTTACAGGAACATTGATAGCATGCATTCCAATTTTCAATCAGACGTCTGTGATTCCTGCAATTTCATTAAAAGTTAGTGCTTGATGATGTCACTAATCACGAAGGTTTCAAGTTTAAGTTAGAAATTGCAGGAACCACAGCATCCGATTGAAAATTGGAATGGTGCTAATTGATGCTATTAGTGTCCCTGATAAACATAAATATTTTATTAAGCCTCTTTACAATCCTTCCAGAATGTAGTTGATGTATAATGTAATATGATCCTTGGCCATTATAAATCAATAGATTAATTACAGGGCGATATATATATATAAACTTTGTTTTCGCCAAAAATAATAAACCGAAACCCCATGTGCTACAGGTTGTGCACGTTAAAGATACCTCCACAGTTAAAAACCGCAAAAAGAGTAGGTTTATGCCGCTGTCCTTTTCCTCATTGTACACTACATGGTGTTGTTCGTCATCTCTAGCCCATAAGGTGCAGAAGAGTAGGACGTAAAACTAAAAAATATCATAGATCTCGATAAGTTCAAACCATTAAAAATATCCACAATGAAAGTTTAAGATATCTTAAACCAACTAATCTTCTACACTACTAGAATAGGCTTATACCGTTATCTGGGCAAAATTTCCCCAATTGTAAACTGCATGGAGTTGCCCGTCTTTACGATAAGGTACAGGGGAATAGGACGTTAAACTCCATTCATTTCATTTCAATTCAGAGTTGACATGTTAAAAAAGAAATACTATCAAAGTTTTGACGTTGGTTGCTGTCCGTCTTCATTAGCACTAAATTAGATGAAGAAAAGTAGTGCCTTAAACTTTATTTCATTTCATTGAGATTTGAGCTGTCAGACTACATTATCACTTGTAGAATGTAACGGTAATGAATTATTCATACATAACAGTGGTTTTTAGATCTTTCATCTGCTCCGAGTGTTTCTTCGTCTATCTGAGCGTAATGCAGTTTATTAAACATTCAACGCTTGATATTTATTTGTATATAGGTGGGTAATTAACCGTGCTTCGGGATTAAATGATTTCAAGATATGGGTTGGTTGAACTCCCATACAACCGAGTTCACTACCGTTCATTCGAACCATCCTCGAAAAGGAACCGAGTTCCACTACCATGTCAATCGACCTGAGAAGATCTTACTGCCTCTTACCAACAGTTCCGAACCAGTCAGTTGTTCCTGATTCTACTATTAGGACCACCACAACTACCTGGATGCGGACGTTAACTTGTCATCTACCAACAACTATCTAGTCTGTGATATCAGTAAGCTGGAAGTGGACGTTAACTTGTCATCTACCAACAACTACCTAGTCTGTGATATCGCTTAGCTGTAAGCGACCGTTAACTTGTCATCTACCAACGACTACCTAGTCTGTGAAATCGTAGTTAAGCGACGTTAACTGTCATCTACCAACACTACCTAGTCTGTGATATCGTCAGCAAGCGACGTTACTTGTCATCTACCAACAACTACATAGTCTGTATATCATACGTGGAGCAATGTAAAATTGTCATTACGCAAGATACTAGGGGGGGGGGGTCTAAGTATAGTACAGTTTCTAGTAGATGTATACATTGTGAGCTCCAGAGAAAAAAGGATATGAAAAATCTTCTATTGAGAGCGGTATTCCCTTGAATATTCAAATATTAGCCCACCTTTTCACTCAACACTTTTTATGTGGAGGCTGGTTTGGCATTTAAATTATTTAATTCCAACACGTGTTGAACTTGGCTCTAATATAAGATGAAATACAATATACATGTACACAAACACGAGTGTCTATATGTTAATTACACGTGTAACTGTAGATAAAACATATAAGTCTCGTTCACTGTCAATTACGATCACCCTACTGTGACTGTTGTCACGGTCTTTCTGTGAGTGTATCAGAGTTGAGATCTGTATTCAGCTAACGTACAAGCCAATCAAATGGCTTTATGACATACAAGAAAAAGACCTAACGATGTCAAGGTATTAGACGCAGATCGTAATAGCTTGACATTTTGAAGACTAAATCTTACGTAATGTAGATTTTCAGCTTTATGTTTGTGCATATTCAGGTGTGATTCGGAATACAAACACGAGTAGTCTTATTATGTTAATAGGTAGTGTAAGTAGTAATCAACACATATAAGTCTAGCGTTCATTGTTTCAATTACTATCTATTCTACCTATAAATAAAGTGGACTGGTCATATTTATGTTTGGAATAGTCCTCGTTGTGCATAAATATCTTAAGCTCGACTACAGATTTCAATTAAATATTGCCCTGACAGTGGTTATAGAAATAAACAAGAAATGCACACCAGCTACTTACAACAACAAATTCCATTCCGGAATCTTGTGGAGTTATTTCGGTTATTACTAATATTGTTTGATAGTTTTTACTGGTAGGTTTAGACTGTTTCACGGCACTGTATATAACTTAGAGAATTAATTAACTCCAAACCTCGCAACTTATTTGAAATAACAAATTATAATCACCAGTTATATCATAGGGGAGCCGCGGTGGCTCAGTGAGTTAGATGCTTGCTCGCTAACCTGGGATTTTTCAGCCCGGTTTCCCGATGTCAGTGATATAGGTCTGAGGGACTGACGTGGAAAAAGTTAAATCTCCCTCTAGTCTAGTAAGTTAATGCCGCTGTCCCTCGCAGCAAATTGTAAAGCGTTGTCCGTCTTCATTAGCCCTTAAGGCGCAGAAGAGTAAGACGTAAAATTCCATTCATTTACTTTCCAGTTATATCACAGATCTCGATAAGCCCAAACCATTTAAAAACTATACAAAGTAAGCTTCGTGTATCTTGAACAAAAAAATGAGCTTTAGTTTTTTGAGGCACTTCATAAATATCCGAAACTATCGAGTCATCCTAACGTCATAGAAATAACAGAGACGATGAAAGAAAATATCTTGCAATCCATCAGAAGAAACTACGTATGGTTCTTCATAGAAATAACCATCGAGATCGTAGCAGCTAGTGCCTCTATAATGATCTTGCCTGACAAGTTAACTTCGAGTTATGTAGTTCAAAGGAATGGTTGTGATCGACGTTCGAGTGTGATTTTTCAATGTGAGAAGTATACATGAACATTTTCGTACGGCAATCCATATGGAATGGAGAATGCTATCCGCCATAGAACACCTGATCCCAGTTACTAGCTAGGCATTTGTTTGTAAATTCCACATAGCAAATACTGTATTTTATTTGATATTTTGTGATGATCCTGTGATATAAGATTATTCAAGGCACGTATTGTACTGAAATAAACTATTTACCACTATTTATTTATACGATTAAGGGTGACCCATGACCATCAGATAACTATTACCAGGTTTGATAAGGAATATGTTCAAAGGTGTTCTCAGATATAATAATTGACCCATGGAGGTCCAGAGTCCGATGGTTTACAACTCTAATAACTTAAACTTACACACGAAAATAAAAGATGATTGTCCTCATTCCTCCCTCCCTCTTTATCATAAATCAAAACAAAAATTACCGTTTCATTCATCAGTTAACATATTGTGTGATAACTTAACACATTTATTTATTTATTTTCCAAGATAAACGATCTCCTGGTGCCGATGACCTTTAAGAAGTTAACTGGGATATACGAGAAGCTACATACATACTTTGAGAGCTAACGAGTATGGCGGTTGCAGTCAGTGGATTAGTGGCTTTGTTAACCTCGGGTACATATACAAATGTTACAGATCATTACAAGTTTGTCGTTTGCAACTGATTCTAGGATAACATCAGATAAGATCGTTCCAAGTGTACAAAGGGTGTCCGTTGCAGTCAGTGGTTTCGTGGCTTTGGTAGTTTCAGGTATACGAAGAATACAGTTCATTGGAAAATTGTCCTTTGATTGTTGATTCTACTGTATAATATTCGATAAGATCGCTCCAAGTATACTAAGGGTGTCCGTTGCGGTCAGAGGGTTTAGAGGCTTTGATAATTTCAGGTATACGAAGAATACAGTTCATTGGAAAATTGTCCTTTGATTGTTGATTGTACTGTGTGATAATAGTCGATAAGATCGCTCAGAGTGTAAAAAGGGTACCCGTCTTCCGAAGTTTGTAACCGACCGTTCGATAGTTACAGTTATCTAGTCATGATAACGTGAAAGGTATCTCTGATAATAGAAGATCGTTCCCCACGATTGATCCTCAAGAAGGATGATCGTTACAATGAGTGGTTTACTGTCTTTGATAACTTCATGTATACCCGATATATATACATATATATTCGTTAACTATGGACTATTTAGTTGTTTGATAATGTAAATAAACGCAATGTAAATGCAAAGATCAGATAAAACCGCACTACAACCGCCAACGGGATGACTGTTGAAGTCATTAGTTTACTTACTTTGATAACGCTACGCATATACGAAGAAATGATCCATTCCAAATTTTGCATAAAGAAAAATGTCAATAGCTTCATAATTGTAAACTTTGGTAAAGATTGTTGTTTGCTGACGATCCTGAACACGGGGAATAGGGAACGACCCCCCCCCCCCCCTTTGTGTAAAGAAAAACCCTTGTGTTCAAAGGGTTTTGCGAGAGACATCCGAAGAGATCGCCCGTCCCTCAGACTAAACTTTGGTACCCGGTATGTAATAGATAAGAATTACTAGATGATATTGATAAGATAATGTTAATGAACCTGATAAGAAGGATGCCCCCCCCCCCCCGCCTTGTGATTGGTGAGGTTACCGGTTGTAGTCAGTGGTTTAGTCTGAAACAGTAAGGTCAACAGATACATACGAACTGGATGTATGAGCTCACGGATTGTTGAATTCATGATAACCAAATGAAATGAATCGTGCAGCCCCACGGCCAATGCTTAAGAGTCTAAATGTTGCAGTCAACAGCTGCATTCAGATACAGAGGAGACTGGATGCTACAGTGAGTGATTAGTAGAATTGCTAAAACTAGATGTTCTTAGCGACAGGTAAGTATAGAAGCTACCTGCGTGTATTATTTAGTAAAATCCCGAAACACGACAGAGCATACAAGCAGATACACAGGAGTTGGCGATGTAACCATTGAGTTGGCCAGTAGACTATTAAACATGTGATAGAGTTGGCCAGTTGACCATTGAACATGTGATAAAGTTGGCCAGTTGACCATTAAACATGTGGTAGAAAGTACCTCCACCCATTGACCACTAGTATATCATTAATATTGTTATTGACTCGATATTAATGATGTGAATCATATGGTTTTCCTGACCTTGGTACAAGGTACACTTCTAAGCATGTTAACAATAAAACAGCAATTGCCGTAAAGTGATACAGTCGTCGATATATTCCCGAGTACGATAAAACACTTCCCCCAATCTGCGCTACCGTTGTTCTAGAAATGAAATCTTTAAAGTTTATAGTTGTCTGAATGAATAACGTGTAGAAATATCGTGGAACCTTCAGATCTAATGTTTTACTCTAATTAAAATATCTACTAACCTAAGGTATATTTTCCTCTAAATATATACAAGAATATTGATAACGCCGTCGTCCTTTCCGCCATAATATTTGTCGAATAATTTCAGACAAGCCAAAGGTATTCAAACAGCTGAATTTAGGCTTTAACCATTTGTCTTCTGTGAAACAATTTTTCAGATTCGGTTTTACAGAATCCGAGTATTACCGAATGCTCAGTTACCTAACAAGACCGCGAGGTAATATATACAGGCAATCGAGGAAAACGACCACAAAATCATCTGATGTTTCATTGCGTATTGTATATCCACCCAGAGTGCTCTTTGTCTCTTTTTAACTTGGATTGCGCTATATTACGACCTTGTTCATCGTATCAAGAATACGGGTTATGCATTAGGCAGTATGACGAATGAGGCCCAGTAAATTAAATATCTAGACGACTGTATCCCTATTATATTGATGAGTTATTTATGTTTCTGCAGGCCATCTAGGACCAATAATGTACAACGATAACCATATGGAAATTTCAAACACAAGTCTAGCGAATTCCCAGACATACACACTATTCTGTTAATCTACAGCCATACCTAAACAAACTGATAGCCAAACCACTTGTTAATAGATTATGAGTGAAAGAGAATATATGTGAAACACATTGTAGAGATTAGAAAAATATGGAATTTTTAAACATAACACGTCTGCATGAATGAAAATATTCAACTATCTTCTTTTAAAAAATATCTCTAGAGAAATAAACTACACTTCATGTTAGATATTTATGATGTATTATTGAAGATGTTGACGGAATTGGTGGAGGTTGATCAAACCTTTAATATCAGATAATTCAGCTTAGTTGGTTTGTCTCAGAATTATTTTCAGAGTGTCCATTTAGCTCATAATGTTTATATGGTGTTTTGGTTTGTTCACTTGACACCACTCTCTTTGTGAGAGTCCAGATAGCTTTTTTGGTAATGAGGTTTGTCAAAGAGACGCCAAACAGCTAATAATGTGTTAGTGGTATATAGATCTGGTAAAATTCTTAAGCATTCTTCTCAGAGAGTCCACATTGCCAGTAAAGTGTAATTTGTATATGGGTTTGTTAATTTGGCATCCCCTTTAAAGAGTCCACAAAAGAGTGTATCTATTTAATAGTCCGCATGAGTATTAATTTTCATGTGGTATTCATGAGGTCAACACGAGACGTTAAGAAAATCCAAACAGCTAATATTTTTATTGTGTATTAAGGTTTGACATTCTTTCATTCATTCTTTCAATATCTAATATTGTTTATTTATTGCATGTTTATCTGGTTTTGCGCTCTCAAATTGAGATGTCTTTACAAGCGTCCACATAAATTATAATTGTATTTGGTAGTTAGGATTGACTCAGAAAGTTTCAGTATGGTATAATAAAACGCATCTATCTAGTGAAGTTTATTTGGAATATGGGGTTGTCAACGTGACATCTTGAAAACACATGGCTAACAATGTTTATGTGCTATCCTTATTATTATTTAAGTGTTTTCTTGAGAAATGTTATTCAGAAATACCAGTTTAAATGTGAAAAAGACAAAGTTACTCAACGAGGAGGAAATTACTGGTAAATTGACGTAAACGAGAGTAAAAATAGTTTGTAGAAATATCAAGACCTGGTCAAGGGCAGAACACAGCTGGGTTAGTTCACATCAATAAAATATTCTCGTCATCAAATCAACCTGGTTATTGAAAGGTTGTAGAAGATGTAAATACGTGCACGTAATCGCATCTACTGTATACATAATTCTACTCCGTACACCGTAGCTTACATCACACCAGTCTATGGGTTTGTATTGTACCCCGTGTATACAGTAAGATAATATCGGTGCATTGGGAAAAGAAACGAAAAGGGTCGGCATCATGTTCGTACTCGACCCTTAAGTTTTAGCGTCTTTTATTACTGTACAACAGAACGCCGACATCTTTATGAAGATTATACGCAACTTTCATGTCGAACTATTACGTTACAATCTGTGCTGAAGATTCAGTTTAAGTTTGCACTCAAATAGCTAGATCGTTGAACGGTGCTTGACATGACAATATAAATTATAAATTTTTATCGACGAGTGATGATATTCTTGATATCAAGAAAAACAAGTTTGAGATTTTATCAATCACCCAATATCACTGTTAGATAATAAAGAAATAAATAATAATGGAATATTTAACGTTATCTCCTAGGAGATATAATACAGTGCAGTAGATAACACTTTATTTTTCATACAAGCGATATCTACTATAGAATATCTTATTGAGTGATATATGATAATATACCTGTAATTATTGACTGAAGTCAAAATAACAGTATGAAAGTAACAGATGTTGCTGATAACCATGGCCTGTATATATAGATATATATTATAATAAATGACAGTTGATATATTTGTTTATTTAACCTGTACAACGTATATATTTCTCATTATTGATAGCAGTTTATATATAATAATTGACAATTGTTATTTATCGATGTCACCGATAGACTATATATATATTTTTCCACTGAAATAGTTAATATGAATAACAATTAAACCTTGTGATCAACAGTTACTATAACCTTGATTACAGAGCCCTGGGAGACAATAACAAACAATATATCTTAATAAATTTTTAAAAGCATACTCATTGTCAATACACAATAACAATAATTCGTCCAAACCTCAGCACCAACGAAGACAAGTTAGAAGTTCTGCCTGGAGTTCAGCACCTATTATACTCGTTTGTTTCTCAACTATCCAGCCAATATAAAAAATAATGACATTTTATTTTATGTAACCTTAGAACTGTGATATATAATTTTGTTTTAATCGGGAACTTGGTGACTGTAATACGAAGATACTTATCTACTTTATTCGCGTTAAAACCTATTCTTTTTTTTAACAGACAGGACGATAAATACCAAGGTTTAATTGTTACTGTCACACATTGTAAAGTTCACTTCCTCAAGACATCTTTCTTGTCATCAAGAAACAAAGACTGATTCCAAACCAATGACTCACACCGCATGTAATGTAATACGAACACATTAATATTAGTTATATCTTGTGGCAAGTTCTTGGGGCTTTCTTCTCTACAATTCAACATAAATAAATTACAGTTAAGGTTTCTGGAAAAGAGCTGTACGCAAACAGTGTACAACTTCTATTCGTTATGCTGCATTTTTTAAATATCGTGCTCAGTGGCCGCCGTGATAAATATAGTACTCCTTAATAACAACTTCGTGTAAGATACCAGGGGGCCACGGTGGTTCAGTTGATTAGACGCATGCTCACTTAAATATGAACGCCTTGGATCCAATCCGTAAAAGGTTATGAATTTATTCGCAGCGAGCACTAAAGCTCAAATTTACATAAATATATACCACTAAGAACAAAATTTCAGATATTTGTTAATAAAATACCCCCCTCCCCACTCTGTAAATATCAAAAGTTACATAATTATGATGCCATAATACGGTATTAATTAAAACATGATCTTCTCCTTCCCACTTTATAACTAGACAATCTCATTTACTCCCACGTATCAACATGTAACAATATACTTTAAGAATGTCTGTCCTTTTAAGAGCATGCAAAGATATTTTCTAAGTTGTTTATGTGTATCGGGGACACTAATAGCATCACTTTTCATCATTCCGCTTTTTCAATCAGACGTTTGTGGTTTATGCAATTCCACTAAAATTAGTTAAGGGTGTTATAAGAGATACTCTCCTATAGAAGCACTAGCCTAGGTCACAAGAAGAGACTATGCTACGAATTCCAGTATACATCAATTGATAAGAAAAAAAAACCCAAAACAATCATAATAGTGGGCTACAATTACTAGTATTCTAAAATGTTTCTTTAATTGTTTTACTTATCTTACGTGGGCAGATAATTATGCAACTTGTTAAAAAACGATGGCAACGTCTTTTACTTTATTAGAATATTTCAAAGCATCTTAAACCAACTTATTGTTATACAGTTTATGATATCAGCATCTGCTGGAAGCGAGCGTTAACGTGCCCTGAACCAACGAACCACGTAAAAAAGTTTAGCCTGCCACTTTGCAACAAAAAAAGTGAAAAAAAGCTTGTTGTACCATTTTTGCAATCAACTGCGTAAATAAGCCTAGCTTTGCTTATCTCCTCTCAAAGCTCTGAGACTAGAACGACATGTTGACTCTAAATAATACTACTGAAGGCAGTGAGAGACTAGATAATTCGGTCTACTCTGGCACCTGACATGACCCCAAACACCCCCCCCCCCCAATCCAATCCCATCCCCTAATCCAATGATTATAGAAGTACATCTACTCTTAGACAGTGGAATGCAGCTGACTGCGAATACGGACTGCCACTTTAAAATATAAAGTAACCTATTAACTAGAAATATGTATTTAATATTTTATCAAAGTTGTTTGAATTGAAACAGTTAAAAGGTTAACAGGCTCTCAGCAATGTAATAATAATTAGATGAAGAAATTTGACGATTTCCTGTTATTTTAATGAAAAGCTTTTTACTCGGTTATGTTAATTAAAGGTGAAGTTGAAGAATGTAGGAGAAGAGAGAACGAAATGAAGTTTTACGTCCCACATTTCTACTTCTGATTGTTTTATCGAGCAACGCCTTACAGTAAGCTATGAGGAAAATTTTGCAATTTTTCGTCTCCATTATTAGGCTATTAAAGATGGGCAAAATTGTGTAGTTTTATAAGGGGAATTTCGAGAGGGGACTGCAACATTAACCTACATCAGGGTTCTTTTGATAGTCACTACTAAAGGTAACACACAGGGACCCGGCGGTTTTGCAACACAACCGTTAAGTGAATGATAGGAAATACTCGGATATGAGGGTCGTAGCGTAGATCGGTATAATACCTGCGGATTTTCTACCCTGTTCCCTATCTGCCACATAGAGGATGGAGTGGTGGATAAAAAGTGTAAAAAAGCTTTTCCTGTCAGAATTTCCTTCATTGCACACCCCATTTCCTTTCATTCAAGAATGCTGTTTGTCTGTAGCCTAGTGTATGTTAAAAGGAACTATAACTAATGATGATACAAGAGAAACAGGCCACATCTGTTTTCCTGGTAGAATTTCCATCATCGCATACCCCATTTCCCTTCATTCAAGAATGTTGTTTGTCGTAGCCTAGAAAAGGAACTATAACTATGAGGAAAAATTTTGTTTTCCTGTCGATTTCCTCCATTGCCCCCCTTTTTAGAAGGCATTGTGTACCTGTTAAAAGGAATAAACTAATGATGTAAAGAAAGCGGCCATGTGTTTTTCCTGGCTAGAATTTCCACATTGCAACCCCATTTCATTTCATTCAAGAATGCTAGTTTGTCTGTAAGCCTAGTGTATAGTAAAAGGAATCTGATAACTAATGATGATATAAGAAATACAGGCCATGTGTATTTTCCTGGTAGAATTTCCATCATTGCACACCCCATTTCCTTTCATTCAAGAATGCTGTTTGTCTGTAGCCTAGTGTATGTTAAAAGGAACTATAACTAATGATGATATAACAGAAACAGGCCATGTGTGTTTTCCTGGCAGTATTTCCCCCATCGCACACCCCATTTCCTTTCATTCAAGAATGTTGTTTGTCTGTAGCCTAGTTAAAAGGAACTATAATCGTAATGATGATATAAGAGTAACAGGGATGGTTTTCATCTTAAACTCAGAGACATTCGCCATGTATTACATCTCAATTATTCACAGTGGGTTCGTCTGTGGTTTCTTTTAGTTACTGATTTTTATACCGTGATGTAGATCTACTTTTATTTATTGAAACAATGAAATTGTTTGATCATCAAAGAGTCGAGAAGGTAAGCTTTGAGAGTGATCCGGAGAAAAAATCGCGAGGGTTCGTCTGCGGTTCCTTTAGTTACTTATTTTTATATCGTGATGTAGATCTATTCAGATAATCTTTAAAATCATCTAAAGATGAACTGGAAGTGGAAGAAGGAGAGCGAGGTTGAGGGGGGGGGGGGAAATACAGCCCCGTCGTTTGGGTAGGATCCAAGGGGGCTTGGCTTCGACATATAATAAGCCTCAGCAAACCGTTTTTAGTTCAAGAGATACTGATTACTTTGGTTTTACTTCGTACAAAACCAAAAGATGTAAACTTTGTTAAGTTTATCGTAAGAAATGAGTTCTTTGGGCTTCTTATTTTCACATTTTCAGCATCCCAGCTCAAAGATCTTGAGTCGACAGGCCGTTCCTCACCACCCAGCACAAAATCGAAGCCCAGCTCAAGTTAATTCCTGGCCCCACAGTGTGTTATTAACCAAACTTGTACATAACGTTTTTATTGAATTGCAAGGGAACTGGACATCGAATATTTCATTCTAAAAAGAGATACTCGTGTGTTTTTAATAGATTTCTATCTATCAGCTGGTAAAGGAAATATCTAGAATATCATCGACAAAGAAAAACATCTAATAGAGATACAATGATATCTTCAACCAACTGCCTGTATTTCATAATAACGTGACGTAATAGGTGTTAACGGAATAATATCAAGTATGATTTATTACAGGGTGTAGTCATACAGTAATATTAAATATTGTCTTGGTTTAAACTCTCTTTATGTCACAGTCCGAAACATCTTCATTTTCTATGAGATGAATAGGGTTTTACGTTCTACTCTTCTGCACCTTATGATCTTATGAAGCGGCAATGGGAGAACTTTTGCTAGGACGGCAGCATTAGCCTATTCTGTCAAGGGATCTCGGTTTCTTGTTTCATCCGAACGATTCCATCCGATGCCAGTCTATGGCAAATACAGGTAGAAACAATGTTAGCTTTGCATTGAAACGTTCAACTACAACCTATTAATATACGTGACCCGACGAATCCCGAACTTTGTCCTTTTAACAGCGTGATATGTTGCCGTCTTTTACAAGCATTTGGGTTCATTAAAGTTCAATGGTCAAGGTCGTATTATGTCGATTAAACAAGACTCAAATTAATAATGTTAGAAAATGTATTAAGGTATTTCTATAATGACAACAACACATTTATAAGATACACTCCTATCAGAGCCAGTCGGGTGACTCGATGTTCAATAGAAGGGTGGCATCTCGGACTACAGTATGTTATTTGAAACGAGATAAAAAGGAAAATTCTACTTAGAAATGTATTAATGAGAAGTAGGTGTAATTGTAATTTACAGTTTATTTTAATGATTAAAACAGCCTCTCCCAGGAGACCCTACCTTTATTACTAATCCATTATAATTCCATCAACTCACTAAGTTCACGATTTTTCTCAATTTTACTTTAATCTTGTCTCCAGTATCCAGTACATAAACAAAATACGTTATCTAACTGATATGGAATATAAGAAAAATATGTGTTTATTATTAAAATTTAACTAAAAACCTTTGTATCATATATTGTTATTATTTAAAAATCATCAAAAGCTTTTTCTGTAAATAATTAAAACATTCTCTTAACGATATATCATTAAAATATTTGATTTGCCAACATATTAAGTCTACTTTCCTTGAATCATAACAATTCTTGGATGAAATTCTAACAGGGACACAAGGACACCTGACTGGCTCTTATAAGTGTGTATTGGTACTACTAAAATTCCCTATAATTTGCGATATCAGCAGTTGCTGGAAGGCAACGTTAACTCGCCATTTACTAGCCCCTGCTATAGTTAACAGCTTGTCTGATATATAGTAGCTTCAACACGACTTCTATTAATACTATCGACCTTACATCAGTCATTTTAAATGTAGCCTAATATCATTAGTGTCCAATATGGCAGTTCGTTAATTCATATGGTATCGTTTGAACCGAATTATCATGTAGTTAGTTCTATCTTTCAAACTAACTAATAAACGAACCAACTCTCCTAATCTAATTTATTTAAAGGTATACTAACTCTTAGGTTGATGACCAAAATGTTGATATCTTTATAAATGATCAGAAAAATCCGTTGTCCATCAGTGTACTAATCTGATGTTAAATATATATTACAGAATCTAATCTTTAAATGGCATTTAGTAAAGATGCTAGATCAACAAAACAAATTCTTATGGATACAATTACTAACTTTATTTCATCGTCGTTTCAACCAGCGTTCTCATTGCTTGATAAAAACCAGAGAACGCTGGTTGAAACATCATTGCTTGATATAAAGACCAGAGAACGCTGGTTGAAACATCATTGCTTGATATAAAGACCAGAGAACGCTGGTTGAAACATCATTGCTTGATAAAGACCAGAGAACGCTGGTTGAAACATCATTGCTTGATATAAAGACCAGAGAACGCTGGTTGAAACATCATTGCTTGATAAAGACCAGAGAACGCTGGTTGAAACATCATTGCTTGATAAAGACCAGAGAACGCTGGTTGAAACATCATTGCTTGATAAAGACCAGAGAATGCTGGTTGAAACATCATTGCTTGATATAAAGACCAGAGAACGCTGGTTGAAACATCATTGCTTGATAAAGACCAGAGAACACTGGTTGAAACATCATTGCTTGATATAAAGACCAGAGAACGCTGGTTGAAACATCATTGCTTGATAAAGACCAGAGAATGCTGGTTGAAACATCATTGCTTGATCAAGACCAAAGAACGCTGGTTGAAACATCATTGCTTGATCAAGACCAGGGAATGCTGGTTGAAACATCATTGCTTGATATAAAGACCAGAGACCGGTGGTTGAAACATCATATCTTGATAAAGACCAGAGAACGCTGGTTGAAACATCATTGCTTGATAAAGACCAGAGACCGGTGGTTGAAACATCATTGCTTGATAAAGACCAGAGACCGCTGGTTGAAACATCATTGCTTGATAAAGACCAGAGAACGCTGGTTGAAACGTCGCTGAAATAAAGTTAGTTATTGTATCCATAAGAATTTGTTTTGTTGTTAATTACAGAATCCCTCTATGATCCAATTAATCTATCATACCTTAGTCTCAGAAACAGGATTTATTAACAAACCTAATCATTAAAAGCTAACCTTCCAGATTTGGACAATGAAATGCCAGAATAATCCGCGTTTGAAAGTTTAAAAAGGCTCTTCATTTCCTGAGACGATAAATCGAAAAAATATAAATAGAAATAGCAAGTAAAATCCTAGTTTTTGAACGAATTTTTATGATTTTCGTGCAGGTGTGGAACTTATATTCCATTCCATTGAAGAATATTTACATATATTCAAGACCCAAATCAACCTCCAAAATTAGTTAGTTAGGAATGGTCTAATTTTTATATATTTTCTATAAATTCACATTTATAATGACTTAGTTTAATGGATATATCGCCGTATATAGAGATTCTATATACTTTAATAATGACACCTGTTTGATTAATATACGCTATACTCTTTTTAACCAAGTTTGATATTTAAAAATTTATGTCCATTCTAAAAGGTAGCATTCCTTTAAGTGGTTCTCTGACCTAATTTAGTTAATCAAGTTTAGAATGTTAATATGTAGGTCAGTCTG
The DNA here is from genome assembly GCA_030562195.1 of Nipponacmea schrenckii. Taxonomy (NCBI): domain Eukaryota; kingdom Metazoa; phylum Mollusca; class Gastropoda; family Lottiidae; genus Nipponacmea; species Nipponacmea schrenckii. Next base: position 3,889,389 of record JAUJPP010000001.1, read on the forward strand.
TGTGGAATCCCCAGGTGAACTGTAGTAAATTCCTCTTCGAGGTGTTTTCAAGATGATTGAATTTCAAAGATTGGAATTTTCAATAAATGTCTCGCGTTTAAACTATTTGTTTATAGTACTCAGCAAGTTCAGGTTAAACACTGTATTTGCTTTAAGTACTGTGGCCAACCACGTATAGAAGGCAGGCAATTCAAGCTATGCCGCCAGGCATGATATGCTTACTCCCCTCGCTTTTGACTTCCTTTCTGCAAAGACTTAAGAAAGCTGTAAAGAAGCTATAGAGCTGTTTTTGTTATTTAGTGCGAAAGTTTGACATTTATAGGAAATAAATCGAACAGGTAACAATTATCATCATTCTCAAAACAAATATCAACTCGGAATCACGATTTTTATTATCTATAACTGCATTTAGTTATATTACATGGTTAGATGTTGAGTTGGTAGATGACATGTTAATATCGTTCGCTCTCAGCTAACTAATAACACAGACAAGGTAGTTGTTGGTAGATGACAAGTTAACATTCGCTTCCAGCTAACTGATACCACAGACTAGGTAGTTGATGGTAGATGACAAGTTAATGTTCGCCTCCAGCTGACTGATATCACAGACTAGGTAATTGTTGGTAGATGACAAGTTAACATTCGCTTCCAGCTAACTGATATAACAGACTAGGTAGTTGTTGGTTGATGACATGTTGATGTTCACCTCCAGCTGAGATCACAGACTAGGTCGTTGTTAGTAGATGACAAGTTAACATTCGCTTCCAGCTAACTGATATAACAGACTAGGTAGTTGTTGGTAGATGACAAGTTAACGTTCACCTCCAGCTAACTGATAACACAGACTAGGTAGTTGTTGGTAGATGACAAGTTAACATTCGCTTCCAACTAACTGATCTAACAGACTAGGTAGTTGATGGTAGATGACAAGTTAATGTTGCCTCCAGCTGACTGATATCACAGACTAGGTAATTGTTGGTAGATGACAAGTTAACATTCGCTCCAGCTAACTGATAAACAGACTAGGTAGTTGTTGGTAGATGACATGTTGATGTTCACCTCCAGCTGATATCACACAGACTAGGTAGTTGTTGGTAGATGACAAGTTAACATTCGCTTCCAGCTAACTGATATAACAGACTAGGTAGTTGTTGGTAGATGACATGTTAATGTTCACCTCCAGCTGAGATCACAGACTAGGTAGTTGTTGGTAGATGACAAGTTAACATTCGCTTCCAGCTAACTGATATAACAGACTAGGTAGTTGTTGGTAGATGACAAGTTAACGTTCAGCTCCAGCTAACTGATAACACAGACTAGGTAGTTGTTGGTAGATGACAAGTTAACATTCGCTTCCAGCTAACTGATATCTCAGACTAGGTAGCTGTTGGTTCATGACAAGTTAATGTTCACCTCCAGCTGACGGATATCACAGACTAGGTAGTTGTTAGTAGATGACAAGTTAGCGTTCACTTCCAGCTAACTGATATCACAAACTAGGTAGTTGTTGGTAGATGACAAGTTAACGTTTGTTTACAGCTAACTGATATCACAGATTAGGTAGTTGTTGATAGATGACAAGTTAACGTCCGCTTCCTGTAGATGCTTATATCACAGACTAGATAGTTGTTGATATATGACAAGTTAACGTGCGTTTCCAGCGGATGCTCATATGAGAAACTAGCTATTTTTCGATAGTTATATCAGCGGATGGATTTGTTCAAACTAGAAAACTGTGTTTGATGGTACTTGATACTATTGAGAGCTGGTGGGGTTAAATAAGAAGACAATGAGATGGTGTTGGATAGTGTTGTTTGAATAACTCGGTCTCTATCAGTCATTATTACCGAAAACTTGAACTTAAATAGGTTCTAACCCGACTAATCTGGCCCTACCCATTCCTTCAACGTGATTACGTACAGGATATTGGCAAATATACGCGTATATATCACGTCGGAGAAACAGTAGGACAAGATCTGTCTGGCCAGATAAAACCTTAAAATTTTGAGAAGATTTAGTAATCTGATAAATGTCAATTTACAATCGACTGACCAATGAAAATGGCATGAACACTAATATGATTTTAAGCTCCTTGATTATAGACGTGTTTTATGTCTTTATTAATTAAATGAAAGTTTAAACCTCCGGTAAGTTAAAAGGGAAATTACATTCTTTAGCAGTCTGGCGTAAATTCGTTTGAATGCAACCTTTGTTATAATCTGTTTAATGCCTCCTTGGGAAATTCAACATAAAATCTCATTAGACAATTCAGATAGCGGACGTAAACTTTCACTGTCTATAAAATTAATTGTCTCTGAATGGCTTATCAAAGAAACTTCAGTTAAACAGATATTAAAAAATGTTCTTTCAGCTGTTCTACTTGCACAATTTATGTGTCTGCTGTCTGGAGAGTACCGAGTAATATTGTAGTATGCTATATACATGTAATACGAGGATATTGTAGTTATATGTTATACGAGTAATATTGTAGTATGCTATGTACATGTAATTCGAGTAATATTGTAGTATGCTATATAAATGTAATACGAGGATATTGTAGTATGCTATATATATGTTATACGAGGATATTGTAGTATGCTATATACATGTAATACGAGTAATATTGTAGTATGCTATATAAATGTAATACGAGTAATATTGTTGTATGCTATATATATGTAATACGAGGATATTGTAGTAAGTTATATACATGTAATACGAGGATATTGTAGTATGCTATATATACATGTAATACGAGGATATTGTAGTATGCTATATATATGTAATACGAGGATATTGTAGTATGCTATATACATGTAATACGAGGATATTGTAGTATGCTATATATACATGTAATACGAGAATATTGTAGTATGCTATATATATGTAATACGAGGATATTGTAGTATGCTATATACATGTAATACGAGGATATTGTAGTATGCTATATACATGTAATACGAGGATATTGTAGTATGCTATATACATGTAATACGAGGATATTGTAGTATGCTATATACATGTAATACGAGATATTGTAGTATGCTATATACATGTAATACGAGATATTGTAGTATGCTATATACATGTAATACGAGCATATTGTAGTATGCTATATACATGTAATACGAGCATATTGTAGTATGCTATATATCATGTAATACGAGGATATTGTAGTATGCTATATATACATGTAATACGAGCATATTGTAGTATGCTATATACATGTAATACGAGCATATTGTAGTATGCTATATACATGTAATACGAGGATATTGTAGTATTATATACATGTAATACGAGAATATTGTAGTATGCTATATACATGTAATACGAGGATATTGTAGTATGCTACGTATATGTAATACGAGGATATTGTAGTATGCTATATACATGTAATACAGGATATTGTAGTATCTATAAAACATGTAATACGAGGATATTGTAGTATGCTATATATATACATGTAATACGAGATATTGTAGTATGCTATATATACATGTAATACGAGGATATTGTAGTATGCTATATACATGTAATACGAGGATATTGTAGTATGCTATATACATGTAATACGGGGATATTGTAGTATGCTATATACATGTAATACGAGGATATTGTAGTATGCTATATATACATGTAATACGAGGATATTGTAGTATGCTATATACATGTAATACGAGGATATTGTAGTATGCATCAGTATATACATGATAACATTAAACGAGGATATTGTAGTATGCTATATACATGTAATACGAGGATATTGTAGTATGCTATATACATGTAATACGAGGATATTGTAGTATGCTATATACATGTAATACGAGGATATTGTAGTATGCTATATATACATGTAATACGGGGATATTGTAGTATGCTATATACATGTAATCACGAGTCTTACATTACGGATTGTAGTATGCTATATACATGTAATCGAGGATATTGTAGTATGCTAATATACATGTATCGAGGATATTGTAGTATGCTATTATGAACAGTATGATAATACATATGATATTATCTAAGTATTTAGACTTATAAGTTTTGGTATCAGAATCTGAACTACAATACTTAATATAAACTTTCAATTAGTTTGATAACGTTACATGAACAGTTCCATATCAGCTTATCAGCATATCATCACACCACACATCATCCATCATCACCATCATCATACATCATTAATCATTATCATCATCAGCAGCAGCAGCAACATTATCAGCATCATCCAATCAAATTATACTTGTGCTTTTTACGCTGTTATTTTTTAATTAGGTCACGTCTTAATTAGGTCACGTCACTTTAGCTTAAATTTAAAGCTAAATTAAAAACGGAACGAAAGATTTGTCTAAGTTAAATTAATTATTTCTTCTGGTAGAAATCGTGATTTACGTTGACAATTCCTAAGGTTCATGAACACCAGTATCGTGATAGCCAGATTTATGGCGTTTTAAAGTATTATGAGTACTATATAATTAGTTATTTGTGTATTTCTAATTCTATCTATTTCAATCAGTACTGACTAACTCTATATATATTATCTGTATTAGTAGATAGGTATTTATGTTTGACAGAATTATCAAGATTAATTGAATATCATGAAGTTCTTTCTCTATGTTCGTACAATAAAACTGATTTATGATGTCTTTCAACTGTTTCACGAGTCCTACTCCTCGCTTTATATTTATTGTTTAAAGAGACTGTAAAAGTGGTTTTCTGAAGAATATATATGTGTATCAGGTACTGATACATCCATTTACACCATTTTTTTTCTATCGAACGTTTTAACTACAATTTCACCAAAACTCATTGTTTGATAACGTTAATAATAACACAAGCTGTTTTATATCACTTAAGGACCCTTTAATTAATGGTATCATCAAACATTTAGTTCTTGTGGAATTGCAGGAACCAAAGTCTTCTGATTAAAAATTGAAATGGTACAAACTGATACTACAATACCCCTGATATACATAGAATACTCATCTACAATCCCTTTAAAGTAGTATATAGATGAATTCTGAAACTACCTAATTGATATTGGTCATTTATTTATGTCGAAGTGTTTACTAACAGTTATGTATCAGATACAACTTAAAATATTCAAGTCAGATACAAATCTTATTCCACCCTTATTTTCTTTAAAGTAGCAATACTGGTCGACTTCTGTAACTCGAAGATGTGAATTTTTTTAAAGTCGAAATAAGTGCCAGCAAGTTGAATATGAACTTTACTATAGGTGCTCTATCAATTTGTCTAAACAAATATTGGTAAAGATAATATTTACAGGACTACGGGTAGCTGAAATTCAGTTGGTAAAGCAAATATATTGAGATTAGTATACAGAAGCTGAAAATGAGCTCCATCTGCTGGTAAAGTAAATATTTATTCGACTACAGAAAGATGACATCAGCTTGGAAAGTAAATATTTGGAGGACTATATAGCAAGCTGAAATTGAGCTCTATCAGCTGGTAAAGTTAATATTAAGGTACTAAACAGATAACTGAAATTGATCTCTATCAGCTGATAATGTAAATAATAAGATGACTATGATAGCATAGCTGAATATTGAGCTTCTATCAAGCTGGTAAAGTTAATATTAAGGTACTAAACAGATAACTGAAATTGAGCTCTATCAGCTGATAATGTAAATAATAAGATGACTATATAGATAGCTGAAATTGATCTCTATCAGCTGGTAAAGTTAATATTTAGAGGACTATTCAGATAGCTGAAATTGAGCTCTATCAGCTGGTAAAGTTAATATTAAGGTGACTATACAGATAGCTGAAATTGAGCTCTATCAGCTGGTAAAGTTAATATTTAGAGGACTATACAGATACATGTAGCTGAAATTGAGCTTTATCGGCTGGTTAAGTGGATATTAGGATGTCTATACAGATAGCTGACATTTAGCTCTATCAGCTGGTATTGTAAATATTAAGACGACGTTATGCCTTTCAAGCATATTTTTAATAATCATTTAATTTCCTCATGAATCGTCTGTTTATGAGCTTCTCTTAAGAGGCAACTATAAAACCTGATTAGATGAAACCATTTTTTCTAGTTTTACTATAATTCAACAAAGTAATTTCCGGATTTTTACATAAAATCGATTTTGTAACTAGGTAATTTTTATAACAGCTTTATCAACTAATTTCCTAAAAGCTGAATTGAGAAGTATTGTTTAATCTTGTCTGCAGCATCAGATGAGCTCTAGTCCATTAGAATATATTTGAATATTTCCAAAATTTAAATGATGAATTTTCAGAACACACCCTTAGTGACTTTATACGTTTTGATACCACTGGCTCTTGTCTACTATAAGCAAAATGAAATGCTATTAAGTTACATTCATTTTCTATTAATCTGGTAAAGAATGAAGTAAATAGTAAATACAGATAGGTAAGCGTGAGCTCTATCAGTCAATAGTTTGATGATACAGATACATGTAGTTGAAATTTAGCTCTATCAGCAGGCAGAGTAAATATCTAGATAACTATACAAATACAGATAACCGAAAATGAGCTTTCTCAGCAGGTAAAGTACACATTTAGATAACTATACAAATACAGATAGCTGAAAATGAGCTCTCTCAGCAGGTAAAGTAAATATTTAGATAACTATACAAATACAGGTAGCTGAAAATGAGCTCTATCAGCAGGTAAAGTAAATTGATAATTAAGACAGTGTGTACATCAGACGATTAAAAAAACCATCTATTAAATAGTTACAGCAGCAGGTATTGCTTACAGACAACTATATTTTAAGGTACATCTTTCTATCTGACCAACTGTATATACATATACATATTTTTTAACATGGGAACACTAAAAATGCCAGTAGAAGTTAATTGATATTAGGGGATGGTAAAACAGATTCCATACCTCTATAAACAGTCAGACAAGCAGGCATGCTGAACCCATAAACTTGATGGTGGGCAATTAAAAGGCCAGATGAGTACAAAACACTACAACTAACATATAACAATCTTTAATATATACTTTTATTATATAAACACTTTTAGTGTTTGGTGAAAATCAAAGTGGTATTTTACTGGAATATCGTGAAATATTACCATGGTAAAATAGTGTTCTCTGTAATTTCCGCCCCCATTTTTAACAATCTATGAAGGTCAATAAGAACTTTGAAAAAAAAACCTACAAAAACAAACATTAATTTTTCAACGACGTAACATCTGGTGTGGACAAAGATTCTGTCTACCAATCTGTTACTGGAAGACTATTTTTGTATTAAGCCTTTACCAATTATACGTACCCTTTTTACAACTGGGTCAACTTTTAAAATGAGATGATTTAATGTCATTTAGAAAGTGGTGTTGCAACAATATTTCGTTATTGGGTATACTAGAATCTGTGCTATACCAAGAAAGTATTATCCCAATAACTTTTAAAATCTCCTTGCGTTTCAAACGAGAATAACACAGTCGTACCGCACCCGATACATCCGTTACATAACTTAATTATTACGTAATATGTAGAACATATCTTATAATACAGATCTACATTAACAATAATTACAGTCACATATAAACAGCACTGTTATCGGTCCCCTCGTACACTCCCCTGGCCTGTCCAAAAAAAAAATCCTTTCGAGGAGCCAACATAGTATAATTGGACACAAACTGATTACAAGGAAATAGTGCTACTAAACACAAAAGGCCTTCCAGATTAAATTAATAGCTGGTTTCAATTATTGATCTATTTAGATGTATTAATTGTAATAAAACAGGAAGTTTATCTATCTCATTCAATCTTGGTCGTCAGTGGAGTTTAATAGTATATTGAGTGATAAGTTTGAGTTTCCCCCACAATCTATTCAATAACATATTAGCTAACTAACGTACAATTGAATATGTCAATATTGTAAACTACAAATACATGTATAACGTTAAATCTCTGCATCCCTATTCCCCAACTCAAAATACTGCCTAAGTCTTTAGCTCAACATTCATTTCAGTGTTTACTCAGTCTTACTGGACACAAACTGATTACAAGGAAGTAGCGCTACCATCCCAAATGGCCTACCAATCAGATAACAGGTTTTAATTATTAATGTATTTAGAAATAATTCCGGCGATAAATCAGGAAGTTTATTTATCTAGTTCAAACAAATAGTGTTAATAGTGTACTTATTCATTACAATAAATTCCAATATGCTATACTGAGTAAACAATTTCTATTTAAGTACATAAAATCAATAGACGACTTGTTTATCTATTAGATTTTTATAAATGAACATTGTTTTTGTGACATAGAAAACAGTTGAACTGCATCCCTTTCTTTACATAATGTTGCTGCATTAGTAGACTAGGCTACAGTATCGCATAACAGGAAGAAAATCCGACACCCAATAAATAATTATTCTATTAAAGGAATACTGTGTCCTAGAATGAACATAAAATTCGGAATGTTTAAACTTGGCCAATAAGAGCATATATTAGATATATAGTAGATATACCTGCTGCCATGAATGAAATTACAGAATCCGATAAATCCAAAAAACTTAGTAATTATCCATAAAAAATGCAATTAATTATTGAAAAACCCTCAATAAATTGATAAAGCGTTTTCAACAATTACTTAGTTTTGTGAGTTTTTCAGATTTTACATGGATTCTGTTACTTTATGACACCAAGTATGTTTACTGATGAATATATTCTCATATCGAACATTTCTTGGATCTTAAATTTCTGTATTTTGGTAAGGCTATATTCCCTATATAAAAATATATATACATCATGGAATGCACTTGACAATGGTCTTGAACGACTCAACCCGACATGTTAATTTTTCATTTTTCTGATATATGGTTACATAATGATTTCCCCCACAGTGAATTTAAAAAACATTTTAGCAAAGTAACGTAACATCGTATGTGTTGATATAATATAAACAAGGCTTCAAACCATCGATTTTAACATCGAATATGATTAGATTTATACTATCTGGAATGGAAGTTTCATTTAAAGGATGGATATTAAGATAGTGAGATAACAGAAAGATCTAATATCTATACCGTGACCCACATCGCTCATAAATTGACACAAGTAAACGGTTTAGCGGAGGAGGTCAGAATAAACACATATGACATGACCTAGTGTACGTTGCCTTGATTATATCTGCTTGATTTTATGTGTTTTTAATGCCATCCTATTATTGGTAATTGCTGTTGGGAATAAAAACTCTTATCGTTTATCTCAGACTGGTTCATGGACTTAATGATGTTCTTTGATGAAACAATTATCGCAATTACATTAATAATTGCTGTATAATAGGCTATATAGGCTTACTGTATCTAAGTATAAACGTTTTAAATTCGTTTAAATAAAAAAAAAAACTTATTAATTTTTTAACACAATATAAAGTACAACGTAGGTTTCGGTAGTGATGTTGGGTGGGCTAATCTTCACAGAACACCTGATGCAATTTTATTATGAATGGGTTTGTTAATTTGTATTCTCATTAAATTTATATAAATGAAATGGAGTTCTGCACCAAATTAAGCTTAATTATAAGCATCTATTAATGATCCTAATGCACCCCAGCAACTAATGGTATCAATATCAGTTGAATGCTTCCTAATCTTGCTGCCCATTCCATCTAGAATGCATTCTCGCTTTATTAGTTCCACATTGGATCATACATACCACAAATGGTTCTTGCACAGAAATAACTTATGTAAGACTAATACGTAGGTAGATATATTACTGGATTAAATAATTCATTAATCTAGAATACTAATTAATGTCGATTGTTTATATTTACAGGTGTAACCACGTGACTGATATTGGTATTGGATATATATCAACTATGATGTCATTACAAAGACTCTATCTTAGATGGTGCCAAATCCGAGATTTTGGATTACAACATATTTATTCCATGCGGGGTTTACTCGTTCTTTCATTAGCAGGTAAGATATGTAATATATCTTTATATTTACATTTCTTATATCACCCACTTCAATAAACCAATGTTTGTAATATCACTCCCTTCAATTAACCAGTTACATATACTGGCGTTTATTTTTTGATAAACTGTAGTTTGTCATAAGATATTATGACGTTGTCTAAGCACAACAATGACGCAATCTCAGATTTGTGGCAATTTCAAATAACGGATCATATAAAACAGCGAAATTGAATATTTATAAATGTATCTTAAATATAAATGTAAGAATTAAACTTTGGTTTCATTAGCATTATTGTTTTGTGAACTTTACAGATCACACTAAAACATAACTTTGTTATTTATACGTGATCAATTGCATTTACACATCAATAATATAACCCGAAATTTGAAGGTTAAATATCACTATTAAACTTACTATGTCTCTAGAGCAATATCACCCTAGGTCACTGTGTGACTGGGCTTTGCCAACTTGGACTCCCTTCAGGGAAATATTCATTTTAGCTCACCTTTTTTTTTAACTCAAGATATCTACGTGGCGGTTTTGTGTTCCCGTGGATGGACCTAAGGGCTGAATAAGGACACGCTTCTTCTTACCACCAACCCCTTTCCCTTTAAGATCTGGCGGGATCTATTATTGCGTTCCTTAGCATACCCCTTTATGTAGTATTACGTCGTCATTCTGCGACACTTCTTTCAAGCATTAAACCTCCAAGTTTATTCTCTGAAACTCTAGACTAATAACGAGGTAACCAAGGTAAAATTTCTTTAAGCTGACAAACAAATTAAAGATTTCATTAATTAAAAGCAGTACATTGAACTGGCCCATGTATGAAAGAATCCTCACGTTCAGTAAACATTAGTTTGCGAACAAAAATCCTCATTAAAACTTGGAAGAAACACGTTCCTGGATGGCTATATCATGTCTTGTTAGGCAGAATAGTGGAAACAGTAAGATGCAATGCTGGAAGTCTATTTCTAGCTTTATTTTGTAGAAATTAATTATCACACTACCGGTGGCTATTGTGCTATTTTCTAAGTTAACGAGACCACGGATCTATACGAGTCTGATTCCATACCAATAAGATCTCTAACTTATACATCATAATGACTCAATCTGAGTCCATCCCACAGAGACCGGGTGATATATTTAGAATAACCGAGAATAAATAAGCTAACAGACCGACAGACATGGTGTGATGTTAGATTCCTAATTAACGGACCAGTTGTTATATCCACTGGAGTTAAAAGTATAACATGGAAATGAGATTTTCCCCATAACATAGTTAATAATAACTTCGCTATAGAACGTTATGCTATTTAAATTGTAAAACCGAAGATTCACATTTTTTGGTGATATTCATGTACCTTTTTATCAGTAAGTTCCCGGGTCCATTCCACCATTGTGACCATACTAGGTGCCAAATGAAATGTTACATTAGTAGAAATATTTGCATATGACAATTAAATAGAATAGAAGAATAAAGCTTAAATGAGTCGATCCGTCGCGGAGGCAAAGTTGTTTGAAGGCCTTTCTGTCTTACGCGCTAATGGTCTACTGAATTTGAAAATCGAAAAAGGCTATTGTTGCTGCCCTGGAATAATTCTCCCCCATAGAACACTGTCAACCTTTATGAGACCATCAACTGCTGAAAAGTAGGACAATTAAACTCCATTCCATTTCATAAACCTTCTGGAAATTTGCTCACATCCATAATTAATGGATTGGCTCCGTTATGAACCGTTTCTAAAGAAACATCTTAACACTATTTATGATAATTTCATCACAGTAACAATATTACCATTCTGTCTATCCTCCGGCTAAGCTTGTCGTATTTATTGAAATCTCGCGGGAAAAGACGAAATAAAGTTAAGCCGACGGTCATAATTTACTACTTTGAGATTATCTAACGAATACCCCCAAGTCTGTATCTTCTAACATATGATCATTGCACTAAATTTTACTCTAATATACTCAAATAATCTTCAATAATCACCGCAATTTGCCTCTAGTTGACTCTAGTATTTATACCGGCAATTGAATTTCACGTTTTTCTTTGAGAAATGCTTCGAATTCCTAATCGAAACCAATTTATTTCTCGCTTTTATGTTTAAAATAATTACAATCATGTAGCAGAGGAAATGTCGAGATTTGAATAGAAACAGATCGTTAGAAAATAGGCTGGTGAGAATAAAGAGTGATATTGATATTCAATTTGAAAAATGTCTGGATATTGTATCAAACACACCGCATGTAACGTACTTTTAACGGAAACACGAGCCAGTATAGAATTCCTGGAATAATTGAAGTTGATTTTGAAATATGTTTGTAGAAAGAGGAGCGGATGGGGCGTGTTAATCCAACAGTGTTAAATAGGGGGTGATGTACTATATAATCGGTGGTAGAAGAGTCCTTCCAGAGCAGATATGACTGCTATAGTTGATTTATAAGTTGAATTTTTGAATGAGAGTCGTAATACTTTAACATTTTTTCAAGTAGACTTTTATTAAGTTTTAAACTATTATTTAATTTATAATTTTACACGAATAAATGAATCTTTCATTTTATCAATATAAATTTGAATATTTCACCTTTTGATTAATGCATACTTTGAACTATAAAACCTATAAAAATAACCATATACATATATTGACTCATATTTAAAATACACATTCGTATACGTGACCAGGAAAGTTTATTTAAATTTATGTAAATGTATTGGCCTAATTCTAGTTTCAAATATTGATCTGAAGTTAGTATATCAATTGATCTACCACGTACACTTTATATCGATGTTTTTCATTTATTTTTTCAGCTATATCTGAATTTCATTTTAGATTTATTGTTAGGGCTTTTTTTGTTTTATTTCCAGGTTTGAACTAGTTTTGAAATGAATTTAAACTAAATCAAACCATTAAATATTAGTCCAAATATGGCTTTCAGTACTATATATATATAAAAAAACTGATTACATTCCAATTATATTTCCATTTATTAGATGTGAACACGCTAAAAGGTGATTGTAATAATAATCACATTATAAACAGCTTTAGATCTATCCTTTACTTTCTGTGAGCTTAAAGGAAAATCCCTTTGACTCAGCTATTGTCTTAGTCGGAAAGAAGGGTGGCGCAAACAGGTTTTGCATTGACTATGTATAAGCAATTGGAAATATATGACAATTTCAGTGGCTTCGTAAAAACAATTCAGTCTAATCAAGATTTAAGACATTTTAAGGAAATTTGACTGAAAAAAAGAGTATGAAGCTAGTACATGTATTTCCCTTTTATCAAGCTAGTCAGAATAAGCAGAATAAGGAAATGTAAATGGCTATAAATATTGTAAGCATATAGAGATCTATTTAGCTCGCCTATAGTTCTTAAACGCAACCTGAAAAAACAAATTCTTGAAGCATGTGTGTCAGTGTACCCTAGAATTCTGCGGAAATTGGAACCAGAAATGGACTTAAACACCTAACGTATTAAATAATATTTTCTGGAATGATAATGGCGTATGTCTTTATATCCAGACTAAGTAATATTTAATATAAAACACTTTCTAAGCTGGAGTAATCAAGTAGACAAAATGGCTTTATATTTTCTCATTTAGCGACTAAGTTTGAATGATAAACCATGTGAATAATCGATGTAAGACTGTGTTTAAAGGGAATGTTAACTGTTTTCTGTAAAATATATGTGTATGTGGACATTATAATATTTGTTTCCTTTTTCTAATTCGTTTGAACAGCCAAGCTTTAAAACAGAGTTTTTCTAATTGTTTTTGTGTATCGGAGAGACTGATGGCATCAAGTTGCATCTTTCCAATTTTAAATCAGGCGTCTTTAGTTCTTGCAATTACACTTAAAGGGTTTTATGACGTCACTATCATTGTCTTCTGAGAGTGACGTCGCTCACTTTAAGTGGAATCAATGATTGAAAATTAGATTGGTGTAAATTGGTGCTAATAACCATGTTCCCCGTTAATATACAGTTTTTTTCTTAGAAAAAAATCTCTGTACTCCCTTTAAGACTGTGTTTAGAAGCTTGGTTGTTAGAACGAATTAAAAAAAAAGATTTGGAAAATCGTAGAATTTGTTTTGCAATGAAAACTGTCAATCATTGAGGACTGTTTTTCCAGCCAAAAATAGAGCTTTTGAATTTATTTGATTTTCTAAAATAAAAAACTCCATAAAAGTTGCATGAATATCGATTGTCAATTCCTATTTTGTAGACTATTTAATGAGACGCCTGTAGTTAATTCACAAGCTTTTATAAATGTATTTAATAGAAGAGTCTTGAGAAAGAGATTTTTTTATCCCATTGTCACATCCAGCCATTAAGAAAATGAAATGAAATGAAGTGGTGCATTACGTCCTTACGTTATTTATTAAGTAATGGAAAGAGGATTGTTCGAATTCAGCAGAATATTAGAACAAGCTGCTAACCTTAAAACCTTATTGGAGTTAATCGCAGGATAATCCTTTTGTTTATTTGAAACTGAATGATTAACACACACATATAAAAAAATATTACTGGATATTTTCGTAAATTTTTTGTGGGGATATTCAGCTGATGGAGATTTATTCCACTCAAGTTTTTTCTCTGAATGAAATTAAAAACAAAGTGGTTGCAAGTTCATCATAGGCTAATCCTTTTGTTTACTTGAAACACACTTAAAAAAAAATTACTGGATTTTAAGGGTTAATCAGCTTATAGAGTTACATTCCAGTTAGGTTTTTCTAAATGAAGCTGAAAACAAAGTGGTTGCAGGACTAGTATTCTGAATGGTGCTATTGGTCACTTCAACTTACTTAAGTGAAAGAACCAATAAAACAATCTAACCGGCTGTGTACTATCTGAAAGGGATGCCAAGTTGACAAAACCAAATTAATAGGCCTAATATATTATTATGACTTAAGTGGAAAGCCAAGGAACCACAGAATTGTCAAAGGAGGGGTCTATCAAACAATTATTCTTCCGTTACGGAATTCGGAATTGGGGGAAAAACCCGAAACCATATTAACAGAATCACTCTTAATCAGATTATCAAAGGGGAGCCACGGTGGCTTAGTGAGTTAAATGATTGCTTGTTAACCCGAGAGGGTTCAATCCCAGCAAAGGTCGAGATGAAGTGATGCAGGCCCGAGGGACATGACATAGAAAAAAAACAGTTGTTCGGTTGGAACAATAAACAAAGGCCCAATGTGCTACAGACTGTGCACGTTAAAGATCCCTCGACAGTTGGAAATCAGAAAAGGAGAAGGCTATTCCCTTTCTTCTGGCAAGATTTCCCCCATTACACTGCATTGTGTTATCCTTCTTCATTAGCATTAGATGTAGAAGAATGGGACGTAAAACTCCATTTAATTTAATGTTTTATCATTGTTTTATATTTCAGGTTGTATACATATCACTACCAATGGTTTGTATGGTTTAACAAGACTTTATCAGCTACAGGAACTCGAACTGACCAATACACCATCAGCTTCTAAAGGTGTCGGACATTTCTTACGGGAAAACTTACCAAGATGTATTGTGTTGGATTAACACAACGTTTAATTATGTGTATGAGAGTGAGTTATCGAGTCAGCGTTAAGTATTTGTGTTAAATTGATGGATGTTTGTTAAAGGGACAGTTTCAGCATTTTAACCATACATTAAAGACTAAACTTTTAGCTCAGTTAATCAGTAATAAGGTTCACAGCTCAAGGTCGCATTTTGAGCCTTCAAAAGTACGTTTAGAATTAATCACATTTTAACATTAGAATAACGAGTCTTCATTCTGGATGCTCGATGATATATAGAAAATACATAAATAGAAAGAGAAAGTTAAATGTGTAGTTCGAGGTTTATTTGAACGAATTATGTGATTTTCGTACAGGTCTGGAACTTCTTAAGGACCCAAAATAACCTCTGTTCATGGCGCATCTGTTCCTTGAAGGATAAAATCCTTGAAGTTGAGGCGAAAAGACGTGTCAGTGCAATTACTAGGGTCCTTCAGGGATTCAAATGGGAGTTAGCTTGCTGAATAAGTGTATAGGAAACACTTGTATCTGATTTGGTTGATTTTCGGGGAAAAAACCAGAATGGTTGAGTTTCAACAGAAGCAAAAGCTGTCCACATAACAAATACACAAGAAACGCTTTTTGAGTTGCAAATGGATGCACCAATAGTAAAGGCCTTAGATTAGTGTTGCCTTGACAACTGTATTACATAGAACCCTACAACAGAAACTAGTTCCTTAGCCTTGGGTCAAAATTGGTAAAAAGGGATATGTACCACCCAAAGAAGATACCATTTATCTGGGTGAATTTTGAAAAAGAGGTAATGGACTACGACCCACAGAGAACAAGGGCTGTTTCTGTGGAGGGTCATGTTTGATGATACTGTTTGCTGCAGTAGAGGGGATGCTATTTATTTCAATATTCAGTATACTAACTTATTGTGTATCTACTCGTTTTTAAAAACAGTTGAAAAATATATAACTTATGACAAATCAATGCATCTTAAATGGTTGTGAATTAATATTTAATTAATTTATTTATTTAGTTAGCTCAAATAATCTCTATAAAAGCACAAAGGTAATTTTTTAAATACCACATTGTTAAAATACCACAATGTGAAAATACCACATTCTGAAAATACCACACAGTGAAAATACCACATTGTGAAAATACCACACTGTGAAAATACCACATTGTGAAAATACCACATTGTGAAAATACCACATTGTGAAAATACCACATTGTGAAAGTACCAATTACCATATTATGAACATACCACAGTGTAAAATGCCACATTTTGAAAATACCACACTGTGAAAATACCACATTGTAAAAATACCACAGTGTAAAATGCCACATTGTGAAAATACCACACTGTGAAAATACCACATCGTGAAAATAACACACTGTGAAAATACCACATTGTGAAAATACCATTGTGAGGAAGATCTAGTCAACAAAAAACCACACTGTGGAAATACCACATTGTGAAAAGTACCATATTGTGAAAGTACTACATTGTGAAAGTACCACATTGTGAAAGTACCACATTGTGAAAGTACCACATTGTGAAAGTACCATATTGTGAAAGTACCACATTGTGAAAGTACTTCATTGTGAAAGTACCACATTGTGAAAGTACTACATTGTGAAAGTACCACATTGTGAAAGTACTACATTGTGAAAGTACCACATTGTGAAAGTACCACATTGTGAAAGTACCATATTGTGAGGAACATCAACAAAATAAACCAGAATCATAATGGATGGAAAATGGTATCTTTAGTGGTATCATCTCAGAAATAAGGGATATTCTCACCTCTTACAGTAGCCTTGGTAACTAATGTGATATATACATGTATGTAAGATACAAGGGTAAAATATAGCTAACAGATTCTTTATTAAATTGAATTGAATTCAGTTAGCTTTGGTTTGTCTCTTACAAAGTTTCTTAACAAAAGATTCAATAAAAATGTTTGTAATGTAAAAATTTCAAAAATTAGTAAAGTTTACTTATAATATTATTTAGGTTTGCTTTAGATTCAATAAGCTTTAAGATTTTTGAATTGATTTTTCCAATCTAATTGTTCAATGTTGTAGTTTTATTTTAATGTTAATATCTCAGACTCTATCATCCAGAATTTCTTTGTCTAAGCACATCTCATTTAATAGGCAGGAGAAGTCTGGGTGTCAGAGACTATCAATATATTTAGTCTTCTAATAAGTTATCACTATTTCTTATAGTCTGAAACATCTTCCTCTTTTCCAGGCTCTGATAACTGTTGACAACTGTCAATTTATCTAAATAGAGCTGGTGTTTTGGACTATGTTTCTTCTTATTTAATGGATAGCTTGACAATTTAGTGTGCAATATATTTTCTGTGACAATATGAATGATTGTTTTAGTTACTCGTGTGTGATAATTCAATTTCTTTCTGAACAGAATCAAGTTTTAATATTTCTTGTTTGTGTATTAGGGTCATTTTTAACTTCTGTGAGCATCCTTTAGATTCTTATGCTGTGCTGCGGTTCCTGTAATGACCAATTTATTTGAAAGGAAGAAATAAGAACAACAAAAATTGCCTGAAGGGCTGGAGAAAAAAACATGTACTTATGAAAGCCAGTATTGACTAGTCTTTTCCCTCTTACTCGGAATTGATTTAATCAAAAAACATACACTTTATTGAAAATGATAGTTCTGATAATTTTTTTCCAATCTGTAATGAGGATTATTTTTTTCCCATTTAATTTCTGGTAAAATTAAGGTAGTGGGAATGTAAAATAAGAAAATACATTGGCCTGGCTTTAACAGGACCGTATTAAATTCCTTGGTTTGGAATGGCATTTTCACCTTATAATACTAAAAATTTAGTAAAGTTTTTACAGAATTACAGGAATCATAGTTCTAGGTTTAAAGTGTAATGGTGCCAACAGAAGCTGAAGTGTCTATTATACACACTCATCTAGAAATGTCAATTTGTTTTTTAAAATCCATTATTGATTGTATTTGTGTTGCTGATTTTGTAAAGACCAAAAATAATTTTGTAAAAAGTGCAATATAAACCCAATTTGTGGGTCTCCCCCCTCAAAACATCATGTGGATCACTTATTATTGAACCCCTACCGCTTAACTATTGTCTAAGATAAACAAAGAGTTTTTTTGAAGTTTTCAATATTTTTTTAAAGAATTAAAATATCAGTCTTAAAATGTCTTTAAGTTGATAAAAAATATAATTTTTTGAAAGTTAATAACATTAAAAACAAAGTATTGCGCTGAAGTCATAGTGTCTTCTCATGTTCATATGTTTTGAGGCTGTTATTCCACTTCTCAGAAAAATAAGGAAAATATTCTTAAAACTCAGAAATTGATTGATTCTTACTAGGGCAAAATCAGATTCTTAAAACTAAAATTTGATGTTACAGTCATCACCCATGACGCATAGCAGAGGGTATTGAAGATTGCCCAAATAGCTTTTCTGGGGCCAGAATGAGATGAGAGGTTTACCCCACCCCATTGTAGACCCTAAGTTAAGCCCACGTGATTGTATTAGAATGAAGGGTGATGATTTATTTATATAATGATAATATTAATTTAATGAAGCACAATTATATTTTAATGTCAAAATGTATATATTTTGTGACAAATGTTCATACAAAAAGGAGCAAAATAGATGTAAGATTATAAATAAAACTTAAAAACTTCATACATGTGTGTTATTTAAGATAAAGAGAAAGTGGGTCCTCCTGTTGACAGTGAAATACACTAGGGATATTTTATAAGAAGTATTACCATGGTTACCACGGAAAAAAGAAACTAAAGTCATTTCCATTGGCTTGTTTTTTATTTGTATTAATCTTGAAAAAAAACAATACTTAGAACACAGTTGGTTCCAATCATAGAAGATTTCTTTAGTCACGCATAAATTGATCTGGTTGTATCTCAAGATCTGGACCATTATAGTAGTGGTGGGTGTGGCTCATCAAACAGACCATACTTACTCTTTCAAACACTTTATCATTTAATTCTCTATAGCTATAATCTTCATCTTGTAGTTTGGCTGATTCAATTAGCCAGGTATTAATTGATCTGTTTGTATCTCAAGATCTTGACCATTATAGTAGTGGTGGGTGTCACATGCTTACTCTTTTTGATACACCTGATGATACTTCCTAACCTATTGCAAATCTCTCTGATGTTACCTATTGACTATGTTTAGCACAATAACCAAGGACAGTTTTGACTGAATTAGAAAAAGTTGAAAGAGAAAGGAGGGGGCACATAACATCAGACTTAATCTTCTAAGGCCCACCCCTCTCTTTCTCTGACTTTCTATTAAACTAAGTAAAAACTTAACCACAATCAATATTCTACAGAAATAAGATGATATACAGATGATAAGGTCGAGAAAATAAATTTCTTAGCTACCTATATAATTATATCTAGACTAAATTAGTCTATTGTCAGTGATTAGTGTCATGTCACTACTAATTACCTGACACGGGCACGACACTAACGTGACGAGGCGTCAATCTGTACATGACATTGTACAATATAGTCTTGTCTGAAGTCAATATTAACCTACATTCAAAATGTTACAGACCCACAGTATTCAAGTCTGTGTCAAATCATAAAAGTTCGAATTTGTCTGGTAAAAGGTTAGTAGAAGAATCTAAATAAATGGGAATAGGCAGAAATAGTGATTGACTCTCTTAAAGGGGTTCTGCGTGATACCACAAACATAAAATATAAGTTCTCAAGAATGCTCAATATGAGTATATATCCATCAATGACCTTACCTGGTGTCATATAGTAACAGAAAACCTTAAAATCTGGAAAACTCACAAAACTAAGTAATTATTAAAAACTGTTTAATCAATTTAAATCTAATGAAATTTTTCAATAATCAACTCCATTTTTATAAATAATTACAAATTTTGGGGAATTATCAGCTTATATAAGGATTCTGTTATGTTATTTATAAAAATTAAATGAATGGAGTTTTGCTTCCTACTTTTCTACACCTTATATTATTCATGGCAGCAGGTATATCTACTAATGAATACAATGCTCTTTTTGGCCAAGTTTAAATTTTAAAATTCTATGTTCATTCTAGGTTAAATTATTCCTTTAATTGGCTGAGTTATATGTTATGTTCAATCTACAACCATAGTCACTAAGAGAGGATCTCCATTCCTGTCTACATCCTATTACTGAAAAACATGTTCATTGTTCAATATATATCCAATATCCTTAAATATTCAACCAGTTGCCTCCTCTATACTTTCATTATCAGCATCTCACATACACAGACCTACACAGACCTACACAGAACACATTCAAGAACAGTTACTTAAGTACAGTTTACTATCATTGTCTTTGTTTGTGTTTATCCATTCCACCAAGACAAACAACCCAGTCCTGAATCACTGATAGACGCCTGGAACAATATAGAAAATAACGAATTTTAAACTCTAATTAAGGTACAGTGTGCTGGCTAATCAACACAGTGGGCAATGGAGGAATTAGAGGGAATTTTGATACCGAAAATAAAGAATTTTAAATCCCAATTGAAGCAGGCTAATTAATGCAGTGAGCAATGAGGAAAAGTAGAAGGCATTTAGATACAGAAATAATGAATTTTAAATCCTAATAGTAGTACAGTGTGCTGGCCAATCCATGCAGTGGCCAATGAGGGAAGATAGAGGGAATTTAGATACAGAAATAATGAATTTTAAATCCTAATAGTAGTACAGTGTGCTGGCCAATCCATGCAGTGGCCAATGAGGGAAGATAGAGGGAATTTAGATACAGAAATAATGAATTTGAAATCCTAATAGGAGTACAGTGTGCTGGCCAATCCATGCAGTGAGCAATAATGGAAAGTTGAGGGAAAGTTTCAGTTCAGTTTGTGAGCCATAATATATTTGCAATAATGAACTTCAATCAAGTCAAGACTTTTTTAGATAGACATGAAGTTCATGAACTACAAATGAAAGGTCCAAATAGAACCATTTCACAAGTATGAGAAACACACAAAAACTTAATTTTTGAAGTCTTCATGATAGGAATGGTGTTGCATTTGAGATCAGGATATTAACTAACGAGTTCTGTGAGTTGATTAGTTAAAGAAGACCGATCTTAGATCAATTTCAATACATCAATCTACTAAGTTAACCCTACCATGGTATTCTAAAGTTTGCATGCTTATCAGAGACATTGATAGCATCATTTCAATTTTCAATCAGACCTCTGTGGTTCCAGTTCAGAATTGACAAATATTTCTTTCTGACTATTGTAAAGAAGTTTTTGAAATATTGTATGTTAATTCCACTAATTTAAGAGTTAGATGATGTATGAATGTTCTTAGGAGTTATGCGATAGAAGCATTATTGGCGTCATCCAACACTCTGTTTTAGTGGAATTGCAGGAACCAATTGTTGCTGATATCACTAATATATGATTGTATAACAATGGCAAATCAGTATTTAACAGTATATAACATACTGAATATATTCATCATTGATGTCTCCCTTTGAAATTTAATCTCTCCACCTTCTAACAGTAATAGTGTGTCCAGATGACTAAAGTTAAGGCAGCTTAACTATGAACAGTTCTTTGAGTCTGTTTTTTCCTATCGAATGAACGCAATCAGTCAAACTGAAGCTCTTTAACTTTCACATACTTCAGAGGTGGCTTAAAACTCAGTGTAGAATATTAGGCTGCCATAGTTTGGTTGTCTGGATGCACCTGACTAACTTGAGGCTGATATAACTCTACGCGTACGAAATCCTGTTAAAGATCTCCCAACATCTGTTCTCATCTTTTCATGCGTGATGATATATTAACCTCTGAACTTTCCGATAACTTCCAAGGATAAGGCCAAGCTGGCTTAACTTTTACGTCTGTCAGAACGCTCGCTTAAAAGCAGTTCATATTTAAGCTGGCTTAACATTTATGTCTTTCTGAACCCTCGCCGAAAAACAGTTGATATTTAAGGTGGCTGAACTTTTATTTCTGTCTGAACGCTCGTAAAAAAACGGTTGATATTTATGCTGGCTTAACTTTAGTTGTCTGAACGCTCGTAAAAAAACGGTTGATATTTATGCTGGCTTAACTTTAGTTGTCTGAACACCATGTAAGAGAATAAGCAATCTGATATGAAATTCAAAAGGAAGTATAATCTATCCAACTTACTGTAATGGTATAAGGTGGTTTAGTTTGTTCAGAGATTATTTCAGCGTCCGTGTTAGTTGTATCAGGACCGCTTGGTGTGGTATCAGTAAATGTTTCATCCACAACACGAAACCTGAAATAGGTAAGAAAATCTTTAAATATTGTTTGATATTAATTCTACCTTAACAATCATTAAGAAAAGAACTATCCAAAATACCAAAGGAGCTGCAGGGGCACAGTGATTTAGATGCTTGCTTGCTAGGCTGAGGGTCCAGGGTTCAATCCCAGCAAAGGTCAATATGAACTTTTGAATTTTCTCAACTTGTTTTGCGGTTGTCAGTGATACAGGTCTGAGGGACTGTAATAGGAAGTGTCTAGTTTATGAGACATGAAAGGGATAATATGCGTTAGAATACACTCGTCCTACGTCTAATATTTGTGTTTAATATTGACTATTAGTTAAATAAGTTTGCATCCAACACTTTATCAAATTTTAAAAAGCGACAATGAAAATATATTCGGAATTTTAAAAAAAAGTGAGCCAGCAACGATTCCATTCAGTTTGAGAATAAAAGCATTGGGAAATCAACGCTAAAACATCATTGTGCAATTCAACAGTAGGGGTCAAGGACGGGTAAAAAACCACATGTTAGAGTTACTCCCCTTTATACTTACAATTTGAATATCGCTTAATGGAAGTATTAAGCGTTTTATTATTAACTACATGATTTTGTGATTTTGTGGATTTATCCGATAATAGAGGGATTTTGATGTATAGTTATGACGCCAGGTAAGTCCACTGATGGATATATATTGTTATTGTCCAAATTTGAGTGAAAATAAATGCCTATTATCCCTTTAACTGTTTTGTAAAACAAACAAATCAACAATTGATGAACTCTACAAAATACTATAATATAGAGACCCAATGGTCATGCTGTATTGTCTTCATGATATTGTCTTGGGTCAGAAAACTGATATTGTCCCGAAGACATAAAACTTTCAATTTGAATATAATGTTTCTTACATTGAAAACCATGACAACAGACAACATTGTTACACTTAGTATAAGAGGTTTTTTTTTAAAGATCTATTATCTCTTTTCCACCCACATGCTATGTCTTTTTTCATGTTGTTAAAATAATCTTTATAAAAGAGACCGGGATTTAAAGATCTTTATTGTATATTTGTAAATATGCACAGGTTCACAGTGTTTTTAAGGTTTTAGTCCTTAAACGCATGTTCAAAAGGTTGTTATTTTCAGACTTATATGTTATAACAACAACATTGTAACACAATTTAGTAGTTTTAAATATAACATTTCTGTATACACCAGGAGCCTGTTTCATAAAACTTTACTTAGGATGATTTTAGTGTTCCAATATTCAGATTGGTCAATCACTAAAATTAAGTTTTTATTAACCAATCAGGTTACTGTATTTCTTAAAATCTTGATTGTATCTTTGTTAAAATTATGTGAAATAGGTCCCAGGTTGAGTATGTTTCTACTGCTAAAGGGCACATGGCACATAATAGAAAAACACAATGTATGGACTTAGTCCAGTAAAAAATGTTATGCTAAGGAATATGTTTTCGAATTTAGTCTGTTCTATTTTTAGGAATCCTCTTTCTCCAATCCTTTGAGAAATATAATTGGCAGAAGGTTATTTCTAAAAATAGTTGTTTTGTGTTCAGTGACAGTCAAGCGGATGTCGATAAAATCTTACTTTCATTTTGACTAGTTCAAAATTTCCAAGGTCATGAATTTTTGTACAGAAACCAAGTATTGGCCAGGCTTTCATGGACGTATTGGAAAGTTTTCAACCAGATTTCTGGGAAAGTTATAGAAGCTTGAATTTCGTGATTTAACACGGAAATAGATGGCAAATGAATTAGTGGACTGAGTCCGTAGGTTGATGTTCAATATAAGGTTATTTTCATTATTCTAAGAGGGAAGACATGTTTAATTCTCCCGAGGTCTGATACATTGAGAAAGATTAACTTTATTAATACCATCAAATGACAGAGTTTAAGGAAAACATTGTTTTAATAACATCATTCAACAGAAGCATGTTGACTTCTAACACAGGGTTATTTTCATTGTTATAAGAGGGAAGCCATGTTTAATTCTCCCCTGATAGAATATAGGTCTGGAGTTGATCAATCTCATTTCTCACTGCTTGTTGTGTGTTAAACAGGCATTGATATCAGTAGGTTATTGAATCTTCAATGGTGTTTGTATGAGATTAGAGAGAGGGAGAGAGGGGGAGAGAGGGGGATAGAGGGGGGGGGAGACAGAGGGAGGGATAGAGAGAGAGGGAGAGAGTAGAGTGAGAAGAGGGGAGAGAGAGAGGGAGAGAGAGACTGAGGGTGATAATAGACCTTCTTTCAAGAGTCAATTGGGATCAGATTTCACAAGTTGTTGAAAAATGTCTGATTGACAGAAAATTATTCAACAACTCTGAAATAAAAGAAGCTGGCCTAGTGAGCCTCTAAAACCAGAAACATGAAATAAATTTCTCAAAAATTAAGCTGGCTTTTTAAAATGAACACCCTGCAGCACACTGGGCCCGGGTTCTATTTGCTATTGCTATTATTCTCCTTCCATGTCCCTTTTTTGTCTGCATCATTATCAAATAAAATTTATACCAAAACTCAAGCTTGCTTTTTGCTTAATAATATACACAGAGTGTTTCACGATAAAAAAAAATAAAATTAATGAAATGGAAGAAGATGTTGTACTCATCAATTACATGCCTGGATACAATACAGACAATATCAAAATGTTTCATCAATGCATGAGGCATGTTCCATTTGTCATTAAGCATATTAAACTACCGGTAATCAATTTTACCCATCTGTAATTTCAATAGTCTGAAACTATGTCAGTTGCTAGCCTTAGATAGAACTTATTAACCTGTATTTAACTGAGCCCACTATACTTCATTTTATAGAAGTGAGAATAAAAACAAAGCATCAAAAGAGATTAATTGAACAATATTTTACTAAAAATATGTAATTTATTCACTTGTATAACCCAGGCCGTGAGGAAGTATGACAAATGGTGTGGTTTAGAAATGTTGATAGTAATAATTCTAAATCAAACCTTGCTATAAGTACTTATCTTGAAACATGATGGATTGTGGACTGGCAAAACTAACTTACACAATGAGCCGGGTGGGCCCAGTTCTAGTACCTCCAAACCCCCATATCAAATTTGTTACCATCACATAAGGGAAGAGAAAGGTCCCTAGACAATTTTCTGGTCCTCTCCCAAAACCATCTTCAGTTCAGCAGTGATCGATTAATTTATAAAAACCAAAACAATGAAAATTTGGATTGAGATTTTGGCATTGTTAGAAACACAACATGCTTCTAGTTTCCTCAGGAGGGGGAGAACAAAAAATAAGGCCCCAAGCACCATTTCAGTCCTGATGACAGGGCTCTGTAAGATGCCAGTGGTTGCCCTTTAGGATATCTTTCATTTTATGACCCTACTCAGACTCCCAATTTATGTTTTATATAAAAGCCACTACTAGGACATGAATAATATAAGTCTGGTTTGCTAATCAGTCTAATAAGATCCTGATTATAATATCAAGATAAATCCCCCTTGGCTTTCACACAAAATATGTTGTACTTTCATTCAACATAAATATCTGATTTATTCTCGAGTAAAAACTTAAAGTACACTTCATTAAAAAGTTATTTCAAAGTTTACTATTCTTTGTATACTTTGTATGTTATTATTAATATTTATCAACTTTTACTCAGTGAGACAGTAAGAGATCTCTTACAAACTTCATACTTTTAGGTTACATGTTCACAATGTCAAGCTATTACAAACTTCATACTTAACCATCTTCACAATGTCAAGTTATTGCCAACTCCATACTTATACATTTCACAATGCCAACCTATTACAAACTTCATACTTATACATCTTCACAATGTCAAGCTATTACAAACTTCATACTTATTCATCTTCACAATGCCAACTATTCAAACTTCATCTTATACATTTCCAATGTCAAGTTATTGCGAACTCCATGCTTATACATCTTCACAATGTCAAGGTATTACAAATGTCATATTTTTAGGTTACATGTTCACAATGTCAAGTTATTGCAAACTTCATACTTATACATCTTCACAATGTCAAGCTATTACAAACATTTTTAATTAAAGATACAAAAATTAAATAATTTCAGGAGTTTCCAACAAGACATCAATTAAGGTAATGTACCAATTTTCTATAATGTAGAAAAATTGAAGAAAATCTAGTATAGAAAATGTCCAATGATTAAAATGACAACCAGACAGTTTGGAGTTCCAATCCGACATGACTGGCAAATACAGATAAATCAACATCCCTTACTGTTAAAAATCAGAAATAAATAAATGGAATACTGCATTAACAATAACCAT
The DNA here is from genome assembly GCA_030562195.1 of Nipponacmea schrenckii. NCBI lineage: Eukaryota > Metazoa > Mollusca > Gastropoda > Lottiidae > Nipponacmea > Nipponacmea schrenckii. The sequence continues at coordinate 3,916,434 of JAUJPP010000001.1, forward strand.
AATGCAGGTTACGCCCTTACGGAAATAGATTTAAAAATAATTCTACAAAAAAACCAGTTTGAATTCTCGATGCCACCCAACTTTCACTTTTAAAACATGGTTAAAATTTATGACTAATATCATGTCAGATTATGAGCAAACAATGGTTTGCCACTTCCAGCTATCGATCTTCAATATATGTCAATAGTCTTCAGAAATACACACAATGCGCATAATTACTTCAAAAAATTTTTTGAACTTGGAACTATACTTTCTAGTCCTATACGTATTTTTTCTATATACCGGTATATATCATAAAGTCTCAAAAAATGAATACCTTACAGATGATTCTAGAAACACATGAATTTGAAGACCCAGATTTCGAATGTGAACTATTATTGATTAACTTAGATAAAAATTTCCTGTTTCTAAGTCTAAGGTATGATTGATCAAACAAATAGCAAACCTAGATTTGACATTTGATTCTGTACTAAAACTTATTTTTTTATAGAAATTTCAAGACAAAAAACATTAAAAACTAATTTTTCTAAAGCAAGATATTTTTTCATATTAAAAGAATTATAAAAAACACAATCATTGATTGATTCTTTTTCTGAAAACGCAGTTATACCACTGAAATTTGAAGTTTCAAAATAAAAAAAAAAATCTAAATTGCGTTTAGTTGATATATAATTTCATAATAAATATAGATTTCTAAAACTGCAATAGTTTGAATTTTAAAAAATGAAATTCCCTGCTGTTTATAAATTATCACAATGAGTCCTTTATCTAACTGAAATCTTCCCAAAATAATCTGAATATCTTCAAATAAAACTCTGTGTAGCCTTTATAATTGCCTAATTCAGTTAACACCCATCTGGGAATAGATTTCATGCCATGCCAAAAAACAGACACAATACAAACTTCTGACAAAAAAATAAAATTTTGAAATTAGCGAAATGTAAATAAAGGAAACGTTATCAGCTAGTTGTCAAAACAATGGAGAATCAGATTAATTTCACAGTCAAATTTATATCTTACATGGCTATTAGTTAAACTGGCTGACAGAGTTATGGCCCTTTGTATGTAAACATCTTACACTTCACAAGTAATTTATTTTCTAAATGTTCCAAGTTTTAAGGTAATAGTACTTTATGGCAATCCCACCCTACAATATTTCTTTGATCAATCTCTTATTGAAAAGTTTAAGTACATTTCTAACCAGAGTAAAATCTATTCTGAAGTTTCATTTTAGTTTAAAATAGACTGAAGTCCATTCTACAGTCAAAATACAAATCACTTTGTCACTTCAAAGTTTTAAAGTAAGAAAAAGTCAATCATGTTTTTTGGTAGATTAACTTTTAAAAAATTTCTTTACCTACCGAACTTGCTGCGTAATTCCTCTTTTGAAATGAAATGAATAGAGTCTTACGTCCTACTCTTCTACACCTTATGGGCTGAAGATGGACCCCATGCAGTATGCAATGAGAAATTTTGCCAGGACAACTGCATAAGCCTATTTTTTTTTGCATTTTCATCTGTCAAGAGATCTTTAATATGCACAGCCTGTAGGAAACAGGGCCTAGTTTTATTGTCACATGCAAATGACTAGATGCTTTTTCCACTTCAGGAGAGCTGCAGTGGTTCCACTTCAGTCCCTCCGACCTGCATCACTGACAAGAGGAAACCGGGTTGAAAAATTTTAATTTTAATCTAGACCTTGTACGAATTGTACTATGGACCCTCAGATAAACGAGCAAGCATCTAATCATTGAGCCACAGCAGCTCCCCTAATTCTTTAAAATAGATCAAAAAATTGAAAAATAGATTAAATTGTATAGCAGCTCAATGTTACCTGATTTCTTCACCAATATCCATATATAATTTATGTTTAGTATCTTCGTCTGCTTCATACTCCCAGGCCCAGATCTGATCTTCAGATTCACTAGAAACGGTTAAGGACTTTATATGCACATGTATTTCTCTTTCTTGAGACGGCCAACTTAGGCATTGAGGCTATATAGTATATCCTGTTTACACAACCACCTTTAATATTCCCTTGAGTGGTCTTTGAATGCAGGTTCGACTGTAGTTATAAATTCGGAATTCAGATTATATAACCATGCTTTATAGGGGCCCTATTATTTTGGCTGCAGGGACTTTATTCTAGAAATTTAATTAAGATGATTTTAGTGTTCCAGTCATCTGGGACCTTATTCTAGAAAATTTAACTTAAGATGATTTTAGTGTTCCAGTCATCTGGGATCTTTTCAAAACTTAATTAAGAGTTTTAGTGTTCCATTCATCTGACTTTATTCAGAAAACTTACTAAATATTTTAATTTCAGATCTAGACTTGTATCGAATTCTACAGTCAGTTTAATAGCAAGCATCTAACTTTGTTCACTTAACAAATGTTTTAAAGTAGATCGGAAAAAATTAATAAATGATTTTGTTGCAGTCAATTAACCTTTTCTCAAAATAATTTAATTTATGTTTAGTATCTTGCTGCTTATTCCTCTGATCTTGAACTATAAATGATTAAGTCTTACAGTCACTGGACTTTCAAAACTTATCTTGAGTTTGGTCCCATGCATTAGGCTTATCAGAAATCTTTCCACTACAACTGCACCTTTTATTTCCTCTTGACTTTCTCTGAATACTAGGTGATCTTTAGTTATATCATCAGACCTTATTTAAAAACTTAATAGGGGCCATTTTTATTTCCAGCAATGGGACTTATTCTAGAAAATTTAACTTAAGGATGATTTTAGTGTTCCAGTCATCTGGGACCTTATTCTAGAAAATTAACTTAAGATGATTTTAGTGTTCCAGTCATCTAGGACCTTATTCTGAAAACTTAACTTAAGATGATTTTAGTGTTTCAGTCTCTGGACCTTATTCTCAAAACTTAACTTAAGATGATTTTAGTGTTCCAGTCATCTGGGACCTTATTCTCCAAAACTTAACTTAAGATGATTTTAGTGTTCCAGTTATCTAGGACCTTATTCTAGAAAACTTAACTTAAGATGATTTTAGTGTTCCAGTCATCTGGGACCTTATTCTAGAAAACTTAACTTAAGATGATTTTAGTGTTCCAGTCATCTTGGACCTTATTCTGAAAACTTAACTTAAGGTGATTTTAGTGTTCCAGTCATCTGGACCTTATTCTGAAAACTTAACTTAAGATGATTTTAGTGTTCCAGTCATCTGGGACCTTATTCTCTAAAACTTAACTTTAGATGATTTTAGTGTTCCAGTCATATGGGACCTTATTCTACAAAACTTAACTTAGTGATTTTAGTGTTCCAGTCATCTGGGACCTTATTCTCAAAATTTAACTTAAGTATTTTATGTTCCAGTCATCAGGGACCTTATTTTCCAAAATTTAACTTTAGATGATTTTAATGTTCCAGTCATTGGGACCTTATTCTAGAAAACTTAACTTAAGATGATTTTAGTGTTCCAGTCATCTGGGACCTTATTCTCGAAAACTTAACTTAAGATGATTTTAGTGTTCCAGTCATCTGGGACCTTATTCTAGAAAACTTAACTTAGGTGATTTTAGTGTTCCAGTCATCTGGGACCTTATTCTAGAAAACTTAACTTAGATGATTTTAGTGTTCCAGTCATATGGGACCTTATTCTCAAAACTTAACTTTAGATGATTTTAGTGTTCCAGTCATCTGGGACCTTATTCTCTAAAACTTAACTTAGATGATTTTAGTGTTCCAGTCATCTGGGACCTTATTCTCAAAACTTAACTTAAGATGATTTTAATGTTCCAGTCATATTGGGCATAATTCTCAAAAACTTAACTTAAGATGATTTTAGTGTTCCAGTCATCTGGGACCTTATTCTCAAAAACTTAACTTAAGATGATTTTAGTGTTCCAGTCATCTGGGACCTTATTCTCAAAAACTTAACTTAAGATGATTTTAGTGTTCCAGTCATCAGGGACCTTATTCTCCAAAATTTAACTTTAGATGATTTTAATGTTCCAGTCATCTAGGACCTTATTCTCCAAATTTAACTTTAGATATTTTATTGTTCCAGTCATCTGGGACCTTATTGTCCAAAATTTACTTAAGATATTTTAATGTTCCAGTCATCTAGGACCTTATTCTCCTAAATTTAACTTAAGATATTTTAATGTTCCAGTCATCTGGGACCTTATTCTCCAAAACTTAACTTAAGATGATTTTAGTGTTCCAGTCATCTGGGACCTTATTCTCCAAAATTTAACTTTAGATGATTTTAATGTTCCAGTCATCTAGGACCTTATTCTCGAAAACTTAACTTAAGATGATTTTAGTGTTCCAGTCATCTGGGACCTTATTCTCCAAAATTTAACTTTAGATGATTTTAGTGTTCCAGTCATCTGGGACCTTATTCTCCAAAATTTAACTTTAGATGATTTTAATGTTCCAGTCATCTAGGACCTTATTCTCGAAAACTTAACTTCAGATGATTTTAGTGTTCCAGTCATCTTGGACCTTATTCTTGAAAACTTAACTTCAGATGATTTTAGTGTTCCAGTCATCTGGGACCTTATTCTAGAAAACTTAACTTAAGATGATTTTAGTGTACCAGTCATCTGATACCTTATTCTAGAAAACTTAACTTAAGATGATTTTAATGTTCCAGCCTTCCAATTAGTCAATCACAAGGGCAATTTTTTTTTGGTTTTCAAATCTCCTTAGTAATATCAACTTGTGTCTTTAGCCACATAACATAGACACCAATTGTTTCCAATTTCTAAATACTCTTTTTTTTTGTATGTCAAATTTTCATCCCAAGAGCATTCATTAAGAAGGTAAAAAATACTCTTGTTTGTAAGCAGGAAAACTTTGACACCAAGGTAGGGCTGTTGATTTAATTGTATATGCCAGTCGTGCATGATTAGAATTCAAAAATGACTCATTACAATTTTGATAAGAAGTACACTTTCTGTGCAAATCTACTATATTTTATATTAGGTTAACAGTTAAGTTCTCCAGTGTAACATGTCCATCATTAATTAACAAAGGATACAAAATGGCCGGATGTTGAAGAGCATCAGCTGGTATAAAAATATCATCAAAAAATCCCATTGATACTGAAAAATACAAGGAAAAACTTGTACAGTTGTATGCTTTGAAGCTGGGCTGTTAATTTGGCAATATATGCCAGTCATATCCGATTGTCCATCTAAAATAGGCTCTATAGGACTTCAAGTATATGCCAATGAATTACAAATTAAATTACCAATCCATCAAGTCCAGTCAATGAGACATCTAACACTATCGGTCAATTAGTTAATTAGTGTTAGATTTATTATTGAGTGGTATGTTCTATTGCTCTTCACTGTGGAACATCAGGTAATACAAATGAAATGAAATGAATTTTACGAACTACTCTCCTGCACTGTATAGGCTAATGAAGACAGGCTGCGACATGCAGAGTACAATTTAGCACAATTATGTCAGAACAGCAGCATAAGCCTACTCTTTTAACGATTTCCAACTGTTGAGGGATGGTGCAACTATACAGCTTATAGCACACAGGGCCTCAGTTTATTGTCGTATTTGAATTACTAAATTCTCTTTCAATGTCAGTCCCTCAGATCTACATCACAGACAAGAGGAAACTGGGCTAAAAATCTAAAAGTTCATCTTGACCTTTGCCAAGATTGAACCCTGGACTCTCAGGTTATCAAGCAAGCGTCTAACTCACTGAGCCAATGTGGCCCTCCAACATCAGATAATACAGCAATCTATTTAAATCAGTGAGAATTTATACTCACCATAAACTCCTTCCTTACTGGAACACTTAATTTTACCAACCAAGATTTCATCTATAAATGGTCGGAACACAACATACCGAAAATGCACTGGAAAAAAGTTCTATTGTGTAAGCCTGGAAGTTTCTGACTATCACTTATCTTCTTATAAACTTCTTAAATTTGTCCATTCGTAAACAACACGTTAAATCATGATTTCTTTTTGTGAGTTAGTTAAGAAAAACCCTTCAACAAAAAATCTTGTAATTTAATTCTTCATAATTATGTTTTTTCTCGATTTCAAAAAAAAAAAAAAATTATCTTTAAAATTATACACTAAGTAATTTATTGTAAGATATTTTGTTTTAACCCTGAAGATTCTGACATAACAAGGGTGGTAAAAAATGAAATGAAATGGAGTTTTACGTCCTACTTTTCTGCACCTTATGGGCTAATGAAGACGGGCAACACCATGCAGTGCTATGATGGAAATTTTGCCAGGACAGAGGCATTAGTCTGCTCTTTTTGCGATTTCCAACTGTCGAGGTATCTTTGACATGCACAGCTTGTAGCACAAGGGGCCTCAGTTTATTGTCCCATCCGAACAACTAGAAATTTTTTCCATGTCAGCACTTCCAATTGCATCACTGACAAAGGGGACCCAAGCTGAAAAATCCAAGGGGTTAATCTCGACCTTTGCCGGGATTGAACCTGGGACCTTCAGGTTAGTGGGCAGGCGTCTAACCCACTGAGCGACCATGGCTTCAACAATGGTGGTAGTTGAGATCTTACCATTAGTATGTGTAGCACCATCTCCAGGAAAAATATAACTATCTTCTAATTTGACTAAATCCCATAAGGCTATACATAATCCTACATTATATACAACCTAAATAGAAGGAAAAATAACAATCGTCAAAAATTCAAATTAAATGAATGGAGTTTTACATCCTACTCTTCTGCACCTAACGGGCTAATGAAGATGGGAAATGCCATGTAGCGTGCAATGAGGAATTTTGCCACAACAGCGACATAAGCCAACTCTCGTAGCGATACCAACTGTCGAAGGATATTTAACATGCACAGTCTGTAGCACACAGTCTTTTTCCAAGTCAGTCCCTCAGATCATCATCACTGACTAAGGGAACCAGGTTAAAATATTTGTCCTTTGCTGGGATTGAACCCTGGACCTTCAGGTTAGCGAGCAAGCATCTAACTCCCTGAGCCACTTGGATTTTTTCAAGGGTAATCTTATACTCTCTATTTTCACTATTCTGACCTCCCCGCTGACACTTGTGGCCTTAGATGCCAATGACTTAGAAAATGTTAGAAATGAAATGCATGGAGTTTTACATCCCCTTCTTCTAAACCTTAAATCCCTGAAAGGCAACATAATTAATCATATGATAATTGTAGTTTGTCAACTTGGCATAAGATTAACAAATCATTATCAAGTATTTTACCTTATTTGCAAATTTCTTGTTCAGAATATCCATAATAGCATCAGTCATGTTTTCTTTGAATTCCCAGGGTGGAATTCTGACTGTGTCTTTCATTTCACACAACACAAACATCTTCCAGTCTTTACCTGTAATTAAGGTTTAAAGTTTATAAGAGCCATAAGAAGTCAATCATATAATGTCAGGTAGGACTGTTGCTTAAAGAATTCCTAATCAGATAATTTAACACAAAATAATGATCTTTCTTTCATCAAGAAAGACAAAATATAGCAAATTTGCATAGAAAAAGTCCTAATTATCAAAATTGCAGGCAGTCATTTTTTAGCTCGAATCAGTGTGACGTGACAGAAAGTTTTGTACTTTCGCGCATTCTTAGCTCTAATCAGTGTGACGTGACAGAAATAAACAAACCATCGTTTTGTACTATTGCGCAATTTGAAATGGGGACCGAGAGATGGAAATTCTTGACAAAAAAAATGATGTGACATGAGTCATGTAGGAGGGATTATGATGGTATGATTGTACTACAAAAACATACATCTTTCGAAATAAATCAAGGATTGGTGGATTCAAGGTTAGTAAATAAGTTTCAAACCTCCCCACCCACGTCTTTGGTGCCTAGTATTTCTGACTCTTCCCCAGCCATATCTGTCCAAATAGCTATCAGAGGCTTGGAATAGAGTCAAAAAGTTTTGGACTAGCAGTCAAGGTGTACCAAACTAAATTTGTAATAGCTTGAAATTGAAGATGCTATGTTTGGAGAGTAGTCTAAAACATAAAATTTGTTTCTTTACCACTTACAAATAGGCTACCACCCCTCCCCGATTTATCATTATCAAAATAGAGGCAGTTCTACATTTACAAGTGCCGTCGATTCATTGTAGATGGTTAGTCCACAATCACAGTTTTTAGGGAAGATAAATATGTTTATCTTTCCATCATGGATATAAACAGGTGCCCGTGTCTACAAATGTATTTGTAGTATCATAGGGGAATGTAACAACTAAGTCTAAGAATAAGGAAAAATTAAGCGACAATTACATATGAATTCCTTAAATCAAACAACTAACAATAACATCACCGAATATCTTCTACATTTTGACAAGAATTCATTAAAAACAGTCTTATGAAATTCAATGAAACTTTCGATTTCCACCGGCGTGTTTTTGTTTGCCATGAAAAGGTCTGCCCAGATATTACGACATAGATCGAAGAAAGTATCTCATATTTTCCGATCTATGAAGAAGGTAAACAGTAACAATTTATGAAGATTGGTTAAATTGACTGATTCTATAATTGAAGCCTGTTGTTCTTAATTTAATCTTCAAAATGGATTTTATCTGATGTTGTTATTTGTTGACATAGTTTGACTTTTGGCAAGATGGAAGTACACGTGTAATTTAAACGTTAATTTTCCTGAAAACATTGCATTAAAAATGATTTTTCAAGTTATAATATTGTTGTCAGTAAAAGGAGTGTTCGGATCTCTACCGAGCGATGACGGTGGTTGGTAAGACAGCTTTTGTTCTGAATTAAAAATAGATTTGAGGATGTAAACAGTAAACACTATAACAGGCACAAGGTTTCCTCTGTAGTCCGAAACTCATTTTTTTTTATTAAATTTGTAGCTTAAGATATTATGAAGTGTTGATTTGTAAAAGTCTGCATTTAGTTTTACTTGTGTTTAATTTTTAACAGAGAAAAACATTGATGTTAATAAACATGTCAGACATACACCATTATTATCATACCTGGTAGTTATTACAATGTGAGAAATTCGGACTACCTCAATATTTTTAACATTATTAGGTGCTTAAGGAATCTGTCTACCAACTAACCCTAGCAGAAGTTTAAAAAAAAGACATTTATATGAAGAAAAAACCCCAAAAGACAGAAGGCCTATGATTCTATTTCTGATTATTTCATCTTGCATGTAATAGGCCTAACCCCAATCTTAACTCATCTCAAAACATCAAGTATTATCATTTTCTGTTAATTTCCATGTATAACACAAGATAATAATTATGGGATAAATACAAACTTCTTCAATACGGTATATAGGTACAATAAAATATGGAACACTTTACAAATTTGCGTGCCATACTTGTGCAGGGACGATGTATATTTTAATAGATTATAAAAGTATGTAACGTGTGTTGAAATGTTTTGTTCTTTGTTAGAAGAAGTGTGTATTTTATCCCATAATTATTATCTTGTGTTATATATATGGCCCACACTTCTAAATGTCGTTCAAATCTTATGTTAATTTCCAGGGTAACAGATGAAAAAGATATGATAGCGAAACCTGGCCCTTGTAATATTGATGTTAGAGATGCTGATACATTGTCTCAAGAGGAATTTTTAGAAAGGTGAGTTTTCTTATAGCGTTTACAGTAGTGGTGCTAATTCTTCCTGCCACCAAGGCACAGTGACTGCATCCCATAGTAGGCTATTGTGTTTTTAAACTGTGAAGCTAAGCCAATAATAGACTCTTCCGTGTGTGCCTGTTAAGGCTTGAATGAAAATATTTGCTTTATATTCCAGATTTAACCCAATTTTGATATTATCATAGTAACATTCATCTAGGATGATATAAGAGATTCTGTACTATAACTTTGGTTATATCACAAATTCCCAACAAGGGAAGATAAATAAAAATATATACCATTATTCTGTCGTCTGACATTTAGGCTAAATACTTTTCTCAGTTCAGAACCGGCATTTAGCCAAAACTTTAGATGACAGGACAATACTACATATCATAAATTTGATGATATTCTTGAGAAGGTAATATAATAATATAGTAATATCAATATACTAATTATCATTTAAAAGTGTTACGATCACCAACTCTGTGATGTTGTTTTTATTACAGATATGCGTACACCAAACCAGTGGTAATAAGAGGTGCTACAGATAATTCAGTGAGTAATAAGTACTAAGCATGGAGAAATCACAGATACAATGAGTATAATCAAACTATACAAACCCTACTCTTAGGTACCTGTGCAATAAGAGTAATTTTGAGAGGACAGCATTATCAGCCTTTCTCACTTACAAGAGATCTTTGAGATGCAAAGCGGACCTTAGTTAAGTGTCCCATCCAAACAAGTAAACGCTTTTTCCATGTTAGCCCCTCCAGTGAAAAGGGAAAAACCGGGTTAAAAACTCATAAAGTCTTATCTGGACCTTTGCCGGGATTGAACCCTGGACCTTCAGGTTAGGGAGTAAGCATCTAACTCACTGACACTTTGAGTGGGACAGAAGGATATAATTTTCAATACCGTACAGTTGATTTATCTTGTTTTACTTGATAATTGTGTTTTAGGTTTTCCAAGATAAGTGTAGAAGAGATGTAATGCTAGAGAAATTTGGTGGCAAGAGAATTACATTGAGTTCAGCTAATACATATTCATATAGTAAAGGTTAGTATATCAACTTTATATATTTTGGAGGGAGGGCGGTGTGGTTCAGTGAGTTAGATGCTTGCTTGCTTACCTGAAGGTTCGGAGTTCAAACCATACAAAGGGCAAGATGAATTTAAGAAATTTTTTCCCCTTGTCAGTGATGTGATGTAGATCTGAACTCTTTTGGAAAGGTCAGAATTTAACTATTTTCCTTCCCGATATTTCAGCTGATGTTACGTTGTCAGAATATGTTGAGAATGTTTTAAAACCTCAGAAACTGGGACAGCTAGGAAATGGTGAGTTCAACGCAATTAATTCTTGCTTTCTTTTTTTCAATTCGAAACCCTTTCATAGAAAGCAATCATTTCTTTCTGGTCTTTGATCTTTCTTAGATTATCTGTAACCAAATTGAATCCAGAACGATGCTCATAACACAAATACCAGAAGTCGACTTGACTAATTTGAAGGATGAAATGGATAGCATGGCATTAATTTTTCCCCAAATATTTACACCCATTTTTATAATCTGAGGTCAAATGAAATGATGGAAAAACGACTTTTTCAAGGACAACAGACTTTTCATCTTCATGTGGTAGGGTTAATGATAAGGACCTTAGATTGATAGGGTTAAATGACGGCTCTCCATGCATTGATTATTTTAGCTTTATTACACTATAGTCAGTACCTGTTTTGTAATGTGATAACTCCCTTGTTTTTCTGTATTTAGAAACGTTTTATTGGTTTGGTGACAATAACTATACAGAATGGGAAGAATTATTTACTATTTATAAACCTCCACCATACCAGGTTCCTAGAATGACAGGAGCTTATAGTTTTGGTTTAGCAGGTTGGTAGCATCATAGTTACATTGTGATCTGTCTTGTAATTAGTCCGTGATCTCAGGGGGTTCCCAAATTCAGACTTGACATGTCAAAACTTAATGTCTCTCTAAGATGTTGAAATATGACTTTAAAATAATATTTTTTTTGCTTATTTTTGATATTCTATTGTCTTTTCTCAGATGTTTTTTGAATGAAAAAGAAGAGGCCAGAACCAGAAAGACTGTCTGATTGCGCTAATTTCAGTTTTTATTAGGTACATTGACTATTGCAGCAATTAAATTAATACAAGACTATCTATTACAGGGGCTGGAACTGGTGTTCCCTTTCACTTTCATGGACCAGGATTTGGTGAAGTTGTATTTGGTAGAAAAGTAAGTCGGGTTTTTGATTTTTGCTACAGAATTTTAAATATCCTACAAGTCTTGGAAAAGAAATGAAATGAATGTTTTACGTCATACTCTTCTGCACCTTATGGGATAATGAAGACGGGCAACGCAATGAGAGAAATTTTGCCAGGACAGTGGCATTAGCCTACTCTTTTTGCGATTTCCAACTTTTCAAGGGATATTTAACATGCACAGCCTGTAGCACACAGGGCCTCGGTTTATTGTCCCATTCGAACGACTAGACGCTTTTTCCATGTCAGTCCCTCTGACCTGCGTAACTGACAAGGGGAGACTGGGCTGAAAAATCTGAAAGTTCATCTCGACCTTTGCCGGGACTGAACACTGGAACTTCAGGTTAGCGAGCATACGTCTAACTCACTGAGCCATCCTACAAGTCTTGGAAATCAGAAAGATAATAAAAATTTACCTCACAATGCATGGTGTGCTCATCCTCCTTAACCAAAACCAGTGTAGAAAATAAGACTGTGAAATTTCATATTTTTCGAGGCCACTTAACTTTAATTTCTGTACTTTTGTGCTTATAGTAAACATAGATCATTTGTTACCAATATTACAATATTATTTTTGTGTTTTTACCAAGATTTAATAATATTTTTTTGTTCTCATCCTCCCTTGCCCAAACAGGTTAATTTTCATAAATTTAAAATTTTTAACAATTTGGGAATTTTACAAATTTAATTTTTGGGGTATTCCCAAATTTTAATTTTGGGGTTTTACCAAATTTTTTTTTTGGGTTTTTCCCAAAATTTTTACTTTTTTTTTTTTTTTTTAAATTTTTTTGTAAGAAAAAAGTTTTCCCCAGAAAAAACCCCCAAAATTTTAACAGATGAAATTAAATTTTCGATGATTTATTAAATTACTTTTCCGATGATTTTTAGTTTTTCCCAAAAGACCAATTTTGGGTTTGGGGTTTTTTAAAAGCAAAAATTGCCAAATTTTTGGATTGATTTTTCCCCAAATTTTGTCCCTTTAGAGTTGGGGGCCCCAAATTTTTGAGGGGAGAGGACTTATTGGTAAGATATTTATAAGGGTTCTTAACCTCCCGCTTCTAACCTAACTTTAAATCGTAAATCCCAAATTTAAATCCTTTTTATAACCCCAAAAACTTATTTTTTTGGGGTTTTGGGAAAAAACCTTTTTAAAAAATTTTTTAATTGGGCCTTGTGAAATTTAAAAATTAAATTTGCTTGTTAAAAGCCTTAGAGGCAATGAAATTTTAATTAAAAGATACCATATAAAATATTTTTTACTGAAGGTAAAATTTTATGGTAATTTACTTGTGATAAGTTTGGAGACTTTGGGATGTACTTGCCTTAATACTAGGATGGTTCATGCTTTTAAAGGTTTTGAGAAAGATTGAAATAGAAATTTTCTTTTTTCAGTGTAATTTTGTAAAGGGGTATTGATATAACAGTTTTTTAATAATTCCTACCTATCCGTTCAATTTATATAGTGATATAAGGGGTAAGTTGGTTAAAATGAACAGTTTTATCACGTTTAGACGATTACATATTTTATTTGATAGGGGGGAGGTAATTTGTTAAAATATAACACCGGGTTTTATAAGTCTTGTTCTGATATAAATGTTATTAGGTTGTGGGGTAGGGAGGGGGTAATTGGGTAAAGAATATGCAAGTTTTTATAAGGTTTTACAAATATTAAATATTTAAAATTATTGGGGGGGGGTAATTTTTAAAGAATATGAAAAGTGTTTTACAGTTCTTATTACCTTTACATAGTTATATAAGTTATAGGAGGGAGGGGTAGAGGGGTAGAGTTGAAGTTATAAAACGTTTTAGTTACTTTCTAGTTTATATAATTATGGGTAGGGGGGGGGTAGGTTGGGTAGAGAATGAACATATAGTCTGTTACCAAAATGTTTAAGATTATAGGAAGGGGTAGAGTTGGTGTAAGGATAAGAAAGTGTTATTAATTTTAGTATGAATTGTTTTTAAGTGATGAGGAGGGAGTAAGTTGGTGTAAGGTTAGAAGTGTTTATAAGTTTAGTTACTGTAAAAGTTTTTTAAGGTTGTATTAGGGAGGGGGAGGTTGTTAGGAATGCCCGTGAATAAGTTTAGCTATGATATCAATAGTTAATAATTTAGAGGTAGGGGGGGGGTAGAGTTTTAAATAAAACCATGTATATCAAGTTTCTACCATTAAAATAGTTTATATAGTTGATAAGGTTGGTATTAAATGAAAAAGCCAGTGTTTTAAATATGTTCCATATAATGAAATAACGGGAATTTATTTTAGGGGGTAAAATTTTGATGAATTTGAGTGAATGAGATGTGTTTTTGTTAATATAATGAAGTGTTTTTATGTATAAGTATGAATGTTTTATTAAGTGGAGTGAATGAAGTGTGTATTTATATAAGTAGAGTGAATGAATTTTATTGTGGTAATAATGTGAATTTAGGGGGGTTGAATGAAGTGTGAAATAATAATAAGTAATATAAATTAATAATGAAGGGTTTGATTAAAGTATTGTTTTAATTTTTTTAAATAAAAGATTAAGAATTGGATATAATTTCAAATTAATTTATATCATGTTGATATTATGTTAATTATTTTTGATAACTGCCTGTATGAGCATGTGAAACATTGAGTTAATAAAAAACAGAAATAGTATATCCATATATCTTTTGCTTCTATAAAACATTTGATAACGCAGCCTGTATAAGCATGTGAAACATTGAGTTAATAAATATCAGAAATAGTATATCCATATATCTTTTGCTTCTATAAAACATTTGATAACGCAGCCTGTATGAGATGTGAAACTTTGGAGTTAAAAAATTTCAGAAAAGTATATCAAAATATCTAGTGGTTCTTTACCTATGTCTATTTCTATATGTAAACAGTAATTTAATAATGTTGTTTGTAAATGAAGATGTAAATAAATTTGATAATATACAACTAGAGTGAAAAATTATACAAAATGATGTTTGTTCAACAATATAATTTATTTGAAATTTCTACAACCCTCAGGACTAAAATATTAAAACATGTACAACCCTAGTATAAAATTCCTTTTTTATTTGCCATATGAAATGTCTATAGTGTCTAACTATAGAATTTACGAAATTCTTTTGATTCACATTTCACATTTCAATTAAAAATCAACTTTTCTGGAATTTTTATTCATTGGTTATTATGTCTGTATCTTAGATACCATTCAAGATTATATTCCTGAAATATTCCACCACTTAACACTACTATAAATTCACTGATTTCTTTAAAGAAATTAAATCATTTTCTATATTTAAGAACATTAGGAATTCCAAATTTCTGAATTTTTCGTCTGTTGTCTTAACAAAGGGTTCCCATATTCCCTCCAGTTTCTCACGAATTTTTTGTCATAATTTCACTGACCTATTAAAAGTTTTACTGATATCCTCATCTAAAATCGATAAATTTGAAATCCCAGAAATCAACTTTTCAATTTCACTACTTTCCAAATATTCCGACATATTATTCGATGAATCCTCTTTTAAAAAATCTTCGGAACTTTTACAAACTGTCACAGAATATTTTAATTGTCTTCGGGCTTTTAATTCAAAAATTGATGAAGAAATCACAGAAATCGTCATGACGATAGCGCTCACAAATGACAGTCTATATACAGAGGTAAAACAGTACAACGCGATGAACACTGCCATTAAATAAAACATCACTCCAAATAACACAAATTTTCCAGTTCCGTCTGACAAACTGAAAGTACATAATAGGGAATGTAAGATGTTAAGTTCCTTTAGTTAGTGTGTTCACAAGGGAGGTAACTCCATAATTCTTTGATGAAAAAACATGAAAGTAAAACTCATCCATGGGTCTAAAATATTTTCACTAAGAGCCTCATTTTGAATTCTTATTTTAGATTATGATTTATTAGATGTTCAAATTAACTCTCTAAGTGCACATTGTGAATTTTTAATGGTGATTAATCCTTGCTGCTTTCAACTCCGCCTAGGCGAATGGGACTCAGTTATTATACAGATTGTACTTTAGACTGCACTACTGCAAGAATGACGGACACAAGTAGCAATGTTGCGCTGATCAGTGGTATCAGATACACGGTTTGTAAACAATACAACATGGTAACTATAGCAGCTATATAATATAACCCTCCATATACACTGCTAGACAGGCTGAAAATACACAATATACAAATATCTGATATAGGGAGAGTTACTCAAACTCCGGGTTAAAGGAATGTAAAGAGGTTTTCTGAATTGCTTTTCATGTGTATAGGGGACACCTTGATTTTCAATAAGATATTTGAATAAATTGGTAACTGGTTATTCAAACATTTCACAGCAATACAGTATATTCTCTACCAAACATCATTACACAATAAATACATCAAACAGCAGTTGTAATGTTCATGAACTGAATGTTAGACATGACCATGTATTGGACCATATACTGTCCCATGTAAAAGAAAGAGTATATTTGTCCCCATGGGTTGAATGTTAGAAAGGACCATGTCCTAGTGCATTAGACCTAATTCTGTCCCATGTATGATGAAGAGTCTATGCTTTTTCCCTACTTGTCCTTATGTATTGGACCTAATTCTGATCCATGTAAAATAAAGAATTAATATTATGAAGTTAATGAGGAGAATATGATGCTGGGAAAGAAATGGTTAAATTTGATAAACGATTTTTACTGTTATAATAATAACACAGCTAATACAATCTGATGACAAGGATGATAGGACACACATTGTGAATTCTGTCAAATATAGCTAGAGTACCTACCTGTTTTTAGGTTGTATTAATATATATATTAAACTTGCTAGAGATAAAACACTGCATGGTATACGACTAGGGTCATACCCTAATGATGTGGAATAACTGAAAACAAACATAAGAATACAATTACATGGTGGAAGATCAGATTAAATGTATTAAAGTGCGAAAATCCAATTAAATATTAAAGAGGGAAGATCCAATTAAAGAGGGAAGATCAGATTAAATATTAAAGTGAGGTGATCTAATTAAATATTTAAGTGGGAAGAACCAATTTTAATATTAAACTGGGGAGATCCAATTTTAATATTAAAGTGAGGTGATTTAATTAAATATTTAAGTGAGAAGAACCAATTTTAATATAAAAGTGGGGTGATCTAATTAAATATTTAAGTGGGAACAACCAATTTTAATACTAAAGTGGAGAGATCTAATTAAATATTTAAGTGGGAGGAACCAATTTTAATACTAAAGTGGGGAGATCTAATTAAATATTGAAGTGGGAAAATCAATTGAATATTTGAGTGGGGAGATCCAATTTAATATTAAAGTGGGAAGATCCGATTAAATATTAAAGTGGGAAAATCCAATTAAATATTAAAGTGGGGAGATCCAATTTTAATATTAAAGTGAGGTGATCTAATTAAATATTTAAGTGGGAAGAACCAATTTTAATATTAAAGTGGGGAGATCTAATTAAATATTAAAGTGAGGTGATCTAATTAAATATTTAAGTGGGAAGAACCAATTTTGATATTAAAGTGGGAAGATCCAAATAAATATTAAAGTGGCAAGAACCAATATTAATATTAAAGTGGGGAGATCTAATTAAATATTAAAGTGGCAAGAACCAATATTAATATTTAAGTGGGGAGATCTGATTAAATATTTAAGTGGGAAGAACCAATTTTAATACTAAAGTGGGGAGATCTAATTAAATATTTAAGTGGCAAGAACCAATTTTAATATTAAAGTGAGGTGATCTAATTAAATATTAAAGTGGGGAGATCCAATTAAAGTGAGAAGATCCGATCAAATATTAAAGTGGGAAGATCCAATTAAATATTAAAGTGGGAAGACCCAATTAAATATTAAAGTGGGAAGATCTGATTAAATATTAAAGTGGGAAGATCCAATTAAATATTAAAGTGGGAAGATCCAATTTAATATCAAAGTGGGAAGATCCAATTTAATAATTTTTATTAAAGTGAGGTTTTATAATTTGAATTGAGACACCTAACAGTCTTGGTCATGGACACAGGTTTTAAATAAATACATGGCTTTGTGATATTGTCCTATCCAAACAACTAGACATTATCTCTATATCAATCATTCCATCCTGCATCACAGAGAGCAAACCAGGTTGAACAATTCAAAATAGCCTCTTTGAACTACGACGAAGTTACCTTTGCATGGATAAAAGGTTACAGGTCAAGATTCAGAACCCTGTTCAATGAGGATATCATTCTTACGTCACAATTAATGGTAAGATTGTTTGTAGAACAGGGGTCAAGAGTTCTCTAAGTGAGGCACATATCTAAATAAGTCATTACCAATACATCAAAGACAATTAGTCATTAGATATCTTACCTGAGATTTTTAAACCAAACCACCATAAAAGGTAAATTAAGAAATATATTCCATAATAATAATAACAAGAGAAGAAATAAACTATTTAAATATTTTTCATCTTCTTTATTTTTACTGGACTGGTAAATATAGAACGATCTCAAAACCTGAAAAAAAAAATCTTATTTACACACAAAAAGTTTTAAAAACCTTTTTATAATACCTTTAAGGAAAATAATTAAGTTTTCATTTATGATTTCGTTTATGATAATAAGTTTGATATTAAATACAGTGAAACCCCTCTAAACAGACAGGCTGTCGGACCTGGTATGGAGGGGTTGCAGGTTTACCCGTAGCAGTGGTAATACATAAGAGGAATTTAATTGGATTGGTGATTAATCAGCATGTGTTGTATTCATCTTTTGTGCCGTCAACGGATTAACTTCAATTAATACGATTTCAGATGCTTGTTTAGAGAGACCAATTACATATAGATTAACTACTTTGGGACTTGATTTCGATGCCAGATGCGGTATAGAGGGGATGCTAGTTTATCTGCTATGTATTACATAGTTGTTCAGCCGGGACTTTTCAAATATTCTAGTTAATAGAGGATACGGTTTGGAGGGCTTTCACAGTATGTACAAAAATTGGGTTCTGTATGATGGATCAGTTACTAAAGATCGTGTTAAATGTATACAGTAAAATGAGTGTGTGTTATATTAAACTGTTTCTATTAGAAAGTCTATGACTGACTAGTTTCTATAACATCATACTAAAATACTATAGTCACAATCAAACAGTACTTACATTGACTGTGATCAGTATATATATCAGAATAAGACCAGTTACACCACAATATACCACGGAGACTAAAACACCCACTGTACCTATTACTATCTCTAGTATAAAACCCAGGGTAAATACAGACTTCGGTACCCTGAAATAACATACAAAATTATATTTTAAGATTCAATCAACATTTAGAAGTTGAGGGTATATATTATTTTGAAAGAATACCGGTATATTCTTTATTTATTGAAGAAGTGTGAAATACCATAAATTATTTTACTTTGTGTTTGTTGTTGTAAAAGTACAATGAGAAAGGAAGTATGACAAACGGGGGTGTGGTATGGATACAATGAGAGAGGGGTATGACAAATGGGGGTGTGGTTTGGATACAATGAGAGAGGGGGTATGACAAATGGGGGTGTGGTTTGGATACAATGAGAGAGGAAGTATGACAAATGGGGGTGTGGTTTGGATACAATGAGAGAGGGGGTATGACAAATGGGGCTGTGGTTTGGATACAATGAGAGAGGAAGTATGACAAATGGGGGTGTGGTTTGGATACAGAGAGAGGAAGATGACAAATGGGGTGTGAATTGGATACAATGGAAGAGTATGACAAATGGGGGTGGAATTGGATACAATGAGAGAGGGGGGTATGACAAATGGGGGTGTGGTTTGGATACAGAGAGAGGAAGTATGACAAATGGGGGTGTGGTTTGGATACAATGAGAGAGGAAGTATGACAAATGGGGCGTGGAATTGGATACAATGGTAAGAAGTATGACAAATGGGGGTGTGGTTTGGATACAATGAGAGAGGGGGTATGACAAATGGGGCTGTGGTTTGGATACAGAGAGAGGAAGTATGACAAATGGGGTGTGAATTGGATACAATGGTAAGGAAGTATGACAAATGGGGGTGTGGTTTGGATACAGAGAGAGGAAGTATGACAAATGGGGGTGTGGTTTGGATACAATGAGAGAGGAAGAATGACAAATGGGGTGTGTTTGGATACAATGGTAAGAAGTATGACAAATGGGGGTGTGGTTTGGATACAATGAGAGAGGAAGGTATGACAAATGGGGGTGTGGTTTGGATACAATGAGAAGAAGTATGACAAATGGGGGTGTGGTTTGGATACAATGAGAGAGGAAGTATGACAAATGGGGTGTGAATTGGATACAATGAGAAGGAAGAATGACAAATGGGGGTGTGGTTTGGATACAATGAGAGAATATGAAAATGGGTGTGAACGATACAAGAAGAAGTATGACAATGGGGGTGTGGTTTGGATACATGAGAGAGGGTATGACAAATGGGTGTGGTTTGGATACAGAGAGAGGAAGATATGACAATGAGAGTGTGGTTGGATCAAGGTAAATGATACCAAATGCGTAGTGGTTGTAAGAAACAATATAACTGGTGAATGGGTAGACAGATACCAAATGATATACAATATGACTGGTGAAAGGGAGACAGATGATCATGGTGTTTAATGGAATACCATATTGTAACATCAACTTCATAATCTTTGGAATACTGAAATTAATAGGATAATACAATATTTCAAATTAATATGATCATTTTAAAATGAATGTTTTGGACAATAAGAGTATATATTCATCAGTAGATAAACCTACTGCCATAAGTAACAAAAATCCTTATATGAAAATAAATCCCAAAACTTAATCATCCATAATTATCCAGTAATTATTCATATATATGCAATTGATTATTAAAAAATGATTAATAAATTGATTAAGCGTTTTTCAATAATACTTAGTTTTGTGAGTTTTCCAGATTTTACAGAGATTCTGTTATTTTATGACACCAGGTAAGTTCACTGATGAATATATACTTCATACTCTAAGCGAACTACCACTACGCTCATAGAGCTCAATTATCTGTAACACTTTTTAAAGTCAAATATGACTTAAGGTCTTGATTTAACTGGCAACAATATATCAAAATATAGCTGTTTATTTTATTTTATTTATCTGAAAGGGATTAATTCAGTAGCTCCTGAAAGCTAGTATAATTTGATAGGCAACATCCCTTAGAAAACAAATGAGCTTGTCTATTACAGTTTCATATTGAAAGTATACATGCATGTGTGGAAGAGTTCAATAGATATTTTGTTTAAATTTTTAATGTGAGCTCCCCTAGTTATTCTTAAATCTGAGAAAGACATGCAGAGGACATGCCAAGCACAGAATTTTTTCTAAAAACTATACACAACCCTTGTTTCACATTTCCCTGTGGGCTACCTTGGTGATTCAAAGATCTGTGAAAGAAACAAAGACTCACCTGAGAACATATCTAAGTACAGATATTACAGGTAAAACTAAATATGGCTTACAACTCTTCCATACAAGATCTTGTGGTCTAGTTACCTCTTTACTTTCTGTAATAGAGAAAATTGGTATAATGTAATATTTCGCCCAAACCTTCAACCTTAGACCTTTAGTGTGGGCGTATAAAAACCTACTAAAGTAGTGCCTACACTTTCAACATTTTGGCCAACATGTTGCTGAAACACCTGGGCAACAAATATTTGGTCCTATCTGCACACAATAACAGTGTGCCAACATGTTGTGCTAATGTTAATTTATTGTCAGTTTAGACTCTATTTTAGTGTGAGTGTAACCCATTGTTGGTAATTTAATTTTGATATCTCACCACCTGTATCTTCTGCTAATAAACCTCCCACACTGATCAATATAACAGCTATAAACGATGCAGGAAATAAAACTCCATAGAAACGAATTATCTGAAATGGAGAAACATTTCTATTAATCATACTTCAGCTAAATCGATGTGGCAAGATTGCTAAAAGAGTTCAGTTTTTATGAAGTTAATGATAAGAAATTTTAAAACTAAGAGTGAAGATTTACCAGGGGTTAGGGAATGGGGGCATGGGAACGGGATAGTGGTGGTGAAGCATGGGATGGGAATGGAGCATAGGGTTAGAGCCATGCCAACTAGGTAGGTCTCTAAGTTTGGAATAAGATGTTAATGATAAAGCAGTAAAAAGAAGACAAATTAGGAACTTGTTTCAAACCGACTGGCAATTAAAACGCAAATCCCTGATACTAAACAGCTTGGTAATTCAACCTCTCTACTAATTTTGTATGAAGAATACAACTCTAGATGTTGGTAACATTCAGCATCTTTATCCATTTATCAGACGTGACTGGCAATAACCAACATAAAAACAAAACGGATACAAAAGATGAGTATACCAATTTACCAGTTTTTTAACAGGAAATAAAAGGTGTATAAAAAGAGAAACTATTCAAGGAACTTCACCGAAATTGGTAATTACAACAAAAACAGTATCCCTGATTTTAAATAGGCTTCTATAGATTTTTAAGTTTTTTTAACAGGAGATAAAAGGTGCACAAAATAAGAAACGAAGAAAGTATCTTCACCTGGCTGGCAATTACAACAAAAACAGCATCCCTGATTTTAAACAGACTGATAAAAATCTCTACCAGGATATAAAAGGTGTATTGATTGGGCAGTAAAAGAGATTGGAATCTAATTAATAATCAATATCAGACTATGTTACTGTTGTTTATCATAAATAAATCAATATAAAACACAATCAAATCAATCAATCAATATTGATTAGGTGATCACATTGATTGGACCTCCTACTATATTATATACTAGTTGATCTTAGCAACCAACATCTTCCTCTAGTACTATTGATTCTAGAGCATTTAGGCCAGTTCAAAACATTTATTTGGT
The DNA here is from genome assembly GCA_030562195.1 of Nipponacmea schrenckii. Lineage (NCBI taxonomy): Eukaryota > Metazoa > Mollusca > Gastropoda > Lottiidae > Nipponacmea > Nipponacmea schrenckii. The sequence goes on from JAUJPP010000001.1 coordinate 3,939,154, forward strand.
TTCAAATTCAATTGAGTTTTAAACCCTACTTTCCTATACCCATTCGCTCAATGAATGGTGGCAATGCCATGTAGAGTGCCATGTGGGAAATTTTGCCAGGATTAAGCTTTCTTCTTTTGCTATTTCCAATGAGTGATCATATTTGATGTCTTTATCTACTGTTTTTTCTATTTATGATTGTTACTCATTATTTCTCTATATATATTGTTAGACTTGTTATATTATTTAATTCTATTGATAACACTGCCTGTATGAGCCTGTGAAACGTTGAGTTAATAAATGTCAGACATAGTATATCCATATAGTTTGTGTTTCTTTGAGTGGATCATAATCTTTATCATTTCCAAATGTCGAGGGATCTTCAACATGCATAGCCTGTAGCACAGGAGGCCTCGGTTTATTGTCCCATCCGAACAACTAGATACTCTTTCTAACTTTTACCAGGAATTTGATCTTTGAGGTTAGTGAGCAAGCATGTAATTCACAGATTAACGCAACTCCTATTTGGCTAATAACAAAAGGCTGATATGGATATGTTACTTTATTGACTGATTTCTAATGATGAAAAACATATTATTTTTATATTAGGCCTTTTTGGTGACTTTTTGATCTGACACAACATATACAAACAGATTGAACCTTACATCTTCTATTGAACACTGAGATGCAGCATGGAATTTGGTTTCAATTTACACCATTGTTAAACAACTGTACCAAATTCATTACAAACTGTGAGTAAATTTCTTAAATTTTTATGGCAATAGATTCAAAACCTATGGGCTGAATTTTACCTAAATTTATCTTTTTTGCAAGTTATGTATTGAACTTAAGATAATAATTCTACCATAGTGATGGTTTTCTATTTAAATGATTTTTGATTGTTTTTTAAACAGTGAAAAGTTAGTTACACCGGACAGGTTCCATTAATTTGACCAATCATAGCATTTCATTATCACACCTTACCCACAGAAAAAGGATTTCATTTTTTTTATATATCTAATTAGTGATAGTGTTCACAGTTGACTGTCAAAATTTGAGCCTTCGAAACTATGTATGTTAAGAATTAATCACATTTGAAATTAAAATGACAACTTGTCCTTTTTTGACTCTGATTAAAAAGATAGAAAAAAATAGGTAGATAGAATTAAAATTCCTACTTTGAGTTATTTGAGAAATTATGCCATTTTTCTTGTATTACTAGTTAGCCTCTGCCTATTTACATCTATTGATGACCCAAATCAAATCTCAAAATGTCGAACCTGTCCTTTAAAACTATTTATTAACCGTTGTCACAAATAGAAAGTTTTATATTTGTTTTTTCAATAATGAAGTCACTGACATTCGGGGAACAAGTCTCTATAGATAAATAACTATGATATATTTATATACACTAATCTCTTTTAATCTTCGAGTTAATCTGTTAATAAAGGCTGGGAAGGTTAATTTAGGTTAATCCCTGACGGTGAAATCAGGACACAATGTTTAAAAGAAAAACATGATATCATTCAACTTATAACTTACAATTATATTAAAGGTGCTTTTTATTTTGTGACAATGTTTTTTTTATGAATGGTGTCCAATTTCCCTCCCATATTGATGTAATTATGAACCCACTTTTGGACCCAGCAAATTAGATTTTTTAAATAAAAATCAAGTCATATTTGATTACTTTGAATAAAAGGGCATTCTGTTTCTTTTGGTTCAAAATCAAATTCAAACCCGTAAGTTTTAATTGCAAAACATGAACGCCATGCAGGGTGCAATGAGGGAAATTAAAAAAAAATTTAGCAAGTAGATACATAAGTACAAGTCGATCAAAAATCAAAATACAAAGGTTAAGATCAGAATTAGAAAAAAAAACAGAATAAAGTTAATAAATAGTATTAATTTTATAAGTTTCTTTTCAAAGTTTGTTTTTGATCATATTTTAAGCTTCTTTACTATTAACATAATAAGATTAAAGTGAGTTAGACTGAGTGTGAATATGGCAAAGTTTCAAACTAGATTTCACAGATAAAGGTGTAAAAAAACAAGTATTACCTGAGGTTATTGACTAGTTCTGACTAAATATTGAGAAATATGTTATTCAGGATTTATAGTCTTACCAAAAAGTGTTTATTTTTCTATGATAATATATTATAACAAAGATGTGGTTATATTAAAACTTAAACTAGATTATTTTAAGGTATGACTTTCAATTCATAATTAACATTTAATATTGATTTTTTATGAAATGATGGACATTGTTTGGTTTTCACTAAATATTGAGGCAAATATAAGGGCTTTTAGAAATTAGGTTGGTTGAATGGTAACAAATTATTATTCAACAGAAGGTACTGGTACATGGTTAAAGCAGTGTTCACCAATTGTAGAAATTAGGTTGGTTGAATGGTAACAAGTAACTATTCAACAGAAGGCACTGGTACAGGGTTAAAGCAGTGTTCACTAATTGTAGAAATTAGAGTTGGTTGAATGGTAACAAGTTACTATTCAACAGAAGGTACTGGTACAGGGTTAAAGCAGTGTTCACCAATTGTAGAAATTAGGTTGGTTGAATGGTAACAAGTACTATTCAACAGAAGGACTGGTCAGGGTTAAAGTAGAGTTCACTAATTGTAGAAATTAGAGTGGTTGAATGGTAACAAGTACTATTCAATAGAAGGTACTGGTACAGGGTTAAAGCAGTGTTCACTAATTGTAGAGATTAGGTTGGTTGAAAGGTAACAAGTTACTATTCAACAGAAGGCACTGGCTCAGGGTTAAAGCAGTGTTCACTAATTGTAGAAATTAGATTGGTTGAATGGTAACAAGTAACTATTCAACAGAAGGCACTGGCTCAGGGTTAAAGCAGTGTTCACTAATTGTAGAAATTAGGTTGGTTGAATGGTAACAAGTTACTATTCAATAGAAGGTACTGGTACAGGGTTAAAGCAGTGTTCACTAATTGTAGAAATTAGGTTGGTTGAATGGTAACAAGTTACTATTCAATAGAAGGTACTGGTACAGGGTTAAAGCAGTGTTCACTAATTGTAGAAATTAGAGTGGTTGAATCGTAACAAATAATTATTCAACAGAAGGTACTGGTCAGGGTTAAAGAGGTTCACTAATTGTAGAAATTAGGTTGGTTGAATGGTAACAAGTTACTATTCAATAGAAGGTACTGGTACAGGGTTAAAGCAGTGTTCACTAATTGTAGAAATTAGGTTGGTTGAATGGTAACATGTATATTCAACAGAAGGCACTGGTACAGGGTTAAAGCTGTTCACTAATTGTAGAAATTAGGTTGGTTGAATGGTAACAAGTTACTATTCAACAGAAGGTACTGGTACAGGGTTAAAGTAGTGTTCACTTATTGTAGAAATTAGGTTGGTTGAATGGTAACATGTAACTTTCAACAGAAGGCACTGGTACAGGGTTAAAGTAGAGTTCACTAATTGTAGAAATTAGGTTGGTTGAATGGTAACAAGTTACTATTCAACAGAAGGCACTGGCTCAGGGTTAAAGTAGAGTTCACTTATTGTAGAAATTGTGTTTTTATTAAAAGTATTACAATGTGAAGCGTTTTAGAATGAACATAAATATTTTAATTTTTAAACTTGGCCAATTAAGAACATATATTCATCAGTAAATATACCTGCTGCCATAAATAACATAACAGATTCCTTATATAATCAGATAAATAAAAAAAACTTGGGAATTCTTTAATTAAACGTTATTCAATAATTACTTAGTTTTGTGAGTTTTCGAGATTTTAAGGGATTCTGTTACATATGACACACCAGGTAAGTTCACTGAGTATATTGACCAATTTTGAGAACTTTAATTTTATATCCATTCTAAGAAGCAGTATCACTTTGATATGAACATCCTTTTTATCTTTATTTTGCATGTTCCATGTTCCATGATCTGGCCGGAAAACATGTGTATCTTAGAATAGCTACCAGCCTTTCATATAAACTATTTTTTATATATTTCTAGATCAAGTTGACAAATCTGCAATAAATTTAGCCAACAAGATGAATGAGAAACTACTGGCTCATCACACCAAACTATTTGATTGGTTCGAACTTGATAAAATAGCCAAAGATGACCTTGCCATTGAGAAAACTTACATGACACCAATAAAAGCCAATGCTGTAAATTCCTGGAGGTCAGAGGTCAACCGTGTTTATAGAAGAACGCCCAAATCGGCACATCAGTTGAACAAACGAATTCATCATAGTGCTCCCCAAGATCGTGAGTTAGAAACTCCTGTCAGACACCGAACCAAGTCTGCACCTTCCAAACAGAAATATCAGCTGAATCAAAGTTTTCAGAAACTTTCCTTAGGGGAAAGAGTGAATAACATTTCAATTCATTATAACGCAGAAAGGAAACAGAACTCTGCTCGCGATTCCGAGATTACCAAAGATTCGACCACGACAACTTATCCCTCTGATGAGACCAAAAGTACCGTTACAAACTTTAGTGATGATAGTCTATCATCTGAAGACTTACTTGAAATTATCCCCCCTGTTCGTCCATATAAACCTCATATCTCCATGCGTTCTGATTCGAATCAACTACTTAACTATCTCACTGTTGATGATTGTAGGGTTGCCGCGAGATACAAACCTCGACACGAAATTAACTATGTCGCTACATATGATAAAGATAAGGCTTCAGATGCTGAAACAAGACTTCCAGAAGATTCTTTCTGCTCCCAAGACACGATGGAACTTCCAATGGAAATGAGTACAGGGTCTGTATTGACCACTCTATCCTCACTGAAAGAACAGGATCAAATGTTCCGAGCGTTGTTGAAAAAGAAACGAAAATTAGAAGCCGTAAAGTCAAGTAGTTATCATCGAATAATTAATAATTTGGAAACGAAACATAAATTACCGGAAGCCGATAAAATCAATCTGGAAATAGGATCGGACACTAGAGTTGGAAGCCATTTTTATCGAAAAATTAATTCAGCACTGCATAAAAAGATTGATAAATTAGTGAACGCTAAAAAGGAGAATATGAGAGCAATGATTGTGTAAATACAGTGAGCTGGATAACCTAACATCCCTTACAGCATTAATACACTGGTATGTTTATAGTGTTAAAGATATTTTGTTGGTCTAGGTCCATTTTATTTTTAGGTAGTGTAAGTAGTAATCAACACAGTATATGTTTAATCTGTATAGTTTCTATTACTATTTATTCTACCTACAAATAAAGTGGACTGTTTGTGTTTATTTAAATGAGAGGCAGAATCAAATTTTTAACAATTCATCATTAAAATAGTGCTTAAAGCAAAGACAATCTACATCCAGCCATATTGAAAGTGATATGTCAATTCACAAAACTATAACCTGTAAAATAGAGTATCATCAGCACAGGTAAAAGACTAAAAGACAATTTATTGCTGTATCCAAGGGAGTTTATGACACTACCAGTAATGACCTATATTCTATATGAAGGTACTAAACTTGGCATATGTTTTTTAATGCCAATGCTAATGTATGTAGAGGGATGTATAATGTTGCTGTTTTTGAAGAACATGAATATTATTTTGTAGTGCTAGAACAATTATCCTAAAATGTGTAAAAATAATACAGTCAAGTTTTAAATATATTTTGATTTCAGGTCCAAGGAAAGGTGGCATATATAAAGAGAACTGGGAGGAGGGGGGGTGTATATAAAGAGAGCTGGGAGGAGGGGGGGGAGCTTGTATATAAAGAGACCAGGGTAAGGGGGCGTATAAAAGAACCTCGGGAAGGGGGTGTAAATAAAGGGAAAAGGGTAAGGGGGCGTATATAACGAGGCCAGGGAAAAGGGGCATATATTAAAAGACCAGGATGTGGGGCACATATAAAAAGAGATCAGTCCAGTGGGAGGACCACGGGGGAAGGGGCCATATATATAAAGAGACCACTGGGAGGGAGCATACAAAAAAAAACCTACCTGACCGAGGGTATCTACAGGGGACAATCTCAATCGTAGTTGATAATAGCAAGAGGGGTTAAGATACATCTCTAGATGTACGGCCCCACCGGCAAAGCTCTCTGGACGACCACTCTGGAGTTTCACATCTAAACTTCCCTTCTCGTTGAATCTAAAATCAAAAAATAAACATTTTAGAGAATAAGACGTTAATTTTTTAACATTTCTGGCAAACACTTAACACAAATAATTAGAGTTACAGAAACAATTGATTTATCTAATGATGAAAAAATTGTTTCTTCTTGTGACATGCTCAAAACCCCATGTGCTACAGGCTATGAAAGAACCCTCGATAGTTGGAAATTGCAAAAAATATAAGGCTAATGCTGCAAAATATCCCTCATTACACACTGCATGGCCTTGCCGGTGTTCATAAGACCATAAATTGCAGAAGAGTAGGAATTAAACTCCATTTCATTTCATATACTGGTGACCTTGGCCAGTGCTTCTATACAAGAATGTCTCTTATATAACACCCAAAACCAATAAAGGAGTAATTTGATTGCAGGTGTATGATCTGTGATATAAGACAGTGGTATACAAAGATACATACCCTGTATAGGAGTAAACTGTTTCATTAGACCAGGGTATGATAAGACTAAATACACTCCCTTCATCTCCTGTAAACAATATATATATAATACTCTCAACTCTCAACATTATTAAACTGTCAGAACACCATAACAAATAAACACTGTTAGCTATGTGGACTCTCTGAATGGTCAAATCAAAACCTGGCTTGTCAAGAATTTAGCTCAAAAGAAGGGTACAAAATTATTTCTAACAATTTCATCTGAAGACTTTACAAAGAATCTTTGTTCAACTGTGAAAATAATTTATATCATCACAAAAAACACTGAGATTATTATCACTCTTAGTAAAGATATAACATTTCTAACAATTCATTTACCTATACCTAAGGCCGCTAGCGTTCATTTCACACAAACCCCCAACCCCCCCCCCCTCCAAAACACAGGATTACCTACCTTTATGAGCCAGGAGACATTTTCTAGGTTTAATATCAGCTATATAGGCAGTAAGAGGAGATTTAAGACCTGATAGATGGAGACTATAGTACACTGTTTTATTAGATATCTGTAGCATTGCCGAGGCGTCCATTACGGCTACAGGGTAAGATATCATAGTATCATAAAACCCTGGTAGAGTATATACTAGATGTCTGTTAATACTGTCGTATAGCTCTACCGTTACTTCCACCTGTAAATATATTCTTTTATAAACTGATTTGATTTATAGAAAAGAATTTGGACACTGTAAACTGTAGGTCCAATGAAAATTATGGTAACGCAAAAGGAAAAAAAAAATCATCAGAATTGGGTATCCTGCTGGTAGGTCGGGACTAAGATATCATGCAAAAGCCATAGAAACCTGACAACATCTGTAGATTACACATGAGTATGTTTGTGGCAAAGTTTCAAAGCATGGGAGCTGACAAAATATATCTTCTTATATATATCAGGTGGTCAAAAAAAACAACACAATAACTCTTTAATGGCAATAGTTTTGATACTTAAAGAAAGATCTAAGAATTAAAACAGTTATAATTTTTTTTAGCTACCCGATATATACACATTTTGTAAATTCTTTCAAACCTGCCCTCAGACACAGATGTCTAATTTCAAATGGAAATTATTAGCCATGTGGACTCTCTGAAAGGCAAACTTGGAAAAGCTTATTCGATTCAGCATTGTATGAAGTCTTAGTGCACCAGGTGGATGGAAGTGAACCACAAACTACAATTAATAAATGACTGGCCTTAAAGGACCTAATTGCAACAAGTATCCGTTGATACCATTAATAATAGGAAAATTTATGTTTAGATTTTTCAAACACTTCCTTTTTTTTTACATTGAACAGAAATCAATATTATCTGGATCTCACTATACCAAACTTACACGATGTTTTGCTGGTTCAATGATGATTACAACATGTGAGGCTTTTTCATCTAGATCATCAATTAACACTCTCAAAACCTGAAATAAACAAATAATATTTACATTTCTACTGCATGTAATAAAACAGTAACAAAAACTGGTATTTATATTTCAATAAACTAGTTTGGCACTTTGACTTGAGTTATTGAGCTCTATTTTGATAATCATACATTATGGACAAAAATCAATTTCATTATTTGGTCCAATTTTCAATGAGCTTCAATCTGATAATCAGGATTCTTATGATGTCGCATGATAAAGCGGCCGTTACAAAGTGATGTCATAATTTAAACATCATATACTCTAAGTTATGTTACTAGGAGTTCAAGGTATATGATGTTTTATTTCATTTAAACTCAGTGTTTAAAGGGTTAATGGTATATGATGTTTTATTTCATTTACACTCAGTGTTTAAAGGGTTAATGGTATATGTTTTATTTCATTTAGACTCAGTGTTTAAAGGGTTAATGGTATATGATGTTTTATTTCATTTAGACTCAGTGTTTAAAGGGTTAATGGTATATGATGTTTTATTTCATTTAGACTCAGTGTTTAAAGGGTTAATGGTATATGATGTTTTATTTCATTTACACTCAGTGTTTAAAGGGTTAATGGTATATGATGTTTTATTTCATTTAGACTCAGTGTTTAAAGGGTTAATGGTATATAATGTTTTATTTCATTTAACTCAGTGTTTAAAGGGTTAATGGTATATGATGTTTTATTTCATTTACACTCAGTGTTTAAAGGGTTAATGGTATATGATGTTTTATTTCATTTACACTCAGTGTTTAAAGGGTTAATGGTATATGTTGTTTTATTTCATTTACACTCAGTGTTTAAAGGGTTAATGGTATATGTTTTATTTCATTTACACTCAGTGTTTAAAGGGTTAATGGTATATGTTTTATTTCATTTATACTCAGTGTTTAAAGGGTTAATGGTATATGTTTTATTTCATTTAGACTCAGTGTTTAAAGGGTTAATGGTATATGTTTTATTTCATTTACACTCAGTGTTTAAAGGGTTAATGGTATATGATGTTTTATTTCATTTACACTCAGTGTTTAAAGGGTTAATGGTATATGATGTTTTATTTCATTTACACTCAGTGTTTAAAGGGTTAATGGTATATGTTTTATTTCATTTACACTCAGTGTTTAAAGGGTTAATGGTATATGTTTTATTTCATTTACACTCAGTGTTTAAAGGGTTAATGGTATATGTGTTTATTTCATGTTCATTCAGTGTTTAAAGGGTTAATGGTATATTTGTTTTATTTCATTTACACTCAGTGTTTAAAGGGTTAATGGTATATGTTGTTTTATTTCATTTACACTCAGTGTTTAAAGGGTTAATGGTATATAATTGTTTTATTTCATTTCATTCAGTGTTTAAAGGGTTAATGGTATATGTTTTATTTCATTTACACTCAGTTTTTAAAGGCTTAATGGTATATGTTGTTTTATTTCATTTACACTCAGTGTTTAAAGGGTTAATGGTATATGTGTTTTATTTCATTTACACTCAGAGTTTAAAGGGTTAATGAGTTATCCTACCCTCTGTTGTAATTTGGCGGAAAGTAATACGAACTTTATCAGGCAATATGATATATGTTTTACTAAATAACACTGAAAAATTATAATGAATTTTTATATCAAACATTACTGGGGCCTTATTCTCCAAGACTTTACTTAAATAAAATCAAGATTTCAAGAAAAATCAAGAGTAATCTGATTGGATAACAAAGCTAAATTTAAATCCATTTTGTGATTGACCAATCAGATGGCTTGAACACTGAAATCATTATAAGTGTAATATTTTGAAAATATGGCCCCAGGTGCTTTAATGACAGAAAACACCATGAAGTGTGCAAGTCATGAAAATCTGTGTGGACAAGTTTTCTTCATTTTCACAACAAGTAGTAAGCCTATACAGAATAGAAACGCAATATTGAATATTGATTTAAAAGTATAACATAAAATGGCCACGTACCATCTTTTTTCACCCACAGTCACTGTACAGGTACAAATCCAATCTGTATGGGACTGAAATTAAAATAGGTTTAATATTTCAGAACTTTTAGGCAAAGATTTATTTTAACTATAAAAACACTAATACAAACCAATAATGTTGTTTCTTACTTCATGACCTAGCTATTCTCAACTCACTCTAACAATTGATTTACTAGGCTACTCTTTTCTTTAATTCTTGCAATCAAAAAGCTAATAATCAAGAATAATCAAAAGCTGTTGCTTTAATGAGGTACAAACGGTGAATGAACACAAACCAAAATAAAATACTAGTGTTACAACTCGTTATAAACACTAATCAGGTGAACAGGCATATTTCACAGGTAAGGATAAATAGACAACCAATGATAGTGTTAACCATACTAAAAGGAGTTAGATGAAAACTAATCAACCAAATCTTTATCAAGTTATACAATAATAGATATAGTAACTTTAGATAAATAAGACCACTATTATAGATATACTACTCCTTCATTGATTCAAGCAATACAGCATTACAATAATTCACATACTGCAATCTTTATCAAGCAATACAATAATAGATATAGTAACTTTAGATAAATAAGACCACTATTATAGATATACTACTCCTTCATTGATTCAAGCAATGTTTCAATTCACATACAGGAATCTTTATCAAGTTATACAATAATAGATATAGTAACTTTAGATAAATAAGACCACTATTATAGATATACTACTTCTCTTTAATTTAATCAAAGTTTCAATTCACATACAGCAATCTTTACCAAGCACAAAAGAATAAAAAAAACAGAAAACAGAACAATAAGAGTATATATAACTAAGATTCATGTTTATACTTACTACATTAGCTAAGACTAATAAAGAGTTCTCAGTATCTTCAATAAGTGGTACTACTATATACTGGGTTGTTGTCACCTGAAATTCATTATTGAATTACAGCTTCATTTTACAGTAGGGGAGCTGTGGTGGCTCAGTGAGTTAGATGCTTGCTTGTTAACCTGAGGGTCCAGTGTTCAATCCCAGCAAAGATTAAGATAATCTTTTGGATTTTTCAACCTTGTTTCCCCCGTCAGTGATTCAGATCGACGGGGGGCAACATAGAAAAGCATGTAGTCATTTGATGGGACAATAAATTGTGTGCAGGCTGTGCATTTTTAAAGATTTCTCAACAGTAGGAAATTGCAAAAGACTAGGCTAATATCACTGTCTTGGCAAAATTTCCCTCATTGCACATCACTGCACACCTGACTACTTAGCCTATAAGTTGTAGAAGAGTAGGACTTAAAACTCCAATTATTTCATTTACCATTTCCTTTACATTAACAAATATTTTCACTGTTAAAATAGTACTCAATAATACTCAAGGAAATTAAATGTGATATCTATATCTTACCTTTGGCTTAACCAACTTCCAATAACTGTCAGTAACTTCCTCCCAAGGTACTTTATCATTTAGAGTTATTTCCCTTGATTTAGATGCAGCATACGGCGTACCAGAGTTTGTTATAAAATGATGTTTAAAAATTCTTATTCTCTCCTCAGCATCTGTCATTACCTTAATGAATAGAAATTAGGATGGTTGAAAGGTAACAAGTTATTATTCTACGGAAGGCAAGAAATCACGTCCCAAAGTAGTTAATCTATAGTTAATTGGTCTCTCTAAACCGGCATCGAAATTTGTAGTAATTATGTTTTTATGTATAACCAATGCTACGGGTAAACCAGCAACCACTCCCAACCAGCATTTATCACAGGTCCAATAGCCTGTCGGTTTAGAGGGGTTTCACTGTATATCATTATTATAACATAATTATATACAAATACTACATTCTTATCTCTTTTATGCAAAGTGCAAACTAAAATTAAATTATCAAAAAATCATGAAAGTCAGACAAATTATGAGTTTGATTGTAGATAGAAAATAAAGTAGCACCATCACTAGAATCATGTAAACTCTGATATTAAACCAAGGTATTTTATAGTGATTCAATATTGATAGTTGACAATATTGCATGTATCTTTCATTGTAAGATTGGGCTCATATAGGCGTAGCCTGCTGCCCAATTCAGTGTAAATAAATATTGTTTATATATAAAAAAACAAAAAAACTGTAAGAATGTATAAGGTGTACAGAATAAGTGGGTTTTAGTATAATCCATTGTTTTCCTAATTATTCATCAGATATGATACACAAGGTTCACGCCGTCAATTTTTTCATTTCCGTTGAGAGGCAATACTAGTCGATAAATCTATGCGGGGGGTAAAAGCAGTCGATAAAAATAAACTATTGAGCGAATCGTGTCACTCCAGCGATGATTAAAGACTTAATTAAGAAAGACAATGTTATTTATTTACGTTAAACAAACGAAACAATCACAATTAAGTATTCACACAAAAGGAACTGACGCAATATCATGATTATTATTCGCAGTATGATTACAAGTATAATGGGGCCTATTAGTCTTACACCAAGTCAGTTACCGTTAGACCTTCGAATTCCTGTCAATGATATCTTCTTCAATACGTCTAAGTTTACCGGGTAATTGCACATTTTTCTTCAAGCTGAATATCATCCTCGGTAGCGTCCATAGCATTAAAAATACCGAATCAGATGAGAAGCGTAATAGAGCGGTATCTCAGTTAAGTCGTGTACAATTTATCGATTAGTATAATAATCAAGTATTCACACAAAATGAACTGACGCAATATCATGATTATTATTCGCATTATGATTACAAGTATAATGGGGCCTATTAGTCTTATAACAAACACCCTTAACCAAGTCAGTTACCGTTAGCCCTTCGAATTCCTGTCAATGATATCTTCTTCAATACGTCAAAGTTTACCGGGTAATTGCACATTTTTCTTCAAGATGAATATCATCCTCGGTATCGTAAATTAATAGCATGATACATGATTTATAAATAACACTCAATAATACCATTACGAGAGATTAGAAGCAATAACTACGGGATTAAAATGGATTTTATTATAAAAATAAATAGTAGAAACGTAAGTTGCAGTGGAACATTGTTTATTATAAAAAAAATCTATGAATGGTGACTTACATATTGACAACTATTTCCCGATATCGGTGTCTGTGAAATGCCAACTTAAAGTAGTATTTTTGCCGCGAAAAGGGGTGCGCATTATACATGCCTGCGCACTATATTCGGAATTATACGGTATTTTCATTTTGTTCTTTTTAAGTTTTTACCAACCAAGTCCAGCAGAGTAATATCAAAATAAAGTCTTGATTGATGTTCTCCTGTAGTGAACATTGAATCAGAATTGGGTTCTGGTTATTTATCAATGTCATTCCCCCAGTATAGAACTCAATTCCTACCTACCTGTTTGGTATTAGGGTCTATAATATCAAATAATGCCCTAGTAGTCACCAATACCATCTGTTTACACCTATAAACAAACCATATTAATATCAAAACTAATTTCAACCCATAATTTCTCATATTAACTCTAATATAGAAGCCCATAAAGTACAATAGCTGACAATTATGGAACAAAGATAGTCTCAAGATATACTCCAAGCTTGGCTATGAACCCTTGGTAGGTCTTAACCACAATAATTCATGACCAGAACTTTTATCTTGTGATATGACTATAATTTGATAAAAGGTAAAGAAGTCAGCCCATCTTTTACACCCAAAACAAGGTGTGACATTATACAAACATTTGAATCTCAACAGTGAATCCTACTTACCACACTGCACAAAGATGATCTGTCGAAACAAACACTCTTGGTATTGACATGGTCTATAAATTAATATACATAGATTGTAAAATACAAATTATACAAGAAAAACAGAAATACAGGTTCCAAACTTATTTTAAAATTCCATTTCAAAGGTCACTCCAGATAAATAGTACTAATATACAGGGGTGTAGTGTGACTATTCTGAGGGGGTCCTGTATAACATCAAGACTTGATCGAGCTAAAGTGGATGAAAAGTTTATTGAAACATCATAACTGACACATGGTTTTCACCCTCTCAGTTAACCAAACAAATTTTTTATACCATTGCGGCTTCATCATTACCTATTTTATCATTATCTAGTGGGATATATGAAAAAAAAAATCATACCAATTTGGTCCAGAAATATATCTTAAACTAAAGAGTGTTCTCAAGCTAAAATTGAACGAGATCCAAACTTTAAAAAGCATCCAAAAACAACAGTTTGGGGAGTACTTCATGGTGGCTGTTAATAAAATGATAGATAAACAGTAGAAACTTACACAAGTAGCTATATGACGATCCTGTCTTACTATCTAAATAGAAATAAAACAGATGTTCAAAATATCTCTCAATCCAATTAATAAATAAAAAAAAAAATAAGCTGTTCTGATGATTTCTTATATTTATATTTTGTCATTAATTCACTGTTTTATATGAAAATGTCACGAATCTTAGATAGCATCATTGTCCTACCTTGACTACGTCATAGTGTCACATGACAAACTACAGTTAATCGAAAAATAAAATAAGTTAGCATAACTGGTATATTGAAGAGAGTGATAGTAGAAATGTAAATACTGATAAATGTGAAATACTATAATAGAATATTAAAGAAATAGTTAATTACTGTCTACTTGGCTCTCACTACCCAATACTTACATTGTCTAGTGATGTTAATCCATTTCTAACTAATATATCTCTATAGCCTCCACCAGTGCTTACGACAGTGACGTCACGTAAACTACCTTCACTGTTTTCTACCCAATAATCATTGACAGTTTCATAAAAATCTATCAACCTCTTTTCAATGTGAGTCACTGTAATGAATCAAATAATAATTAAATATTAGGGATCTGAAATTATGTAGTTTCCCCTTGTAAGTGATGCAGATCAGAGGGGTTCACATGGAAAAATCATCTGGTAGTTTTGGATGGGACAGTAAACCCATGGCCCGAAAGCGCTACAGGTTGTGCATGTTAAAGATCCCTTGACAGTTGGAAATCATACAAAAGCAGGCTAATTCTCCTGGCCTGACAATATTTCCCTTATTGCTCACTGCATGACATTGCTAATCTTCATTAGACAATTAGTTGAAGAAGAGCAGCTAGTAAAACTCCATTTCATGGGTTGTTTATAATACGTACTAGGTGATATATGTGATGTTTATAATACATATCAGGTGATATATGTGGTGTTTATAATACATATCAGGTGATATATGTGGTGTTTATAATACATACCAGGTGATATATGGGGTGTTTATAATACATATCAGGTGATATATGTGGCGTTTATAATACATACCAGGTGATATATGTGGTGTTTATAATACGTACCAGGTGATATATGGGGTGTTTATAATACGTACCAGGTGATATATGTGGTGTTTATAATACGTACCAGGTGATATATGGGGTGTTTATAATACGTACCAGGTGATATATGGGGTGTTATAATACGTACCAGGTGATATATGTGGTGTTTATAATACGTACCAGGTGATATATGGGGTGTTTATAATACGTACCAGGTGATATATGGGGTGTTTATAATACGTACCAGGTGATATATGGGGTGTTTATAATACGTACCAGGTGATATATGGGGTTTATAATACGTACCAGGTGATATATGGGGTGTTTATAATACGTACCAGGTGATATATGGGGTGTTTATAATACGTACCAGGTGATATATGGGGTGTTTATAATACGTACCAGGTGATATATGGGGTGTTTATAATACGTACCAGGTGATATATGGGGTGTTTATAATACATATCAGGTGATATATGTGGCGTTTATAATACATACCAGGTGATATATGTGAAGTTGTCAGTGATTTGATTAAATACGTACCAGGTGATATATGGGGTGTTTATAATACGTACCAGGTGATATATGGGGTGTTTATGATACGTACCAGGTGATATATGGGGTGTTTATAATATGTACCAGGTGATATATGGGGTGTTTAAAATATATACCAGGTGATATATGGGGTGTTTATAATACGTACCAGGTGATATATGAGGTGTAGACTGTGTTATAATTGTATTAACACTGTTAATATTAAAACTAGGTAGTGTAAATAATGCTCTAGCAATTATACCACCCTATAAAATATAATATATAACATGGAGTTAATATCAATGTAAATATAGAAATTTCATATAGAAGTTTTATCTCTTACTTTAATGATCAACTACATGAAGACAAGAACATCATGTAAAGCGAATTTAAATTCATAGTTAATTTACCACCTCATACTGGTAATCCCTTATATCAACTACATTAATTAACCCGTAGCGTTTGGTGGCTCATTGACTGGACTAGATTGATAGGTAATTTAATTTGTTATCTTTTCTTGATATTTGACAGAGCCCATTTTCATGTGTTCATTTTAGATTAACAATCAGTCATGACCGGCATATATGGCCAAATCAACAGTCCTGGATGGAGCACAAGAAGTTGGACCTAGGCCAAACAGGTAGATTGGTACATACAGAATCCCCAAACAACACAAAAACAATGGTATTTGGAAACAATTAAAGTGTCATGAATAAAAATCAAAAATAATATAAGAATTATTGGTCCATATAGGATATGAACAGGTCACGGTAGAAGTTAAGTTAAAAATAATACAAACCATAGAATGACCAACTAAAATAACAGATGATGGTGGAGATTTACTAGATTTATAGAATTTTAATATCTTCTTTATACACTTGTTCACAAATTCTACAAAATATAAAAAATATGAAAATGTTAATTAAGACACATCAGAACTCTATTTCACTTACAGTCTATGTGAACTATTGACATTCCCTATTCTACATAATTTAAAGGTCTACTACCTCTTAGAATGACCATATTAGTGAAATTTTTAAATTTGGCCAAAATGAATATTTGTTCATCAGTTGTGTTACCTATACAACAGAATCCCTCTATAATATTGTCAATATATATAAGATAGATGTATCTATGAAAAACACCCCTTGAAATGATTTTCAAAAAAAACTAATAGAGTTCAAATGCTTTCAGTCCAAGGTCAAAGGTGAAAGGTCATAAAATAAATTACAATACCTGTTTGGTCTTTTAAAACACCCCCGTAAAAACCAGAAAATTCCTGAAAAAAAAGTAATATCATATAAATATGTCATAGAAATATATTTTTATTTTCTTTGGGAATCAGCAACCTGACAGCCCCATGAAATATTCAATTATATTGGTGCATAAAAAAAATGTTTGACTTGTAATTTTATAGGGATTGTGTTACATGGATGACACCAGGTAAATTTCTGATGAATATATACTCATATTGACCTTTCTTGAGAACAAAATATTTATGTTCATTCTAAGATGCAGTATCACTTTAATGCAACACACAAAATTTTTTCAGATTTTACAGAGCCCTTTTCACGATTTTGACAACATAAACCATTCCAAGATTATCTTTGGCTCTTCAATTTGACAATCAAGAAGATAAATAAGTAACACTCTTACCTCATTAAAATCAATGGAGAAATAGTTGAACTGTATTTTATTCTTGATGTTTTCTGACTTCCGTAGTGACACTGAACCAAGAGATCTCACTGAAAATTTATCAACATTATATTGTGAACAATTGTAACAGAATTATCAAAAAAAAAGATGAAATACTAGCAATGAAAATGAAATGAATGGAGTTTTTACATCCTACTCTTCTGTACCTTGTGGGCCAAAGAAGGCAGTGAAATACACTGTAGAGAGAGCAATATTACTAGAAACTGAAGACTGCAGTCATAATCAAATTTTTACATTTCTAGTATGACTCCCTTCAAAAAACCAGTTACACAAAGTGATGTTAGATAAAATGTAGTTTGTCACTTGACACTATGACTTTGTCAAAGCATACAATGACGCATTCTCAAATTTGTGACAAATTTATATAAATGATCATATAAAACAGTGAAATTGTATAGATGAAAGTACCTTAAATATAAATATAAGAATTAAACGTTGGTCTCATTAGAATGATTGTAAACACAAAAGATCATACCACAAACATACATAAATGACACCAATAAAGTTAATGAAACCTAAGTTTAATTGTTAAAATCATAAACCTTTCCACTATATTGTTAGGTTATTCCATCAACGATTCAATGGAAAGTGCTTATTTTCAGGTCCATCAATATGAGGGAACATAGTGACACTTATCAGGCAGTGGGATACTTGATATTCATTCTATGTTGTAATAGACTGCACTTATTCAGACTGAACAAATTTAGTTTTTTTTTGTTAATATGTTCTAGTCAAATATTGCAAAAATCAGATTGACATGGAATAATATAATATTGTTACCTTGTCTGTAGCTACCAGCATTGCCAGGAATAAATAATACAGGGATTCCATCTAATTTCAGGCTTCTAGAATACAAAAATTAATTATCTCATATATTTTGACAGATAATGTCTTGTAATTTGTGCAGGTAGACATTTTATAATATAATGCTACGACTGTATATTGTAACCTATGACCTGTAAAGTTGTGAACTTTGATTTGATGGCACCGAATTAGGCTAGAAAGACAATAACAAAATTACCCTGTGTCAGTGCTGTTCTAACAGAAGTCAAGGCTTCCAACGATATGTAAAGAATGAAATGAAATGGGCCTAAAAAGGGGAAAAAAATTAATAAATATTGTCCCCATCTATAAAAGGATCGTTAGCAAGTTGCTTCTGACAGAAAAAATTCTAGAATTCTCAAAAAAAATTTTACCTTATTTTGCCAGCATAAGATCCCTCTCCATATAAATAAAGATTATATTTTGGGTAATCTTCAGAAACTTTCTTTCCTACATCAACTTTCTGAAAACAGAAAATCAAACTTCAGACTTTAATAGTTAGACTGCTGTCCTAGCAAAATGACCCTCATTGCACACTGCATGGTGTGGCCTGTTTTCATTAGCCCATAAGGTGAAGAAGTATAGGACGTTAAACTCCATTCATTTCATCACTTTGTTTATAGTTTAAGAAATCCTTTTTAGTAACTGGAAATTTTGAATTCAAAAAGCTTTTGATATACCTGGTCATTTTTTAGTACAAGATTTTATTATATTACAGACCTCACTTCAATAATTTCTAGGCACTGATGGACACATAATGATTTGTTAAAGTGATACTGACATTTACTTTTATATATTTCCTGCAACTTATGGGCTAACACTGACATGCAGTGCCATGCAGTGTGCATTTTAATTAAGCCTACCCACTCTGTGATTTCAACATGCACAGACAGTGAACGACTTGAAACTTGAAGCTTTTTCCATGTCAGTCCCTTAGACCTGCATAATTGACAAGGGGAAACCATAATAGGAAATAAAGTCTAGTAGCTTAATGATATCACACTCAGCATTCTTTTTTTAACTTCTGAAAAACTGGCCTAAAATCTAGATAAATTCTTGGTGAGTATCTTGATTACAGTATCCCTTTAATCAAAATTAGGCCTATTGAATAATTTCTTACCAAATACTCTGGATATTCATACATCCATGTCATTTCACAGCCATTTTCTTCGTGGAGTTGAACGTAATCATAAATCCCCACCCCAACCAAACCGACAATAAACAAGGAAAGGACAAGCCCCGGTATATCTGACATGATGGATAATTTTTCTTCAAATCTAATGTGTGATCTTCATGGAAGTCGCCATCTTTCTCTCACGGAACAAGCCGAATCATGTTACTCGGCTATTTACGTCGTAGTCGCGATTTAAATGTCTTTAAAGATTTAACAGACGTCAGTCTGGACAATCGCCGTCACTTTCCGTAAACGTCCGTAGATATTCCAAGATGGCGGGAAGTGTTGATCAGTATGACGCAGCTCTCCTCGGAATTTTACAAAATGAAGGGAATATATCCAATTTCCTTCAAGTTATGTTTGGTTTTCTCTTCCGAAGGTATTCGTTTGCTTATTAAAATTATTAGAACAAATGCTTTTGATGAGTAAAGGTCTATATTTGGCTTTGGCATTTATTCTTTCTTCTACTTTCATTTTGTTAAATGTAAACAAACCGCAAGTAGAGGAACAATTCTTATTTTTCAATTGAAAAATAATTTTTAAAGAATCTGGATACGGGACTCTATTGGCAAAAAGATGCTAATAAAATCGATGAATAAAGGTTTAATATCCATGAACACAGAAAAAAAAATTCTAAAGATGGGGTGAGGCAATGTTGCCATGGAGATTTCTGAGATTTTCTGCAGCGCAAGAATGACTGAAATGCCAGATTTCTTATCATTATCTTCAGGTGGGTCGGGAAAGGCAGTAAAACCAAAGAAAACTCAGGCCAATGTATATTTTGTTCCCGTTACGGTAACTGAAATTAGTAAAATCTGTTTTATAAAACCCTTGCAAAATAAATGGAGACCTGATACTGACCTTGTTTCTGTTCATCATTTTCATCTTCCCTTCATGATCCTACTGATGTTTCAAAAACAATCAGTAAAGAGAGTTTGATTTGTACAATTTTCAGTCAGATGTTTGTGTTCATTGCTATTGAAGAATGTAAATTTGCCTAAATAACCCTCAAGATGTTATAAGCAGCATGTCAAATACTGTCTTTAAGTAGTGGAATAACAGGAACCACGGACATCTGGTTGAATTTTGAATGGTGGAAATAGATGGTTTCAGTGTCCCTGATACAATAGCAATAAACATCTAGGCTTTTATCTCTTTTATTCCATTATAAAGATGAAATGAAATGAATGGAGTTTTATGTCCTACTCTTCTACACCTTATGGGATAACGAAGATGGGTAACACCATGCAGTGTGCAATGAGGGAAATTTCCTTATCAGTA
Source organism: Nipponacmea schrenckii (assembly GCA_030562195.1). NCBI lineage: Eukaryota > Metazoa > Mollusca > Gastropoda > Lottiidae > Nipponacmea > Nipponacmea schrenckii. The sequence continues at coordinate 3,959,920 of JAUJPP010000001.1, forward strand.
ACAGTAACTAGATAGTTACCGTGAAATTACTGCTATCTGACTTGGTGATATGGTGAATATTTATGAATGTTCTGTGTTGCTCCTGTTATTTATCCTATAATTATTATCTTGTGTTATATTGTCTTCATGAAGTTCATGTAATGAATTTGTATTTTTCATTTTTGAATTATTTTAGAACGGATTTTTATTTGATTATGAAAGGTGAAAATGATAAATTGGGATTTCCTCAAGGGATGGCTGACAAGCTTGTCTTACAGGTTAGTATAGTGTCAATCATATAATGAGTCAATAAATCCATGATAATACGATTTTATCAGGGTCAGGAAATTAGGTCTGACCTTTGATCATGCAAAGGGTGGGATTAAAATAAAGTACTCAGTTGACCCAGAGACATGTCAACCAGGAGACAAGTTTTTTGGTTCGCTAACTTGGAGACAAAATGAAGCTTGGTGACAATATTTGCATAGTCAACTCATTGGCCCTATACAGTCTACTTAAAATTTAAAGATGAAACTTCCCTTCCTTTTTTTTGTGATAGATATTATGTTTACTTTAGCCATCTAAGTTAATTTCTAACGGATCGGCTCTTGAACATTAGTCCAATAAACCTTGTGACCTTACTTGTATGAACCAATCAAAACTGTTGTTTTTATGTATTTTTTTTTATAGACACACAAATTCTTTCAAAATCTGGCAACAGAAAGACTTGCTGCAAGAGAAATTGTCAAGGCACAGGCTGAAGCAAAGCAACCAGTTAAATTTTAATAAACCCTTCCTGTATTTTTGTGATAAATAATGTTTATTAGCCATAAGGTTTTTCAAAATTCTTGAAATTAGTCTAAGTTTTGTATTTTGGAAATGAAAATAAACTGTTTTTTAGTAAAGTTTTTCCGGGAAAGAAGTTGTTTACAAGAAAATTGTAAAGGAAAGGCAAAAAACAACCGGGTTGAATAATTTGGTATTTTAGTAACTGTTTATGCCCATGGTTTTTAAACTAAAATTTTTTAAATTTTGATTTTAAGAATATACCTGTTTCTAGTAAAGTTGTCCATAAGGGTTGATCAAAACTGTAGGCTAAAAATTATTCGAGAATTTGAATTTTTAATGTCCTGAATGAAACCTATTTGCATGATTAATTTGATCCGCATTATTAAATACATATTCCCAATGATTTTTAAAGGGATTAAAATATGGCTGACTTAGTAAACCATGATTATACCATATTTAAATTTGATCACCATGATCTTTAATGATTATAATTATCTCTACCATTTAATCCCTGATCAGTAATTTCAATGATCTTACAAAAAACAAAAGATTTTCACACTTGACTTTTACAAGATAAAATCCATGATCATTGTTCCATGTCTTCCATATCTTTAATGACTTTACCAATTTTGATGATTTTAAAAAACCATGCGATACCTATTGCGGATCGCATTAATTTGTATCCATTTTAGTCTCTATACCCTATTTTTCCTTTAAATTTACTTGAGCTTAATTTCTAGCCATGATCTATACCATGAGCTATACCAATTTCAAGCTATTGCAATCTTAGGCTTCACTACAAAAGCCACCTTTCTTGTATCTCAAAATGTCCAGCTATTACAACCTTTGTCTTATACCTTGACTAAAATAACCACTAGCTTTGTATCTTCAAAATGTCAAGTAGTCAGCTCGCTACTGTTGTCAAGTTACAGGATGCAGTAAGTATTAATTTGACATTGTGAAAATGATATAAGACATTAATTTGACATTGTGAAGAAGACTATATGCATCGTTTTTCATCTTCAGTCTAATCATATCATCCTGGGCCATTTATTACAGAAATTGCCAAAACAAACGACCCATCTCAACAAGCTAGCACCAGCAAATCAAACAGTGACATGAATGAAGGTGAATTACAGACATCATCAGAATCTAGTGAAAGCCATTCTACACAGAAAGTTAGTGGTTCTGAAACTATTCCTGCTGACAATACTGTGACCAATGAAACCACTTCTTCCCCTCAACCAGAACCACCCCTAGAATCCTCGCCCCTACCTAAAAACTCAAATATTACCCCGAGTGAACCCATGGAAGAAGATGATATGGAAATTTCCAGGTAAAAACAATTAATTTTAAATTTGCAGAATAATCAATAATTATCTTTGAAAATTTGCTTTAAGAGCTTAAATTAAGCAATCTTTATTATTAAAAAAATTAAGCATTATTCATCTATTTATTAAGCATTCATTCATCTAAATATCCTTAAATCATTCATTCTATAGTCCAAACTTTCTTTCATTCATCCATCCAATTGTTTGTTTATTCATGTTTATTCTCCATTCATTCTTCTATATATCCATCCATCAATTATTCATATATATCTAACTTCATTAACCCATTAATCCAGTCAAGAATATGCTATATCTCATATTCATCTATAATTCTTTTATTTATTTTTTATTATTTATTCATTATTCATTCACATTCATTCATTCATATTCTCTTCTTCAGACAGCAGCAAGTATATCAAGCCAGTGCTGAAAGTTATAATGGAGCAGTAAGAGAGAATTTTGCCTGGTCACAAAGTATTACAGACATTGATGTTAGAGTGAATGTAAGGAGATATTACATCAGTTTGATCTTAAAAGATATTGTAAAGAGGGTTTCTATATTACTTATGAGTATCAGGGATACTGTTAACATCAATCTACACTATTCAACTCTTCAGTGCTTGTGTTATATTATAGAGATAGCAAAGAGGTTTTCTAAATTTTGTATGTGTATCAGGACACTGATAACATCAATTTACACCATTCAACTCTTCAGTGCTTGTGTTATATTATAGAGATAGTAAAGAGGTTTTCTATATTATTTATGTGTATCAGGACACTGATAACATCAATTTACACCATTCAACTCTTCAGTGCTTGTGTTATATTATAGAGATAGTAAAGAGGTTTTCTATATTTTGTATGTGTATCAGGACACTGATAACATCAATTTACACCATTGTAATTTCATCAGTGTTTTATGGTGTTTCAAATTTTTAAATTATGAGTATTTTACGATGAAAATGCCCAAAATACAACAACTTTTGCTATGGCGATGTTAATTTAAGGATTAGAAAAATAAATATTTATCTAATGTTCTATCTACTTCTAAATGTCATTTAAATATTACATTTAAAAGTGTTTACTATAGGACAAACTTTCCAGAGAAAATCGTAATGGTGCAAATAGAATATAATCTAAATTGAACCCTGTTTTCTTTCTAGGTACAGAAATGTATAAGTAAAGGAAAGCAGTGTATAGTGTCTATAGATAAGAAACATATAAAAGTGGGATATAAAGACAATAATAAAGATGTTATACTCCTGGATGATGATTTATCTTGGGATGTCCATAAAGAAGAATCAATATGGAGCTTAGTGCCTGGTGAACATATACATGTAAGTTTAATAGGAGTGAGCAAGCATTGCTTAGTGTGTTACAGCTTGCAGATATTACCTATAGGCCTGAGGTTGGTAGGGAGAATACTTTCAGAATTTGATGTAGGCCAGAAAGTCTGACATGCTACACACTGTCACTTTAAAATCAAAGAAGAGTGAGCTTCACAAAATGTGATAAATGGTGGTAGTAACTTCATATTTCGGTCAGCATGTGAATGTTCGGTGAACTTGAATAAGTAAGTCAGCTTCACACTTTCAGTCGACCCAGCTGTAAATGGGAACAGATAATATGGTTAAGATCAATTCAGTAAGATTTGGATCATGGGATCAGGAGCCGTATTGTAGAAAACTTATTCAAAATCAAATCCAGATTTTAACAAATGCAGTAACCTGGTTTTGATAATAAAACTTAAATTAAAATTGTTTTTAATGATTGACCAATAAGTTGATGGAGCACTAAAATTATTTTAAGTTAAGGCCCCTGTTTTTTTTCAATTTTTCAGATATTGTTTGCTAGTGGTAATACTAGTACACACATGGCAATAACACTAAATTGTCTACAATTTCTACCTCCTAATCACATATAATATACAAGGTAAACTGGAGTTGTAATATTCTTCATCATTTCAGATTAATCTAGAGAAGAAAGAAGAGAGATGGTGGGAGAGTCTAGTTGTTAGTGAACCCAAGATTAATGTTAGAAAGATAGACTGTAGTCGACCAGTGACTGATCTAGATCAAGAAGCTCAATCTAAAATAGGAGAGATGATGTTTAACGAACAACAAAAACGACTAGGCCTACCACAATCACATGAACAGGTAGGGTCATTTCAGTGATACTGCGTCTTAGAATGGACATAAAACTTGAGTTCTCAAGAAAGTATGATATGAGTATTTACACATCAGGGAACTTACCTGGTATCATAAAGTTACACAATCCCACCCAAAAATAAGTTATTATTGAAAAATGCTTAATAAATTTAATAATTGCATTTTTATGGATAATTACTAAGTTTTTTGGATTTATTATCTAATATAAGGAATCTGTTATGTTATTTATTGCTGCAGGTATAAAACTGATGAATATATACTTTTATAACCATATATGATTTCCTTCTTTGTGTTTGATTCATTTAATATTAACATGAAAATAATTTTTAGACATAACCTGTGTCGGTGCCTTCTGTTAAATAGTTACCTGTTACCAAAAGTAACCGGTTTATTTTCAACCACACTAATCTCTAAAGGATGGTTATTTTACACTTCTTTTCTTTTTCAGAAAACCTATGATATGATGAGACAGGCATGGGATGCTGAAGGTTCTCCGTTTAAGGGACAACCATTTGATCCTTCTAAATTGAGTGTGAATTCTGGAGGGGTTGTATCAATCAATGAATGAACTGTAACACGAGAGAGGGGGTGGGGCTGCTCCAGACAGGAGATTGGTGGTTTATTTCTAACTTACCAGTTCATGAACAAGTGGTTGAAGGTTTCATGGTCAATATGATATATAACAACAATTTAGGCTAAGATTTATTGAAGGCAGGGACTCTTGTGTTAATATTTGGATCTACAGTCACTGTCATGTTGAACTCTGGACCATGTTTAAAGTGATACTGCATCTTAGAACATTTAAGTTCTCAAGAATGGTCAATATGAGTATATAATTAGCAGTGAATTTACCTGGTTTCATAAAGTAACACAATCCCTATAAAATCTGGAAAACTCACAAATATGTACATAATAGATATGCTGAAGGGAATCCATTTATGAAGTGTTTTTCAATAATCATTTGCATTTTTGTGGATAATTACTAAGTTTATTTGGATTTATCAGATTATAGAAGGATTCTATTATGTTATTTATGTATTCTATGATGAATATATACTCTTATTATCCAAGTTCATCATTTTAAAATTTCATGTTCAATTTAAGACGCAGTATTCCTATAACAAAGATTTTAAGACTTATTGAAAGTGAAAAATTGCATTAGTTAATTTAATAAAGGCTCAAAATGGAATTGGTATTTTATTTGTATTTACTGTTAAATATTAAGAAAGACCCTAAATAAATATGTTGTTGTTTAAGTCTTGAATGGCCATGGCCTGGTGTGGGATAAGCTATACAGTAGTAAATAGAAGAGGTAACCTTCTTTAGAACTATACTTGACTTAGTGTGTTTCTTTCTTCTATTTTCGACTGCATCGATAATCTGTATGGGTATGTCTGTTTATTACCTGTTCTATTTTCACAATTTCAGTTTCTGTTTGAATTTCTGAGCCAAATCGCCAGTTTCACATTAAAAATGATTTGCTTGTTAATGTATTTGCTGTAATATGCAATAAACAAAAATTAAATTTTTGTTAATTTTATTTTGCCTAATGTAAATAGAGAAATTTCCATATAGTTTGGTTTAAAATGAAATGAATGGAGTTGAACATCCTATTCTTCTGCACCTTATGGTCTAATGAAGACAGGCAATACCCAGGGAAATTTTGCAATGAGAACAGCATTAACCTACTCATGTTTACAAACTGTTGAAGGATCTACAGCATGTAGAACACAAGGCCTTGGCTTATGGTCCCATACGAACAAATAGTAGTTTGGTCATAGGGTTTGCTCACTGAGAGTCTTGCTCTCTATCTTGGTAGTTTGTCATTTTACCACCTTCCTTAAGATGGATTCATGTAGCTGCATGAATAGAAACAATATTAACAGTCCTGGCATATGTAATATCTTTAGGCATCTGAAATGCAAACAGAAGGGGTAGGAGAAAAAATCGTGTAAACACAGGATTATGTACCTAAGATAAAAACAACCTGTTAATCCCTATCAGTCAAAATAGCAGTGGAGGTCATGTGAAACACTACAGGTTGAAAAGCAGGCCTCAGACTTGTATGAAGATGTTCTAGAAGGGTGAGCCAGTGGTAAATGACTAGTTAACGCCTTGCCAGCTTTAGCTGATATCAAAGAATAAGGGTGAGCCATTCTTACTATATTACAGATGTAGTGAAACTAATGATAATGTATGTGGTCTAAGGGAAATAATTCGTTAGCTTATTCAGAGTTATCTCCCTTTCACAATAAAATGACCGAAGACCAACAAAATAAAGTTTTGTCCGATATTCATGTTTCCACGCATTATGAAGAAGTAAATGGTGCTGATTCTAAGAAAAGAGTTGGTAAGGAACGACCATATTACCACTTTTGAAAACTAATATTACTTAACAATAACTTATGGCTGTATCTTGTTTCGATTGTCAGAAACCCTTAAAAAGTGATGATTGTAGTAACTCTCGCAAGAGTTTAATTTGCCCTTAGTCTTAGAGTTCCCTTTAGAAATGTGCCCTTTCGATAAGTATTCACCTGTACAAGAAAGCTGTTCTGGTGTATTATGCACTGTCAAATAAAATCACTTTGATTACTCATAACAAAAGTAAAAGTAGCTCAAAATTAGTGGAGAATCCCCTATTTGTTTCTGTAGGCAGTGGTCCAGTTAAGGACTCTGTTATAAGAGGGTAAGTGTAGCAAAGCAAAACACATTTTGACCACTACAGACGGGACATGTGTAATCTACAGATTTTGCTGGGTACTTACTGTCCACCACTCTACTGACAGGATACCCTTATTCTATTGTTTCTTTATTTATTTGTATACATAATTCAAACTAGACCTACAATTTTCAGTGTCTGATTTCTTTACAATAAATCAATAAAATATCATTTTTTACTTGTATTTTAATGGCCGGTTATTGTGTAAAATATCATCATGGAATAATATTACTATACTGTCTGATAATTACCACAAGGATTATACTGTTTGTTAGACAGGGGTGCAAAGAGTAGGATGTTAAACACCGTTCATTTCATTATTAGAGCTAGTGTATTTTCAGACTAAGATAGAAACTGGTTTATTTCAGTGTCCAGATTTGTTTTTATTCTACCAATATCAGAGGAAACAGATCCAGAATCTGATTGTAATATAAATCTTAAAGGTATGTGAATTTGTTGATAATTTCTATTCATTGTTAAAGAGGAAGCTACCTTCAAATACAAAGGTGAAATTTACACCCTCCATACTAGGAGCAACACCTCACTAAAAAATTTAGATGAGTTGAATGACAATATGGCCCCCTTAGACTCTGGGCAAGCAACAGGCTTGATGCCCTTTTTTTTCAATTTTGTCTGGGTTGCACACATATGACATTATAACTGACATATTGGCATGTGAATTTTTGTCAATTTTTTTACCATTGCTTTTTTCTTGACTAAGATCAGATGTATCTGTAAATAGATCCACATGGCCATTCTAACTAAACTATTATATATATTTTGTAGAAGAAGATGAAAGACAGAAAACAGATAGTGATGATGATTTAATGGTCGAGAGAAAACACAGTAGTGAATCTACTCAAGTTTTAACTATTTGTAAGAAATTTTATTTTATTAATAAGAGGAATTGACATAATAAAGCCTGAATTAGTCAGGACAATAAGCAGATGGTTGTAGAGATGTAGAGACATAACTGGATGTTTGGATAGGTGGAGGGCCTCTTTGATCAGGTCTGGATTTGGAGATTGTTTGATATATAGAAATAGCTGGTTATTGGGAAAGGAGCAGTGACTCTTGCTCTAAACATTAAAAATAATTTAACTTATTTGATATTGTCATAGCAAGAGTCACTGTAAAACTGAATGTACATATAGAATAGTCTGTATTGAGTTAGTCTTGAGCTGGCGTCTATCATGTTTCACTAATTACATATCATATAGTGTAATGGTGTGGTTCTTTGGCCTTATAATGGCCTTGATAGTTGTCAATATGAAAAAAAAGAAACAACTATATTTTACAAGGATAACAACTTAGATTCACAAGTCCACCTAATAATGGCCTTGATAGTTGTCAATATGAAAAGAAAGAAACAACTATATTTTACAAGGATAACAACTTAGATTCACAAGTCCCCCGTGACAGGGATCCGTTCTATCAGCTAGTCCTTGGCCAAACTACTTGTTATTAATCTCTCCGAGATTATCCGTACCCATTTAAAGCTGGGTAGACTGGAATTATAATTGAAGATGACTTATTCAAGGTCATCAGACTTTCACACACAGATCAAGATTAGCACTCACGTCTGACATTTTCAATGTATCCAAGCAAATGACGTCATAATGTTAAGAACCAACACTCTAACCACTGTGCTATAGAACCAACGCTCTAAACACTGTGCTATAGAACCAACGCTCTAACCACTGTGCTATAGAACCAACGCTCTAACCACTGTGCTATAGAACCAACGCTCTAACTACTGTGCTATAGAACCAACGCTCTAACTACTGTGCTATAGAACCAACACTCTAACCGCTGTGCTATAGAACCAACACTCTAACCGCTGTGCTGTAGAACCAACGCTCTAACCACTGTGCTATAGAACCAACGCTCTAATTACTGTGCTATAGAACCAACGCTCTAACTACTGTGCTATAGAACCAACACTCTAACTACTGTGCTATAGAACCAACGCTCTAACTACTGTGCTATAAAACCAACGCTCTAACCACTGTGCTATAGAACCAACGTTCTAACTACTGTGCTATAGAACCAACACTCTAACCACTGTGCTATAGAACCAACGCTCTAACTACTGTGCTATAGAACCAACACTCTAACCACTGTGCTATAGAACCAACGCTCTAACCACTGTGCTATAGAACCAACACTCTAACTGACTGTACTATAGAACCAACACTCTGACTGTACTATAAAACCAACGCTCTAACTACTGTGCTATAGAACCAACGCTCTAACCACTGTGCTATAGAACCAACACTCTAACTGACTGTGCTATAGAACCAACGCTCTAACCACTGTGCTATAGAACCAACGCTCTAACCACTGTGCTATAGAACCAACGCTCTGACTGTACTATAAAACCAACACTCTAACCACTGTACTATAGAACCAACGCTCTAACTATTGTACTATAGAACCAACACTCTAACCACTGTGCTATAGAACCAACGCTCTAACTACTGTGCTATAGAACCAACACTCTAACCGCTGTGCTATAGAACCAACACTCTAACTACTGTGCTATAGAACCAACGCTCTAACTACTGTGCTATAGAACCAACACTCTAACTATTGTGCTATAGAACCAACACTCTAACTACTGTACTATAGAACCAACACTCTAACTGACTGTACTATAGAACCAACGCTCTAACTGCTGTGCTATAGAACCAACGCTCTAACTGCTGTACTATAGAACCAACGCTCTAACCACTGTGCTATAGAACCAACGCTCTAACTACTGTGCTATAGAACCAACACTCTAACTATTGTGCTATAGAACCAACACTCTAACTACTGTACTATAGAACCAACACTCTAACTGACTGTACTATAGAACCAACGCTCTAACTGCTGTGCTATAGAACCAACGCTCTAACTGCTGTACTATAGAACCAACGCTCTAACCACTGTGCTATAGAACCAACGCTCTAACTACTGTGCTATAGAACCAATGCTCTAACTACTGTGCTATAGAACCAACGCTCTAACCACTGTGCTATAGAACCAACACTCTAACCACTGTGCTATAGAACCAACACTCTAACCACTGTGCTATAGAACCAACACTCTAACTACTGTGCTATAGAACCAACACTCTAACTACTGTGCTATAGGACCAACGCTCTAACCACTGTGCTATAGAACCAACGCTCTAACCACTGTGCTATAGAACCAACACTCTAACCACTGTGCTATAGAACCAACACTCTAACCACTGTGCTATAGAACCAACACTCTAACTACTGTGCTATAGAACCAACACTCTAACCACTGTGCTATAGAACCAACGCTCTAACCACTGTGCTATAGGACCCCATAAATATGAAATTCATATTATTGCCCATTGCACATACTCTTCAGCTCAATAAATTACAGATAAGTAAGAAAATTTACTTTCTCTCCTATAGTTAAATATTAATTCAATCTTTTTTTTATTGTAGATCATAATTTAGAAACAGTATTGTCAGATGTTGGTTTACAGGTGAACTTTTACCTCTTTCTTATTAACAGCTGAAATAAATTCATTAAAAAAAGAGTGAGCAGAATTCAAAAATAAGTTATTTAAACCAGACAAGTATATTAGAAAATAACAACTATTATAGATATTGGATATACTACTTATCTTTAAATCAATTGCGTGATAAAGATTGTGGATATGAATTGAAATGTTGCTAGAAATTAAAAAGAAGTAGTATATAATAGTGATCTTATTTATCTAATGTTCTATCTACTTCTAAATGTTTTTTTTTTAAAAATCAGACAAGTATAGCTTTTACTATGCAAATAAAGTGAACTTCCCCTGTTGGTGTTTATGTGACAATTATTCTATTGGAATGTTTCACAAAATATCTTAAAGTGATACTGATTCTTAAAAGTTTGAAATTTTGTGTTCATTCTAAGGCGCAATATTTCTTTAATATCTTGGCTGACTTCATCCCGTTTATTCTACAGATATGGTCGGGTTGTTTGTTGCTGTGTGACTATGTCATATATAACAGTACAGAATTTAGAAATAAAACTATATTAGATCTGGGAGCAGGGTGTGGTCTATCTAGTATCATAGCTGCCATGTTTGCTACCAAAGTATACTGTACAGGTTAGTTTCTTATTCTGTGCTATAGAACAAGCACTCTAACCAACAGGGCTATAGAACCAACACTCTAACTGACTGTACTATAGAACCAACACTCTAACTGACTGTACTATAGAACCAACACTCTAACTGACTGTACTATAAAAACAACACTCTAACTGACTGTACTATAGAACCAACACTCTAACCACTGTACTATAGAACCAACACTCTAACTGACTGTACTATAGAACCAACACTCTAACTGACTGTACTATAGAACCAACACTCTAACTGACTGTACTATAGAACCAACACTCTAACTGACTGTACTATAGAACCAACACTCTAACTGACTGTACTATAGAACCAACACTCTAACCACTGTGCTATAGAACCAACACTCTAACAACTGTACTATAGAACCAACACTCTAACTGACTGTACTATAGAACCAACACTCTAACTGACTGTACTATAAAACCAAGATTCTAACTGACTGTACTATAGAACCAACACTCTAACTGACTGTACTATAGAACCAACGCTCTAACTACTGTGCTATAGAACCAACACTCTAACTGACTGTACTATAAAACCAACACTCTAACTGACTGTACTATAGAACCAACGCTCTAACTACTGTACTATAAAACCAAGATTCTAACTGACTGTACTATAGAACCAACGCTCTAACTGACTGTACTATAGAACCAACGCTCTAACTGACTGTACTATAGAACCAACGCTCTAACTACTGTACTATAAAACCAAGATTCTAACTGACTGTACTATAGAACCAACACTCTAACTGACTGTACTATAAAACCAACGCTCTAACTACTGTACTATAAAACCAAGATTCTAACTGACTGTACTATAGAACCAACACTCTAACTGACTGTACTATAGAACCAACACTCTAACTGACTGTACTATAAAACCAACGCTCTAACTACTGTGCTATAAAACCAACACTCTAACTGACTGTACTATAGAACCAACACTCTAACTGACTGTACTATAGAACCAACACTCTAACTGACTGTACTATAGAACCAACACTCTAACTGACTGTACTATAAAACCAACGCTCTAACTACTGTGCTATAAAACCAACACTCTAACTGACTGTACTATAAAACCAACGCTCTAACTACTGTACTATAAAACCAACACTCTAACTGACTGTACTATAGAACCAACACTCTAACTGACTGTACTATAGAACCAACACTCTAACTGACTGTACTATAGAACCAACACTCTAACTGACTGTACTATAAAACCAACCTCTAACTACTGTACTATAGAACCAACACTCTAACTGACTGTTCTATAGAACCAACACTCTGACTGACTGTACTATAAAACCAAGATTCTAACCAACAGTGCCAAAGAACCAACACTCTAACTGACTGTACTATAGAACCAACACTCTAACTGACTGTACTATAGAACCAACACTCTTACTGACTGTACTATAGAACCAACACTCTAACTGACTGTACTATAGAACCAACACTCTAACCGATTGTGCTCAACAGTATTTTTATATATTTTAAGATTATAGTGATGATATATTAGATTTAGCAAGAGAAAATATTGAAGTAAACAACCACTTGTTACCTGGGGTTGAGACCAGGATTGAGGTCAGAAGGTTAGATTGGATTAAGTGGGGTAAGTATGACACCAGATTATCTCAATAAATTTTGGACCTATATCAATTTAAAGAACTTATATTTTTGTGATATTTGCTTCTGAAGACAAACTTAATTAACAAAAAATGGCCATATGTTGTCATTGAAAGATTGTACCTTTTTATATTATTCTTAATATTTAAAAAAAAAATATAAAAGGTAGAGAGATCACTTTGAGTTAAAAACAGACACATTTAATAACGAAAAGCCTTGAACTGCTTTTCTATAAAGGAAAATATCATGACCCTTTAAATCATTTAAGTCTGGCTATGTTATTTAATGGACTCTGATAAGGTTTAAGTCTGTTATTTCTATGACATAAGAACTATGCAATGGTTTCGGATTGTCTAGGTTGGATTCAAATATAAACACAGCCATATTAATTAATTTGAAAGGTAATTAAAGTATTTATCAAAACAATGAAAGTTAAATCTGAACAATATCTATATGTCGTTAGGTCTCACCATGATGATCAAATCTTAGTATCAATTAGTAAGTTTGTTTTGACCCTGTAAGCTTGTTTTGACCCTGCAAGCTTGTTTTGTATTTTAAATTTGTGTTTTATATTTGATATATTGTTTGTTAAAAGGGCCTTTATGCCTAATTGTTAACCAAATATTACTATTACCACACATTTACATAAACTGCTATAATATGAATATGACACACAGTAAATATTGGCATGCATCAAATATCTCAAAAGTCTTACAAAAAATAAGGCAGTCTGATATTGTTTGAATATTAAATGACCTTTAACCCTTAGAAAAACAGGAATCAGGTTGTGATGTACTATCTCAGCATTTTGCAATCCTTGTAAGACATTTAGAAGTACTGAACATTAATAGACTACATTTATTATGGATAATGGTGGAGTAATTTTATCTTTAAAAACACTAATTATTCTAACTTTATTGGTCTGCATGAGTAATGAAACATTGCAATTTGAGTTATGAAACGTGCTTAAAAGAATAAAAAAGAAGTCTTTATCCAATCACAATGATAATTTTTGTCTCTTTTCTTTAAAACAAACTTGCTAATTCAAATGAAAGGGTTGATTTGTTGTCAATAAATCTGTCTGTTAGATAATAGCAATCAGAAATAAGGTTTAAAAGGGATACTGCCACTTACGTTGGCCAAAGAATTTGATTAACCTGATCAAGATGAGGCTTCGTTCACTATGGAATTTACCTGGTGTCAAAATCATTAAACAGAATTCTTCTATATTACTATAGATCTATAAAACTAACTAATAATTTATTATACTTAGTAATGTCAAATAATGCTTGGAAACGCTTTTAGTAATTACTTAGTTTAATTGATATATTGTTTTATATAGAGACTCTTATTGAACAAGTTTAGACTTTTTATGTCCTTCTTAAGAGGTAATTAGAGTTGGACGTAAAACTCCATTCACATATCATTTCTAAGAGGAACTTATGTCCTAAAAGACTTATTTATTAAAATGGTTTTTAAGATATTTGTATATGCCCAAATGTAGTGTGGAAAATATAATGCAATCCCAATCACAATAGGTTGTTAAAACAATACAGATTGTGAAGAATCTAGGTATGAGTGGTTGTTATCACTCTAGAATGAACCTTGAAATTGAAATTGTAAAAAATATTTTTATATGAGTTATTGCCCTTGTTCTTGAAAACATGTTCAATTTTTAGCTTGTAACCACTCTAGAAGGCACAATTCTTGCCAGATTTTGACACAGCTTGGTAACATTGTTCATTATCAATCTAGAATTTTCAAAGAAATGTATGACTGAAAATTGAATATTTCATATACTGGTGATTGTTACTGTGCTGCCAAATAAAAAATCAAAGCTTCTAGTGGGTGTATATTACCTTGTCTGGCAATTTATAATTTATTGATGTATATTTAAAAATTTTCTACTTGGCAATCTCACTCACAAAAAGTCTAAATTGATAATAAATCATTGAAATTTTTGAAGTGTTTGTTTGGAAATGGCAGAATGTATATTTTAGGTTTTGAAAAGAAAAGAAATGACAAGAAAAGAAATGATTTATCAGTGACAGAAGCTAGTCAAGTTGAAGTTATTGTAGCAGCAGAAGGTAAATTACTTTCTTTATTTTATGCCTTCACTTTAAAGATGGAGTGTTCACAAAGATTAGTGACTTAAAACTGAAAGTGATTAAGGTGTAAAAAAGTTGACAAAGATTAGTGACTTCAAACAAGGAAGTGACTTCAATGTAAAGAGTTGACAAAGATTAGTGACTTAAAACTGGAAGTGACTTCAATGTAAAGAGTTGACAAAGATTAGTGACTTAAAACTGGAAGTGACTTAATTGTAAAGAGTGGACAAAGATAAGTGACTTAAAACTGGAAGTGACTTCAATGTAAAGTGATTGACAAAGATTAGTGACTTAAAACTGGAAGTGATTTACCGGAAACTGTAAAGAGTTGACAAAGATTAGTGACTTAAAACGGGAAGTGACCTAATTGTAAAGAGTGGACAAAGATAAGTGACTTAAAACTGGAAGTGACTTCAATGTAAAGAGTTGACAAAGATTAGTGACTTAAAACTGGAAGTGACTTGAATGTAAAGAGTTGACAAAGATTAGTGACTTAAGACTGGAAGTGACTTACCGGAAAATGTAAAGAGTTGACAAAGATTAGTGACTTAAAACTGGAAGTGTCTTAACTGTAAAGATTTGAAACAAAGATTAGTGACTTAAAACTGGAAGTGACTTCAATGTAAAGAGTTGACAAAGATAAGTGACTTAAAACTGGAAGTGACTTCAATGTAAAGAGTTGACAAAGATTAGTGACTTAAGACTGGAAGTGACTTACCGGAAAATGTAAAGAGTTGACAAAGATTAGTGACTTAAAACTGGAAGTGTCTTAACTGTAAAGATTTGAAACAAAGATTAGTGACTTAAAACTGGATGTAACTTAATTGTAAATAGTTGACAAATATAAGTGACTTAAACTGGAAAAGACTTAAGCGTGAAGAGTTGACAAATATTAGTGACTTAAAACTGAAAGTGACTTAAGTGTTAACAAGGTGAGTGTTTAAAAACTGGAAGTGACTTAATTGTAAAGAGTTGACAAAGATTAAAACGAACAAAACTTATTATGGTGATAGGGCCTTCCAGGTAGCTGCTCCAAAACTGTGGAATGAGTCTTCTTCAATCTCCTTCATTCGAAATATTCAAGAGTGCACTTAAAACTACGTTGTTCAGAGAGGCTTTATCTTGGTAGGAAACATGAATTTGGAGGCATACATTCTTCGATACATAGTTTAAATTGTATATACTACTTTCATAGAAATATTCCTGTCATTTTATAGAGTCATTTATTTCTCATTGAGCCAAATTCATTTCAACAGATCTATCTATTTTATAGATGATTATAAATGATTATGATTATCTATATCTTTGTTTGTGATGTCTCCCCAGGGTTTTATGTATTTTATCTTATTTTATCTTCATCATAATAAATATCATCAACTAGAGACTTTCATCCAAACTCTGTGTAGAACCCAAACTGAGGTTGCAAAGCCCTTTTAAATTTCTTTTTGTTTATAAACAATTGAGAGTTATTGCCCTTGTTACATTAAAGACTGGTAAGCCTATTTAAAAGACTGAAATTTTCTTGCATGGGCTGCTTTGAAATTCATTGCTGTGTGGATATTTGTTTAAAAATTTGATAAATGCACTTCGACTTTAAAAGATATTTTTGCTTTAAAAGTGTAAATAAATGTATTGTTTTGCCATGAATGAAAAAGGGTTATCTCTTATGTCACCTGACTCTATCATTAACATTGTCACTTACATTTATTTCTTTGTTTTAATATTTAAAATCTGTGTTACTAAACTCAATTCAAAGTAATTTATTTCATTTTTTTCTTTCTAAATGGATCATCTCCAACTGTTATATATTAACTGTAACTGTTATATATTAACTGTAACTGTTAAATATTAACTGTAACTGTTATATATTAACTGTAACTGTTAAATAATAACTGTAACTGTTAAATATTAACTGTAACTGTTATATATTAACTGTAACTGTTAAATATTAACTGTAACTGTTATATATTAACTGTAACTGTTATATATTAACTGTAACTGTTATATATTAACTGTAACTGTTATATATTAACTGTAACTGTTATATATTAACTGTAACTGTTATATATGAACTGTAACTGTTATATATTAACTGTAACTGTTATATATTAACTGTAACTGTTATATATTAACTGTAACTGTTATATATTAACTGTAACTGTTATATATTAACTGTAACTGTTATATATTAACTGATAACTGTTAATATATTAACTGTAACTGTTATATATTAACTGTAACTGTTATATATAACTGTAACTGTTATATATTAACTGTAACTGTTATATATTAACTGTAACTGTTATATATTAACTGTAACTGTTATATATTAACTGTAACTGTTATATATTAACTGTAACTGTTAAATATTAACTGTAACTGTTATATATTAACTGTAACTGTTAAATATTAACTGTAACTGTTAAATATTAACTGTAACTGTTAAATATTAACTGTAACTGTTATATATTAACTGTAACTGTTATATATTAACTGTAACTGTTATATATTAACTGTAACTGTTATATATTAACTGTAACTGTTATATATTAACTGTAACTGTTAAATATTAACTGTAACTGTTATATATTAACTGTAACTGTTATATATTAACTGTAACTGTTATATATTAACTGTAACTGTTATATATTAACTGTAACTGTTATATATTAACTGTAACTGTTATATATTAACTGTAACTGTTATATATTAACTGTAACTGTTAATATTAACTTAACTGTTAAATATTAACTGTAACTGTTATATATTAACTGTAACTGTTATATATTAACTGTAACTGTTAAATATTAACTGTAACTGTTATATATTAACTGTAACTGTTATATATTAACTGTAACTGTTATATATTAACTGTAACTGTTATATATTAACTGTAACTGTTATATATTATCTGTAACTTATATATATTAACTGTAACTGTTATATATTAACTGTAACTGTTATATATTAACTGTAACTGTTATATATTAACTGTAACTGTTATATATTAACTGTAACTGTTATATATTAACTGTAACTGTTATATATTAACTGTAACTGTTATATATTAACTGTAACTGTTATATATTAACTGTAACTGTTATATATTAACTGTAACTGTTATATATTAACTGTAACTGTTATATATTAACTGTAACTGTTATATATTAACTGTAACTGTTATATATTAACTGTAACTGTTATATTTTAACTGTAACTGTTATGTATTAACTGTAACTGTTAAATATTAACTGTAACTGTTATATATTAACTGTAACTGTTATATATAACTGTAACTGTTAAATATAACTGTAACTGTTATATATTAACTGTAACTGTTATATATTAACTGTAACTGTTATATATTAACTGTAACTGTTATATATTAACTGTAACTGTTATATATTAACTGTAACTGTTATATATTAACTGTTACTGTTATATATAACTCTAACTGTTATATATTAACTGTAACTGTTATGTATTAACTGTAACTGTTAAATATTAACTGTAACTGTTATATATCAACTGTAACTGTTATGTATTAACTGTAACTTTTAAATATTAACTGTAACTGTTATATATTAACTGTATCTGTTATATATGAACTGTAACTGTTATATATTAACTGTAACTGTTAAATATGAACTGTAACTGTTATATATTAACTGTAACTGTTAAATAATAACTGTAACTCTTAAATATTAACTGTAACTGTTATATATTAACTGTTATTGTTAAATATTAACTGTAACTGTTATATATTAACTGTAACTGTTATATATTAACTGTAACTGTTATATATTAACTGTAACTGTTAAATAATAACTGTAACTGTTAAATATTAACTGTAACTGTTAAATAATAACTGTAACTGTTATATTAACTGTAACTGTTAAATAATAACTGTAACTGTTATATATTAACTGTAACTGTTAAATATTAACTGTAACTGTTATATATTAACTGTAACTGTAAAAACAACCCGGTTCAAGAGATTGAGTTAAGGTGGTGAATATTGAATTTTGACCACAGAAATAGTTTGAAAATTATGTATATAAAGTTTGTAATAGCTTGACATTGTGAAGATGTATAAGTATGAAGTTTGTAATATCTTGACATTGTGAAGATGTATAAGTATGAAGTTTGTAATAGCTTGACATTGTTAAGATGTATAAGATAAAGTTGGTAATATCTTGACATTGTGAAGATGTATAAGTATGAAGTTTGTAATAGCTTGACATTGTGAAGATGTATAAGTATGAAGTTTGTAATATCTTGGCATTGTGAAAGTGTATAAGTATGAAGTTTGTAATATCTTGGCATTGTGAAAGTGTATAAGTATGAAGTTTGTAAGTGTGAAATCATGTAGGATATAAAACTGACTGTTGATTTTATTTCAGTGATATATGATATAGATTTAACAACAGCTCTTTTTAACACCATGACTCAGCTGTTACAATCCTCCTCAAAAACTATTTATATTTCATTGGAGAAAAGGTAAGACCATGTAATCATAATTCTTATCACTCAAAATACATATCAGGCTATCTCAAATCTGTTGTCTTCTTTGGACCACTGATAGCACCAGTCTACAGGGGATTTGGCCTGGGCCCCAAAGTGACAACTCTGTTTTCTTTTGTTTTTTAAATTGAGAAGTTTGTTATTGAATCTATCTCTCACCAACTTTAATTAAACTTCGAGCAAGGAAGTTGTTTATTTACATCACAATATTCCCTGGGTTATTGATATGGTCTGACTATTACCAACTTTATCTTTACTCTTCAATCATCTTCACAAGTTATTACCAACTTCATACTTATACATCTTCACAATGTCAAGCTATTACCAACTTCATACTTATACATCTTCACAATGTCAAGCTATTACAAACTTCATACTTATACATCTTCACAATGTCAAGCTATTACAAACTTCATACTTATACATCTTCACAATGTCAAGCTATTACAACTTCATACTTATACATCTTCACAATGTCAAGCTATTACAAACTTCATACTTATACATCTTCACAATGTCAAGCTATTACAAACTTCATACTTATACATCTTCACAATGTCAAGCTATTACAACTTCATACTTATACATCTTCACAATGTCAAGTTATTACAAACTTCATACTTATACATCTTCACAATGTCAAGTTATTACAAACTTCATACTTATACATCTTCACAATGTCAAGCTATTACAAACTTCATACTTATACATCTTCACAATGTCAAGATATTACAAACTTCATACTTATAATCTTCACAATGTCAAGCTATTACAAACTTCATACTTATACATTTCACAATGTCAAGCTATTACAAACTTCATACTTATACATCTTCACAATGTCAAGCTATTACAAACTTCATACTTATACATCTTCACAATGTCAAGCTATTACAAACTTCATACTTATACATCTTCACAATGTCAAGCTATTACAAACTTTATACTTTTAAGTTTATAATAACTTGGCATTGTGAAGATGTATAAGTATGAAGTTTATAATAACTTGACATTGTGAAGATGTTGCTCAATGAGATGTTCTGTCAGATGCAAACTTTTTCAATAATTGTCTAAATTCTAGGTCTTCTGCTGTCATTTTGTCTGTGGATTCAAAACACAAAATTTCAAATTTCACAATACACATGAGAATAAATAAGTCTGATTCTAGGTCACTAGACCAACTAACATCATTTAAATTATGGTTTCTAAAGTCTCCAATACTTTAACTTGCTCTACTTATTCATAGCATGCAAGGTTTCTATTAATAAAACCCCTTTAGCTTTTATATATATCAACGTCACGATTTTGGATATGTTAGGCTAGAGTCACTGGAAGAATTTCTACAGCTCAATTTTGGGGCTTATTCTCAAAATGATCTTAGTGCTTAGATGTCCTTTTAATTTCTAACAATGTTTCTAGGAAATCCTAGGGTCTTATCTTCTAACACTGTTTTTAGGATGTTCTTGGGTCTTGTCTTCTTACACTGTTTCTAGGATATCCTAGGGTCTTATCTTCTAACACTATTTCTAGGAAATCCTAGAGTCGTATCTTCTAACACTTTTTCTAGGAAATCCTAGGGCCTTATCTTCTCACTCTGTTTCTAGGATATCCTAGAGTCTTATCTTCTAACACTGTTTCTAGGATATCCTAGAGTCTTATCTTCTAACACTGTTTCTAGGATATCCTAGAGTCTTATCTTTTAACACTGTTTCTAGGATATCTTAGAGTCTTATCTTCTAACACTGTTTTAAGGAAATCCTGGGGTCTTATCTTCTAACACTGTTTCTAGGAAATCCTAGAGTCTTATCTTCTAACACCTAGGATATTGATTTTTCTTTTAAAACTGTTTCTAGGATATCTTAGAGTCTTATCTTCTAACACTGTTTCAAGGAAATCCTGGAGGGCTTATCTTCTAACACTGTTTCTAGAAATCCTGGGGTCTTATCTTCTAACACTGTTTCTAGGAAATCCTAGAGTCTTATCTTCTAACACTGTTTCTAGGATATTATAACTAACATTGTTTCTCTATCCTAGAGATAGAATGATATAAAGAATTTGTGGTCAGGATTTTTAAAAAATATTTCAGGTGTAATTTTAGTGTTAATGATTTAGAAATCGTGAGTCCAGCATATTCTCATTTTCGAGAATGTCTGGATATTCTTCAATCCAACCTACAGTCAGCAGATTGCTACCTTGAATACAACCAAGTCCTTTGTGAATTTCCTCAATATTTCAAATATTCCAGACTTAAGGAATTGGTAAGTTGTCTAGTAATTAGCCTTATTAAAGGAATACTGCTTCTTAGAATGAACATTAAATGTTATATATGGCAATATATTCATCAGTAGATATACATGCTGCCATAAATAACATAACTCAATCTTTAAATAATGTACCTATTAAAAACATGGTTAATAATGTTTATTGCGTATTAAAGTTTGTCAATTCAACATCCCTTTCAGAGAGTCTGCATTGCTAACAGGCTTTTTTGGTCAATCATGTATCCCTTTCAGAGAGTCCACATAGTTTTTAATGTTAATTGTGTTCGGAGGTTTGTCAAGTATGCATCCCTTTCAGAGAGTCCACATAGCTAATAACGTTTATTGTGTAATACGTTGTTACTGATGAAATCAGAAGACAATTACCGTAAAATAGCTTGATATACAATTATATCATTGGATAATGACCGGTTAAAATTTGACGGCATAACTATAGGATTAAACACATAACAGATTATCGTGTCAACTGTTTGTTAAAAGTAAGTAGTTTGATGTAGTACCGGTAAATCTCTTTGAACTGGAAGCGTTTTCCGGGAGTCGAAGAATAATTGTCAATAAATTCATTGTTAATTAACCACCTCTTACCGGTACTGTTAATCTCTTAATTAACTAATTTAAATGACCGGTAGTGTTATTAATTCTATTGACTAAACATGTAGTTAGGTAATTTAATTTTAATTTTTTTTTTTTACCGTCACTGACCTATACTTGATGTCCAGCGGAGCCTATTTGCAAACTGTCATTCTGGCATGACTGCCGGCATATAGAGCCAAATCAACAGCCCTGTTGTGTATCTTGGTTTGTCAACTTCACATCCCTTTAAGAAAGTCCACTGGGCTACTATTGTTCTACAAGAGGAAGTTGTAACAGAAAATCCAAAAAAGCATTACTGTCTGAATTTATTAAAATTTTTAATTGAATTTCAGGAACTTTGGAAAATAACCTCAAAGAAAACACATCCAAAAAGATGAAGATTTATAAAGTTGATTTACAGTTGTATCACATTAAGTGCTCTGAAAAAGGTGGCAGGTGCTTGTGACCTTTGATACTGACTTTTCTTTGATGGGGTTTAAACAAGATTAACTTTTTTGGAGAATGAAAAATAAAGAGTTTCACAGACCTTATGTTAGCTCCTAAGGATAGACAATGTCATCAAGTGTGAAATGTGATATAATATATGGGGTATGACCTGTTTATACTCTTACTTTATAATGGGTAATTCCAACAAGAAAAAGCAGACAGCAATAACAAGAGAAGAGTCAAATCACAAAATGGTAATATAGCATTAAAGAATGGCACTTGATGTCAAGTTTTGTTTTTTTACACATTATTATCTGGTTGTATATTTTTGTCACCCCTGTCCATCTGTCAGTGCATCTGAAGTGGGCATATATTGCTAGGCATATATTGCTATGGTATACTACTCCTAGGTTTAATTACACACAACGTTTCAACAATCTACATCGTCTTAACACTTCACCTGATGACGATGTAGATTGTTGAAACTTTGTGTGTAATAAAAGCTAGGAGTAGTACATCATAAAAATTTTGTTCATTTTTTAATGTGATCTTTGCCGATAAATGTGGCTGAAGGATTGCTAGTTATTATAAAATGTGTCCATATCACATGAGGCTTCTGTTTACTACCACGTTCAATCAACACAAAAGTTCCTCTAGCCTGCCACAATAACAACAATATTGAAATATAAAACCATATTTTATTTAGACAAATGTTTGAAGAAATCATTATTTTAACAGCAACATTATAACTTCAAACATGGCCAAAAATATTATTATTATAATTCCTTTCTTCACAAGGTCAAGCTATAACCAATAATATCTTGACAATTTTTGGCATTAAATTTGAGAATTGGCTTTAGAAGATTTGAAAGCAAATCATGTCTGCACAAATATCTCATGTGTTTCTTTAAATTTGCAGCCGTACAGATAATTCTGCATTATCCCAATACCTTGTCTTTATGTGACAGACAGCGTTTGTGATAGCTTGACATTATGATAGCTTGACATTATGATAGCTTGACATTGTGAAGATGAACAAGTACTATTTACAGTCTTCATCTTAATATAAAATTCATGAAACAAAATCTACTATAGTCAGACAAAACTGGTAACAATTCAAAACAAAGTACAGTCTATTTGGAATTGAAACTGTACATGCAAATTGCAAGCATTATCTTAATGTGTTCATTGCCCAAAACAAACACATCTTTATTCCCACCAAGGCTCTGTTCAAAACAGAAAAAGGGAAGTCTTATTATATTCAGAGGTAGTACAAGTAGTAAATAAGAGTCATAGCACTACCTATATTGTGTTTATTACTTCCTGTCCCACCGCAAAATATAATGGACTGATTATTCTTGGGAATAAATATTTATGATTGAATGAAACTATATTTAAATAAATTTCTGTTTCTGTTAATGTTTTGAATTGTTTCTGTATGTACCTTTGTTGACTATGTTTGGCTATGTTTAGTTATCATGTCCCTGAATATATTGGTCATATAAACTAAAAAAAACAAGGTAAAATGCTTGATAACCCTAGATCTAATTAAATAAAGATTACAATGATGGTCTCCATTTAAAAATTTTTTTTGCGATTTTTAAATAACTCATTGATGTATTGGTATAAAATATCTGCATTATTGAATGAATAATAGCTGGTATTCTGACTTGTAACACAGTTGTAATCAACATTAATATGTTATCTTACATACTGTAAGGCTAGAAATTAATGCGTCAACAAATTAATGCGACATGGGGTTTAGAGACAAAAATGCGAGTACAAATTAATGCGATCCGCGATAGGTGTCGCATTTTTAATATCATAAAAGAGAAAAGGGCTACCCGAAATTCTACAAGTGTTTAATGAATGAAGACATGAACAATGAATAAGATTTTATCTTTTAATAGTCAAGTGTGAAAATCTTTTGTTTCTTTAACGTCATTGATTACTAATCAGTTTCTAATTTAGAGATAATTACCTAATTACTTAATCCCGCCCAGTCTCAATTTAAATACTTAACTCCATATAATTCACTTGAAAATATGTATTTAAAATGCGGATACAAATTAATGCGATCACGGCTAGGTGGCATTTAAAGCATTAATTTCTATCTCGCAATAATTTGTAGCCTTACAGTATACAATAACTCATCACTTTCAGATTTCATCTACATTTCAATAAATATAGACATTGGATTGGCTTTCAAATGAAATAGAGGTTTATTTTCTTGTCTTCTGCACCTGTTTGGGCTAATCAAGATGACCATCCCAGATAGTGTGCAATGAGGGAAATCTGTAAGGTAATATCTAGACCTAAGCCTTGATTAATCCCGATTTAATATTGATTTTAGTGATTGAACAATCTGATATCTGGAATACTGAAATCATCTGGGACACAATTTTATGGATACCACTTAATTTATTAAATAACTTGCAACTTTTCGACAAGGGTACTCTCGTATTTATCAAGCAATGATGTTTACTTTATTAAATAATTTGCCACTGCTTAAAAAAGATGAGAGTAAGTATCCTTTTTAAAACGTTGCAAGTTATTTAATAAAGTAATTGTTATCCATAAAATTGATTCCAATTATTTATTCACTAATTACTCATGCCAATTTAGGAAGTTGAATCATCTGGATTTGTGAAGCTGACCCATGCAGACTGATTTCTACTGTGCCAGTTCACTGATGTACGGCAACAAAGCCCGAAACGTTTGACCATAATAAATTATGTAGATTTTATAGAAGATTGTCTTTTCAGTTAGGCGTCTCAACTCATCTATATTTTTTATGCTTACGAGCGCCCTGTATCCAGTTGGATCCTGATACTGCGGTCTTCATCAAGCCGTTATCCAGCTTCCTTGAGACACAACGGAGTAGCTTCAGTCGTTTTCTCTCACACTACTATGCCAGTAGTTAGATGAAATTAAATGAATAATAACAATAATAACACTATATACAATAAGATACAATACTCAATAATCCAGCACAACTTTCTGTACATTTGGGGACATCAGAATCATCATACCTTTAAAGGGACAGGTTCATCATTTTCGGGGATGTGATGTGGGTCTTGAATACATAATATAGAACTGAACCAAAATGGCATGATTGCTTCAAAAATACTTCTATGTCTTTTCTATGTATGCAAGTCTCAAGAAATGATCAATATTTTAGCTATTAGATGAACATGGTTCAATAACTATCGCAGTTCGAAAGTTACTTATTGAGTCAAGTTCAATGAGCCTCTATTTTGAACCAATGTCATCGACTTGATAAATCCCAAACAACAAGTCTCACTTTTAACTTCAAAACAAAGACAATTCAGAGCACATGGATTTGAATTTTCCAGTCTAAAATTTCAACGTGAGCGTTGAAGACTATTACTAATTACCTTAGCTAGAACCTGCTTGTTTACGAGACAATGATACGAATGAAGAAAAACAGCAAACCAGTCCCGATTAAAATAAACATACAAAACTAAGAAATATGATTGGTAGATATTACTGCTGTGATATTTTCGACCAATCAGACATTAAAAAGATAATTTGCTATGACAATTGTCACACACTTTTTATTTTGATAAAAGGCCTCGAAGAATAGTTTGCCAAAATGTTTTTTTTAAGGATACTTTACAATGAAACAAGAGAGAAAAGGCAGAAGTTTTATTTTAGCTGCCGAATTCAATATTTACAAATTATAATATCATGATTCTTACAATTTAGAAACCAACTTGAAAGAGATAATAGATCTTAGAATGAATATAAAATTTGAATATTTTAAACTTGGTCAATAAGCGCTGTATTCATCAGTAAATATACCTGCTGCCATAAATAACATAACAGAATCCTTATATATATGATAAATCCAAAAACTAAGTAATTATCCATAAACATGCAATTGATTATTGAAAAAAGGCTTAATAAATTGATCAAACCCTTTTCAATAATAACTTAGTTTTCAAGATTTTATAGGGATTCTGTTACTTTATAACACCAGGTAAGTTCACTAATGAATATATACTCATATTGACCAATCTTTAGAACTAAAATTTTATGTTCATGCTAAGACAAAGTATCACTTAAACTAGATTAATCATGATTTAATGATAATAGTTTGGAAAAATGATGAAATTTGTCAGATGGAATCACAGTCATCAATATTGCTTTTAATTTCAAAGAGATTGTAAAGAGATTTTCTAAAAATATTATATGTGTTATGAGGACACTGATAGCATCAATATGTACCATCAAATTTACAATCAGATATCTGTGATTCCTGGAATTCAACTATAACTAAGCGTTTTATGACGTCATAAAACACCTATTTTTATTGGAATTGCTGGAATAACAGACATCTGACTGACTGATAATTAGAAAGCATATATTGATACTATACTATCAGTGTCCCCAATATAAATAAGTTTCGAAAACCTCTTTAAAAGCACAATTTAATTAAATTAAATATAATGAACTATATTTGAAATAAGTTAGGCCCAGTCATCTTTCATATCTTAATCAATTAATAACACGGGGCCTTATTCTTAAAAACTTAACATAAGATGATTTTAGTGTTCAAGGCGTCAGGGGCCTTATTCTTAAAAACTTAACATAAGATGATTTTAGTGTTCAAGTCATCTGGGACGTTATTCTTAAAAACTTTGACTTTGATGATTTTAGTGTTTCAGTCATCTGATAGGTCAATCACTAAAAGTGATTTTAAATTTTTTTTTTATCCTATCAGATAACTGTATGTCTTATAATTTTTTTGAAGTTAAGTTTTCGAGAATAAGTTCCCTGGAACACTGTTATACATGTAGATAAGGTGCAAATACAATAATTGTCAGATCTAAGATTATTTTTGCCTTAAAAGAGATACTGAGCAAGATGTCTCGAATGTTATTTGTAAAAAAAATATGAAATGGAATTTAATTTTTCTTTGATCTGATAAGGCTATTAAAGGTGGGCCATGCGGTGCACAATGAGGTGAAATTTGTCAAAACTACAGCACCTACTTATTTATGCTGATGACATTTATGAATGAGATTGGAATTCAAAATGTTGTTCAAGGTCACAAAACATTACAATATGATTATCAGGTATATTTGTAATAAAATAGGTCAACAATGAAAACTTCATGATTTGAAATGATTTTAAAGCATATCTTGCTAAAAATATTTCCTAAATAAGCTCATAGAGCTCAATTTCTACTCCCTGTATCCCTTACCAGAATTAAATTGAGCCTGAAGGTTTGTGAGAAATTAAATATGTGTCATGAACCATACCCTCAGTTGTAATGAATTTTGTGTGATGAATTTTTAGATATACCACACATCTCAAGCAATTTTGAAAAGAGGCATTGATAGCCGTGGCTGATCAATTGTAAACGTCCAATTTTTAGCCTGCAACATTCCTTCAAAGGCTGTATATAGTTTAAAAGCATCTAATTGACACCCCTCAACTTTCAAATGAACTCCTCAACACATGCATACTGTTTATCAATATGATACTGTACATAAAGGATTGGAAGAGCTCATTTGTAAAATTGGGTGTATTGTTTTCAGAAGTTATATTATCTTACCTTGAAATTGGTTTATCTTGTTAACAGTAAAATTTGTATGGAATATTTTATATTGAATGAAAGTGACTATATTGAGATGTTTAGTCTTATAAATTAATAAATGGACAATCCAGGCTGTATTGTAAGATATAACACTATTCATTACTTTATTAAAGGCTATTGCTAATGGCATGGTGAAGACAAGAATGAGGAGCATTAAACAACATAGCCATTCCTATCTTACCTGACAAACTGTGTGTTTGTGCTTTCGTAACTCTGTTAATAGTACAAAATAACATACTTTACTTCCTAACAAAGTTAATTAATTGAATTCCTGACAATCCATTGTGTGTCCATTAGCTGCTAGCAACTAAATAATCAAAGACACTTTAGCTTCCTAACCACAAGTAATGATAATGAATTCAAGCAAGAAACAACATCAATGTCCCATTACGCTAACGCCCAACAAAGTACATTAATAGACAATTCAAAAGACTGTTGCAAGTTTCACAGTGATAATAAGAATAACAACCCCATAAATTACACTCTTTTACCGTCCTGTAATTAGCAGCCAAAGACAATAGGGTATGACAGTTTTACCGTCCTGTAATTAGCAGCCAAAGACAATAGGGTATGACAGTTTTACCGTCCTGTAATTAGCAGCCAAAGACAGTAGGGTATGACAGTTTTACCGTCCTGTAATTAGCAGCCAAAGACAATAGGGTATGACAGTTTTACCGTCCTGTAATTAGCAGCCAAAGACAGTAGGGTATGACAGTGAAAATAGCTAGTGGTGTGTTGTACATACTTGGTTTCGCTAAACCAGCTGACTTGAAAAATGAATGGACTGCTTATGTATGGAATCCTCTGGATATGTGCCTATTTTTGTTTAGAATATATCACAAATATCATTTCACGAACAAAGAGATAATTCTTCTTTTAACAGTTCTAATTGGCTGGTACATCGTTGTACAATATCTGGTTTTATTAAACTAAAATCAAATAAATTCACCATATGGATTGTGAAATTACGCAATAAATTTTTCTCCAAAATTGCCCGTCCATGTTTTTGTACGAATGTGTAACAGGCTTGTGGTATCTGACAGTCCGAGATATACCTGAAAAAAACAAAAACAAAAAAAACTTAATTTAGTTTTCCTTATAAAAGGGAACCTCTTTTGAGTCCCAATCAATATAAAATGTCACCAAATAAATTTTGGTCAAGGGTCAAGGTCAATGGATGTAAAACAATATATAAGTGTATTATGAAAGCACTGGCCACAGTTAAACATCTGCTTTATCAATGACATAAAAAAGTTTTAATAGTGAAAGAGAATATAAAATGAATGGAGTTTTACGTCCTACGGCAGCTGCAAAATAATTCTGGAAAAAATCTAAAAACAATTTTCTTTATAACGGTGGGTTGATTTAAAGTGAAGGAATGCTCACAAACTTCAAAATATAGATTTAAGCAAATTCAAAAATATTTTGATAATATTGTGAAATAAATTTTGATATTTGAGTCTATAAAAAGAATAATTTTTGTTATTTGATCTTCTTTTGTTAACGACTTTTTCATAATCAGTCTGATGTGATGTCATTTAAATCAACAGAATGCCATTTTTTAGTGAAGCAAAACGGCTAAAGTGATCAAGGCATCAAGTTTAATCATGAGCTCATTGAAAATCTAATATGATATAAAAAGCTCTCTTTAAAGGGGAATTCTGGTCAAAATATATTTTTTCCGAAAATTAAGATAACTTTATACCTAGACAGACAAGTCCCTTCAGAAATCTGAAAGTTTTGATTATCCAGTCATTTATAACGCTTAAGCTATGCAAACATTTTACGTAAACTTTTTAAGATTGATACTGTTCTGATTAGTTGACAGAAAACTAGTACACAAATTTCAACAAAATAAACGTGTTATTGTAAGGAAATATGTCTCCTCATATATTTTTAAGGTTTCAACTGAAAATATTAAGTCTTTATGATGCCAATCATCAAACTGGTTAGTTAATAATTACTGCTGTCTGTAAATAACCTTTTAAAACAAATTCAGTTTGATCAAGTAGAAGTATAGCATATTTTCAGATTTCAGATCAACAATAAAAATAACTAAGTTTTATAAAATAACAATTATTGAGTTTATTTAGAATAACAAAACTCAGTAATTGTTATTCCATAAAACTTAGTTATTATTATCATACTGGTACTACCAATTACTAAAAGCCATGTAAAGAATATGATCAACAATATATTTTTGATAAAGAGAATTTTGCATAATAGCCCTTTAAATAATAAACATTCTGTATACGATTTATAAGTTTAGACATTTTAAAAATTTAATAATTTTACATAAGAATGAAAGATATTATGTTTTAATCAGCAAGAAAAGAAGCCTTATATTAACAACAAATCATAAACTAGACACAAAACATCTCTCATTTCTTTTCTTTCCGTGCAATTTTATACAAGTGTTGACACTGAGACGTCATAGCATATCAATCAAAAAAATAAAGAAGAAATTTCCACTATAAAGAGAGTGGGTGTCATCCAAATACTCCCACATCAGTACCTTCCTTAAAAGTATAATGGCTTTCAGTCTCGTATTAAAGGCATGGGCAAGCTTCCAATATGCGATAATATATAACAGAGTAGAGTTGAAGTGATTTATCCGTTTACCGATTAATAGAAGACATTAGGTCGGTAATCTGAATATCTTATTTCTCTGTTTAAATGGTTGATGACCATTCTTGAGAACTAAAATTTCATGTTCAGTGTCCCTCTAAATGATTGATGGGAACCTTTTGTTTTTTAACAGGAAATTAATATATGAAATAAGTCAATCTTCTTTGATTCTCATTTACTAACTGCTACAATTGTATTCCTTGAATATGTTTTTATTCTTGAGTAGTTATAACTGTTTTAAAACTATTACATAGAGACCCCAGCTTTTGATTTAACAGTATTTGCCAGTCATGTATGATAGGAGCTCCAAAATGACTGACTGCAATTTTGATGTGCTTAGGACATTTTCTGTGCAAAAGTACAAGATTTTCAAGAATTTTCATGCATTCTTGAGGAAAATTGGTACATGACATTGTCTAAAAATGTTTAGCAATTTCTAAAATCAACAGCCCAGATAGAGATACTTTGGACTGTAATAATAATAATAATAATCAACTCTTTATTTTAATTCTGAATTCTGTCTGAGGCATATCAATGTCTTTGATTAATAACAAGATAGTTTTCTTCAATCCGACAATGACAGAGGAAATACCTGATAATACAATATACTCCAGTAATTTAAGTCAGAATTGAGATCTCAGTAGGTTAGGTTGGCAATAGATTATATATTCATGGATCCACCATAAATAAAGTTATAAGAGGGACTTGACTGATAGACATGGTGAACAAAAACAACTTGTCTTAAAGAGTTTAATTGGACTAACTTATGGACCCAGGTAAGTTACTAGGTAACAACTGAAAAATTGGATTTGATAAAGAAAAAAGAAATTCAACAAACTGATAGAGCCACGCTTTAGGAGATTCCTAGCCCACTATGCCACTGTACTGATAAATAAATAAAATAAACATTATTTATAACAAGAAACACGAGGGAATAAATTATGGTATAACACACTTCTATAATAACAAGGTACATAACCTTTCACAGACTTAACAGGTGTCGTCATCAGATGAAATGAAGAAGGGATAGAAAACATGGGAATATATAGCACAGCAAGGGGACACAATGAAGTAGTAAACATAACATTACTAAAAAGCTAAACCAAACAAAGAAGCCTATCAAAGCAGATATGCTTATTAACAATATTTAAAGAAGGGTTCCCTTATTTTCAAATATATACATATATATATATACCATAGTTGGACCGGTAATACTTATATCAATAGAAAGGAGAGGTGTTCTAATGACTGGGAAAAACACCAGATGGTCCCACAAGTCCTTAATTAACTAGTAGTTAGGCTAATTATGACAGGATTTCCCTCCGTAGGGTACTACCATAGGTATGTACGTCAAGTCTCAAATGTCGTTGATCTTTTTTTGATCATCCAGTCTGTTAATTACGTACATAACCGAACGCTGTGGTTGTTTAGTATGCACGCAAGCCTACTTGCCCACATTCCTTATTATTTTCCACAACAACAATGGCATTATGGTATTCCATTTATTATCTCTAGCAAAAGGCAATAAAACGTTTAAATATCTCTTTGTAAAAACATTATGAATTAATTTAAATAAGTCATATGACATCATTTGGTCACGTGAACAAACATAGAGTCTAAATTTAGCGTTTCAGAGCAGATCAGAGTCAAATGGATTCCACAAGGATTTCTCCGTCCACATAGGTCTTTTGAACTTGAGAATACATGGATTATTCATTAGAAACCCCAATTAATCAATTAGTAAGCTTACTTTGGCTCTAATTAATGAGGGAACCCAACTTTAAGTAAAAAAAGTCTCAAAAGAAAGAAATGAACTACTTACTGGTTGGTCATTATATGTAGATTCCACATTTTCATCAGTTCTTTTTCACCCTCATTAACATCTGTAAATTCCTCTATCATCTAGAAGGAAAAATTATGTTGTGTTTAGGGAGTTGTAATAGAATAAATTGTATTTGTAGAAATCTTAAACACAAGATAACATTATGGTATAACTCACTTCTTTAAATAACAGTACTTTACATTTCAACAAAGTTTTCATCGTAAAATTAAACTAAATCAGATGATAAATGTAGATTGTTTTCAAATGTTAAGTGTTTTGTAACCTTATTTAAGAAGAATGCTTATTCCATTATATCATCTTGTTTAGGACTTGGAACACTTAAGTTTTTTTCTATTAGCCTTTTGACAAGATTGCCCAGTCTGCTAATATGTGAGATTGACAAATTACCACTGACTGATTAGGTCATACAACTTACAAGTAGAATTTACTGTAACCATCTCACCTTGCAAGCACTTTAATTTACTCACATATGATTGATAAATTCCTCATGTGAAAACTTTTTCAACCTATTTTCCGTCAAAATATATTAGGGATTACTGGTTTTGGGCTTATTTTATTATTTAAGACCCAGGTTCTCAATTTTGTTTTGCCAATCACCACTTAGCGAATTTCCAATCGAGCCATTTACCCCTCGAGACTCGAGTACATAATATATTATACGTGAAGTAATATAATATTCTGTGTGAAAGACCATTTATCTTTACGAATGATAAATTCTCAAAAATTTACTCATTTTGGCGCGTTAGTATTTTGACAACTAGTAAATTTTCTTATAGATAACCGATTAAATGCAACCAGAAATTTGCCATCTTTATCCCGAACATACCACCTCTCTATAGGGAAGTCACTGTACAAGCACTATCATTTTTGAAACCTTAACTCGAGCGTGTCCATTCCTCCCCTGGACCCGGGCCATCCCCCCTTGGAGGTGAATTCACCCCCATTTGAGAAATGGCGATTTAAGAGAAAGGGTCGAGATAAACAAACATATCATAAGAAATTTGACATGAAAATGAAAATAACTTGCCAATGGCTATAAACCTAATTAAATTTTTGAAAAAAAAAGGGAATAATAGTTACATTAACTGTTTTCTGCCGTAGCCAGACCGGAACTATTTCATCCATATCGGCATCGAAATCTATTTCATGTGGTCTTACAGGTTGGTTTATTATCTGGTAGAAGTATAATCTGAAATAAACAATGGTATATTTTATAGGGATATACTGTCTTAAAAAAAAGAAAGAAATAAAACAACTATATTTTACAAGGATAACAACTTAGGTTCATAAGTCTACCTTGACAAGAATCCTTTCTACCAGCTGATCCTTGGCCAAACCTCTTGGCATTGATCTTTCCCGGATTATCTGTACCCATTTACAGCTGGGTGGACATAAAATTTAAGTTCTCAGGAATGGTCAATACGAGTATAATTCAACCTTGAAACTCGAGCTTAATAAATTTATTTCGAGTTTTCACTGATTAACTGCATGTTTATGAATAATTATTAAGTTCTATGGGTTAATCAGGTTATAAAAGAATTCTGTTCTGTTATTTATGGCAAAAAATATATCTACAGAAAATACATGCTTTTACTGGTAAATTTTAAAATTAATCGCAGATTTTGTTGACGCCCTGCCCTGTATATAATGTAAATATGTTCCACTGACTACAGGGAAGAAGCTGATAACAAATAGGTGATCAGTAAAGTTATTATGATTAGTAATGACCTTGGCTATCTGCTGATATTATTTATTATGAGGTCTGATGTCTACTTCCGGTTTCACAACTTTCCAAAAACACAACATGTTGTAACTTTAGACTGTTCTGTCATGTGATCTAATTAACCTAGTCAGTTAATTTTTTCAGTCCCTTGCAATTTGCCACATTAGTAAAATCCTACTCTGTGCCACATGTGGCTCTTATTATTATTATTATTGTTATTGATGTGTTCCCATTATAGGATGTTAAAAGCCGTTAAGTTTGACTAGATGATTGTAAGTGACCGTAAGAAATCATATTGACTGGTGAATATTTAATATGGTCTATTAAACTAATATAAATAGAAAGAGATATGAACCTTAGATCTTCATGTTACATTAACCAGCAATTATTTCAAATAAACTAAAGTTGATATTACCTGTTGTGACCCTGAACAAATTGTCTATTACACGGAGAATCCGATTCTGGTTCAATAAACTCAGAGAGGGAAATTTCTGGACGTTTAGGTCTAAAACAAACAATAGAAAAATTAGTCTGACTTTTCCGACAAATTGCAGATTCTATGGCATCTGTTGTCAATAACAATACAATTCTAAAGTTTAAAATATAATAAAACCAGAAATCCTATAATCAAAAATCATATCATATACAGTGGAACTCCATCAAATTTTTATCTTCAAAAAGAGTGCACAGACAAATCAAAATCTGGGTGACTTAGTCAAGTACAAAGAAAACAGACAATAAGACAAATCAGGGTTCAATGTCAACAGTTTGTAATACGATTTTCTTTAGATTTTAATAACAGCTTTGCATTTCTTCTTATGATCAATCATACTGAAGTCTTAATATTAGCATAAGCTAATCAGTGACAGTTTTCACAGTGTGCTGTTTGATATTTGAGTTTTCAAATTCTGTGCATTTCCAGAATTATCCACATTGTAAGTTAAAACACTCATTTTTTTATTTATCATGTCTTTGACATTCTTTTCAATGAAGGCTCTTAAAGAGACTGATTTTCATGCATGAAAAATAATTAATTCAAAGGATATGAAACCAATATTTCCATGGTAAACAGTGAACACTGTGAATTACTGGTTTAAAACCTTAGAAAATTAAATGGAGTTTTACTGCTCTTAAGAACACAATACAGTGTGCAATGAAGGAAATTTTCCAAGGACAGCGGCATTAGCCTACTCTTTTTCTATTTCCAACTGTTGAGGGATCTTTAATTGTAAGCTGTGTTCCAACTGTTGAGGGATCTTCAATTGTAAGCTGTGAACACTGAACACTGATAAGCTTAAAGATTCTTGTTTTGGGACAAAAGGGTCAATTACTCCCAAAAATAAGGAACTTGTGCCTCTAAATAATTAAACAAGACCTACCTGTATACAATAACATGGGTGACAGGGGTTCTGCGAACCGGAATGTTACGACTAAAAGCGTAACCAATATGAGAATGGAGGTCCTGAGGATTACCAACATACGACCCGTCATATCGTTCATTGATGGACACGTCTATACGAGCTCCTTTAGGATGAGTCTGTAATACAATGGTCAAATTAACATACATTCAATAAAGATGGCAAAGGTCAATACAGAGGGCAAAGGTCAATAAAGAGGGCAAAGGTCAAATAATTTCTTTGATAGGAGTCACAGGTCAAGGTCAAAGAACTCCTTTGGTATGATTCTGTATGTAGACAGTGGAGACCTTGAGGGCAAATATCAATAAGGAGGGCAAAGGTCAATAAAGAGGTCAAAGATCAAAGACCTCCTTTGATATGAGTCTGAATGTAGACGGAGGGAGAACTCTAAGGCAAAGGTCAATAAAGAGTTCATAGTTCAAAAAACTCCTTTTATAGGAGTCCGAATGTAGACAAAAATTGGGAGAACTTGAGGACTAAGGTTATATAAAGGTCAATGTCAAAGGTCGTTCAAAGGGTTCGTATTGAAGGGCAGTGTAAGACCTAACTGTAGTGGTTACGTACAAAGTTAATAGCTAATAAAAAAATTCATAACGAAACTAATAAAATACGAACGAAAGTTAGGTCTATATTTTAATTAGACTGTGTCAACAAGCTCCTTAGATAGTCTGAATGTAGACAGGGAGCGGTTTAGGTCAAAGGTCAATAAAGAGGTCAAAGATCAAAAAGCTCTTTAGATAGGAGTCTGAATGTAGACAGAGGGGAAACTTGAGGGCAAAGGACAATAAAAAGGTCAAAGGTTTCTACAGGAAATGGTCCAGTCCCATAAGAATATCTGTACTACCTCCATTTACGTGCAGTTTCAGAAAGAATGTGACATGTTAAATTCAGTTTTTTAACGAAGAAATAATTAATTTAGTTTTATTATATTTCCCAGCACAACATTGCCCAAGATTAAAAGAAAGATGGCCAACCTACCGCATACATGAAATCAAAGCGAGCATGACAAAGTCGTAAATGTTTGAGAAGGCCATATAGTTGCATACAATTAACTGAGCACCATGGACAGCGTAAATCATCTCGGGCTTCAGTCTGCTGCTGGCTGTTATTATTATATAAAAACTGGTAAAATATTCGCTGACGTTTTCTAGGGGTGGTTTGACCGGCTGCTCTTAATATAGGTGAGGTCTTAGTGGTACCTAGAAAACAACAAAAAGAAACGTTCTTTGGAATCCAAGCAGGTGTATGCACATTGTTCTGTAATAAGCTAGTTATTGTGGTTATTTGTGGAGTCTAGTTTATGTCCTGTAATGGAGGGAAAGCCCTACCATCATATTATTTCATTATATGGTAATATCTTGACATTGTGAAGATGTATAAGATGAAGTTTGTAATATCTTGACATTGTGAAGATGTATAAGATGAAGTTTGTAATATCTTGACATTGTGAAGATGTATAAGATGAAGTTTGTAATAGTCTTGACATTGTGAAGATGTATAAGATGAAGTTTGTAATAGCTTGACATTGTGAAGATGTATAAGTATGAAGTTGTAATAGTTGACATTGTGAAGATGTATAAGTATGAAGTTGGTACATGTAATAGCTTGATATTGTGAAGATGTATAAGTATGAAGTTTGTAATAACTTGACATTGTGAAGATGTATAAGATGAAGTGTGTAATAACTTGACATTGTAACGATGTGCAGAACCGACCAATCAAGTTGACCCTGAAGATGCAGAACTAACTAATCATTTGACCTTGAATGTGCAGGAGTGACCAATCAAGCAACCCTGAATGTGCAGAACTGACCAATCAAATGACACTGAATGTGCAGAACTGACCAATCAAATGACACTGAATGTGCAGAACCGACCAATCAAGCGACCCTGAAAGTGCAGAACTAACCAATCAAGTGAACCTTGAATGTACAGAACTGACCAATCAAGTGAATCCTGAATGTACAGAACTGACCAATCAAGAGAATACTGAATGTGCAGAACACACCAATCAAGTGACACTGAATGTGCAGAACTAACCAATCAAATGACACTGAATGTGCAGAACTGACCAATCGAGCGACCAAGAATGTGCAGAACTAACCAATCAAGAAACTCTTTAACCATACCTGAGATCTGTGTGTCAACAATGTGACTGGCTAGTTGATTATTGGTAATAAATTCATTTTCACCGCTTCCATTACAAACATGGTGATCTTTCTCCTCGACAGTCGGCGTCCAAACAAGATCAAATTTCAGTGTGGGACGATTACTGAAAACTTCATATGGTCCCATAGACTACAAAACACAGAAATTGATTTGGTTTTTTAATTAATTTCAATCAAATCTGGCCTTTTTGAGAGAGGAGAAACAGCAACCTTTATACACAGGGAGGGAATAAAATACATTGTTAAAGTAAGACCTCTTTTATCAAAAAAAGATTCCTATGAGGCAGTGAATTTGAACCAATTAAAATGAACCTTTAGAGGTACGCATATTGTGTGTCAATATTTACAAAAGAAAAACTAGAAATGACTTATATACTTGTTAATTGGCTGATTTGAAATTAATGCTAAAAGGATCAATTTGCCAAGACAGTGGGAATAACACACTCTATTTCAATTTACAACTTTTAAAGGAATTTTGGAAATTCACTAACGACAAAAATGCTTGTCACATATATTGACTAAAACTGAGTAAAAGTGAAAGAAAAAAAAGCCAAAAAAAATAGGTTAGGATATTCGCTTAATTATTTTTGAAAATCTTTATTAACATGCACAAATGCGATTAATCAAATTTTAAAAACTGACAAAAAATGAAAAAAGAGGGGAAAAAAGTCACCTTTCCATCTACAACTGTTTCCCATGTGGCATATTTCTTCTCCATTGTTCCAGCCTTCATATCCCTAGTAAACATTATTCTTATATATATACCTGCCAATCACAATAGATATAACTAGAACCGTTGTGTCATTCTTATCATATATTCACTAGGCTCTGCTACAATACACAATATTTAACCCTCAGACTCCTAGAAGCTCATCCTTATATGATTACCAAATATCGTCTCTATAAAAAGCCGGTATACCGGCTCATCCTTATATGATATATACCCTAGAAGCCGGTATACCGGCTCATCCTTATATGATATATACCCTAGAAGCCGGTATACCGGCTCATCCTTATATGATATATACCCTAGAAGCCGGTAAAATGGCTGTTGTCATGTGACGTCATACAACGTTAACGTCATACAAATTAAGAAATATTGCTTAGAGCTCAGGGTATATGACGTTGTATCTAAATTACACTCAGGGTTCAAACTCAAAGGGTTAAAGGGATACTGCGTCTTAGCATGAATATAAGATTTAAGTTCTCAAGAAAGGTCATATGAGTATAAAAAAAAAAAATATCCAAAAACTAAGAAATTATCCATAAAGATGCATTTGATTATTAAAAAATAAATGACTTCGTTTAATAAGTTTTCCAGATTCCAGGGATTCTGTTACTTTATGACACCAGGTAAGTTTACTGGTGAATATATTCTCATATTAACCTTTCTTGAGAACAAAGAGTTTAAGTCCATGCTAAGATGCAGAATCACTTTAAAATAATTAGATGTTTGGGGGAACAGATTATAGGTAAACATTCTGATTTAATAAGTAGAAGAGAAATATAAGCTCTTTACCTTCCTCTGTTATATCACCATTACAGGTTCCATTAGATAACCCTTTACTGATAGGACACGTTACTCTCACGATCAGTACAAACGATCTTATACTATGTCCGTTGTTATGGTTAAATTTATCAGCAGAAATGACTATAGGTGGCGTTGATGTAGCAGTATCACATGGGTTTAACGCTGTTTTGACTCGTCCTAAGCATGTCTGCATCACCGGCAATGACACATCCTGAAATAGTCCTAATAAGGTAATGAATACAGACAATAGCATGCATGTGCCAAGACAGCAATAGCCTATTCTTTTTAAAGGGGCCCAGGCTTGATTTTTAGGGGTTGTTTTGGGCCTTTGATACATTTAAACAGTCCTCAGAAATATTCAAGCTCTGAGAAAATCGCAAAATACCTTGAAATATACCTCAAACAAAAAATTTCACTTTTCATTTTTTTTTCGTGCTATACGCGGCTGGTCTCCAGTCAGTCTGAAAATTGTGTGTCCTGTTGACAAAGTCTACAATTGAAAATGCGTTGTAGTCTATTTATATCGATACACGGATAATTAAGGATACACATGGATTTGAAGGCTCAAATTTCAAAGGTAAGCTCTGAAGACTATTTCTGATTAGCTAAGCAAAAGATTTCATGTGTTTGAGGTTGTCGCATGATTGTCCGAAACAAGTCAAGCCTGGGCCCCTTTAATACCAAACTGTCAAGGGATCTTTAGTAGGCGAAACCTGTAACACACATTGTGTGTCCTTAATTTATTGTCCTATCCTAGATGAAATCGTCCATTTTTGATCAAAATTTTATCATTTGACTTATCAGAAACACCATATAATTGGTTTATTTTACTGTTATGATATCAGTAAGATGACAGTGTATGGTAGATCTTACACCCTTTGCCTTCATGATATCTAAAACCCTTTTCCTCTCTTCAAATATCCAGATAAGTGAACTACAGTTTATATTTGGATAAACTGTAGTTTGTAAAAATGAAATGAATGCAGTTTTAAGTCCTACTCTTCTGCACCTTATGGGCTAATGAAGACAAGCAACGCCATGCCGTTTGCAATGAGGGAAATTTTGCCAGGACAGTGGCATTAGCCTACTCTTTTTGCGATTTCCAACTGTCGAGGGATCTTTAACGTGCACAGCCTGAAGCACACGGGGCCTCTGTTTATTGTCCCATTCGAACGACTAGACGCTTTTTCCATGTCAGTCCCTCTGACCTGCATCACTGACAAGGGGAAACCAGACTGAAAAATCTGAAAGTTCATCTCGACCTTTGCTGGGATTGAACACTGCACTTTCAGGTGAGCGAGCGAGCAAGCATCTAACTTACTGAGCCACTGCGGTGTCACATGACACTATGACGTAAGGCATTACTCAACAATGACACATAAAAGCATCTTATATATAAATATGACTTCCTCATTTATTTAGTTCGTCACGTAATCAATGGCGTTAACACACCAATAAATTAATATCTTAATGTCAACATCTATATATGGACTGAAATATTTCTTATATCTTTCCTAAATCACTGATATTTTCAACTCCAATAAAGTATTATTTCAACTATATAATTCTAGAAATCATTCTAGCTTAAACTGGGGAGTAAATCGGCACACTCTCACATTACCCACCTTTCTTTTCTTGTGACAAACTTTTAATAAAATAAACTCTACTTCAACATTCTCTGATGTATTAACTAAAAAAAAACGATAGCTTGCCAGGCAAGGTAACATACGCCCACTGGTAGCATTGAATTTGAATAATAAATTGAGCAATGACTCAAAAAACATTCACTGAATATTGAAGTCAAGGGAATAACTAAAAAAAACATATTAAAAAAAGTTGTCAAATTCAAACTACTGTCTTATCAATTCGGATGTTTACACCAAGTTCCATCAAAATCCTTTGAAAATTGCAGCTTCTTGCAACCACAATCTAATAATGACGCAATTGTACTTAGTCAAGGGCAATAACTTAAAAAAACGCGCATTGGAAAATCTTCAAATTCGAACTTGACCGCCGTCTTATCAATTCCAATGCTTACATCAAATTTCATTAAAATCCATTGAAAATTGTAGCTTCTATTGTGTCTACAACAAATATAGAGGCAGGGGCAATAACTAAAAAATCATTTATTGAAAAATCGTCCAAATCGAACTTGACTGCCGTCTTATCAATTCCAAAGCTTAAACCAAGTTACAAAATCCATAGAAAATTGTAGCTCCTTTAGTGTCTACAACAAAGGAATTTTCCACAATTTTACTTAGTCAAGGGCAATTACTCAAGGACAGTTCATCGAAAAATTGTCAAATTCAAATTTGACCACTGATCATACCAAGTTTCATTCAAATCCATTGAAATTGTAGCTTCTATTGCATCAGCAATAAATCTTGATGTGATGTAACTAAGTCAAGGGCAATAACTCAAAAAATGTTCAGCAAAATCGTCAAAATTGAACTTGACCGCCGGCTTATCAATTCCATTGCTCAAAACAAGTTTAATTAAAATCCATATAAAATTGTAGCTTCTATAGTGTCTACAACAAATGTTGACGGACTGACAGACCTACGGACAGGGGCGACGACAATATATGTCCACATATTCATGTGGGCATATAAAAATCAAAATTAATTGTGAAGGGATATTGTCATGTATAATATGTAAGCTGGTAGAAAAATAGACTTTACCAGCTGATATAGTTTAATTTCAGTTGTCTGTATAGTCATCTTAATATCACATTTACCAGCTGATAGAACTCAATTTCAGCTATATAGTCATCCTTATTAACTTTAATATCATCTATCTATATAGTCCTCAAAATATCTACGTTACCAGCTGATAGAGCTTAAGGATATCCTAGAAACAGTGTTAGAAAGTAAGACCCTAAGACATTTTCGCCACCATAGCCCTAAATTTCAAAAATATGTGGCCAGTACACAAAATAGAAAGATCCAATCCTTACCATCGTTATCAAAAAATCCTTTCACAGTGATACTTAAATAGTCTGATTTGTATCTGAAAAATTAAATTTAGATGTCACAGGTACATATAGAAAAAATAGACAAGACTCTGATCAGTTCATTGTTCCATACGAAAACTAGACACTTTTTTAATGTCAAACCCTCAGGCTTGACATGGGAGAAACTGATTTGAAAAATCCAAAAGTTCATCTTGACCTATTCCAGGAAACCTGGACCCTCCAATTTGCCAGCAAGCATCTAATTCATCGAGCCAACGCAGCTTCCCTCATATGGATTGAAAAGTTACATCCCTTATGGGGGGCTGGGGGTTGAATGATTACAGAAAATCAAAACCTTGTACTCACGTCTGCTGCGAGATCACGTGATTATTTTTTCTTATCACCCGTTCTAACAAACAATCGGCTTGGAAACTTTTCCTATTGACATGAAATTACAGAATGAGGCTATTGAAAAATATATTCATTACACTAATTAATAATTTTTGACTCCTCAAGAAAGGAAGAGGAGTGTGATGTCTTTCATTAAATATATCATACAGATATCTGACAAAACCATCATCTTTGAAGGAATACCTCCTGCCCATAAAGCAAAAGAAGTCTAAAATATGGTTAATAGAGATCAGTTTAACTAAAATATAGACCTAACTTTCGTTTCGTATTTTATTAGTTATGTTTCATATGTTTTAGCTATTGGCTTGTACGTAACCACTACAGGTATAACACTGCCTTTTAATACGGACTGTTCAAACGACCTTTGACCTAACTCAGTTTTAACCCAATGACCTCTATTTTAACCGATCCACTTAATTAGAACTGATACAGAACAGCCAATGAAAAACCCTGGTACAAAGGCCATGCCATTCCACATATCTAACACACATTTCTTTTAGTATAAACCTTCATCGGTGTCTATATTGAATCCATAACAAAGAAATAATATATCAGCGGTTGACGAAACAGCCATATTGTTCTACTTTCTATTTGTATGGACATGATAAGCTAGTCTAATACGTCTCAGAATGCACCAATTGTTTGTGTCACATTATCGTGTCACAGGAAATGGAAGCCAAGTAATTAGTTAAAACAGAGTTAGGTCAAAGGTCGTTCAAACAGTTCGTATTGAAGGGGAGTGTTAGACCCAACTGTAGTGGTTACTACAAAACCAATCTTTGAAAAAAGCTCTTGTCCATAAAGCAAAAGAAGTTAAAAACATGGTTAATAGAGATCAGTTTAACTAAAATATAGACCTAACTTTCGTGTCGTTATTTTAATTAATTATGTATTCATAATACAGTTGGTTAGCCTAGTGGCTGTAAACGAACCACTAAATCAGTTAAACCAAGTCTAACCGATCCTTTAATTTGAGGACTGTTTCAACCAGCTTTCTGGTACTTAAATTCTTTTGTTTTTTAACATATGAAACACTTTCTGTTTTTAAACCGTCCACTGTATATTAGAACTCATAAGAAAGCAATAATTATCCGGGTTTTGACAAAGAGCCATGAATGTTCTACATCTATGACACGCATTTCTAATACATAGAACACTTCATTGGTGTCAATTATTGAATCACATGAACAAAGAAATAAGTATATCAAAGCGTGTTCGAAACAGTTCGTAATAAACTGAGTGTTACTTTCTATCTTGTGTGGACATAGTATAAAGCCAATAGTGATAATACATCTCAGATTGAAACATATATGTAAAGAAGTAATTCTATATTCAAGTTGAAACTGAAGTAACATACAGAGTAGGAATCTAAAGGTCCATGTTAAAAGGAC
Source organism: Nipponacmea schrenckii (assembly GCA_030562195.1). Classification (NCBI taxonomy): domain Eukaryota; kingdom Metazoa; phylum Mollusca; class Gastropoda; family Lottiidae; genus Nipponacmea; species Nipponacmea schrenckii. Next base: position 4,004,318 of record JAUJPP010000001.1, read on the forward strand.
ATTCGTAATTAAACCATAAGTTAGTAATCTTTATTTGGTTTGACATAGTTTACAAAGCCAATAGCTGTAATTAATATTCATGTTTTGACTGTATTAACATATAGATAAACTATATCTATGTTTAGAAAGGTACATGTAATAAACCTAGAGGAGTATATCTATTATCTTGTTTTGAAAAATAGTATGTAAAAATAGAATTGACATTATCGGAAACATGTTGACAAACATAGAATATATATTGAATTCATTTAAACTATGTAATAAACCATAGAAGTAGTATATCTATATATCTTGTGTTTGAAACATAGTATGTAACAAACCCAGAAGTAGTATATCTATATATCTCATGTTTTGAAACATAGTATGTAAAAACCAGAAGTAGTATATCTATATATCTCATGTTTTGAAACATAGTATGTAATAAACCTAGAAGTAGTATATCTATATATCTCATGTTTAGAAAGGTAGCATGTAATAAACCTAGAGGTAGTATATCTATATATCTCTGTTTTGAAACAGTAGTATGTAAAAACCAAGAAGTAGTATATTATATATCTCATGTTTTGACAAAAAACCTAGAAGTAGTATATCTATATATCTCATGTTTTGAACATAGCTATGTAATAAACCTAGAGGTAGTATATCTATATATCTCTGTTTGTAAACATAGTATGTAACAAACCTAGAAGTAAAATATCTATATATCTTGTGTTTTGAAACATAGTATGTAACAAACCTAGAAGTAGTATATCTATATATCTAGTGTTTAGAAACGTAGCATGTAATAAACCTAGAAGTAGTATATCTATATATCTCTTGTTTTGAAACATAGTATGTAACAAACCTAGAAGTAGTATATCTATATATCTTGTGTTTTGAAACATAGTATGTAATAAACCTAGAAGTAGTATATCTATATATCTCATGTTTTGAAACGTAGTATGTAATAAACCTAGAAGTAGTATATCTATATATCTCATGTTTAGAAACGTAGCATGTAATAAACCTAGAGAAGTAGTATATCTATATATCTCTGTTTTCATTAGAAAACCAAGTTAGTAATCTAATACTCAGAACAGAATAGTATATCTATATATCATGTTTAGAAAGCGTAGATGTAATAAACCTAGAGTAGTATATCTATATATCTCTTGTTTTGAAACATAGTATGTAATAAACCTAGAAGTAGTATATCTATATATCTTGTGTTTTGAAACATAGTATGTAACAAACCTAGAAGTAGTATTATCTATATATCTAGTGTTTTGAAACATAGTGTAACAAACCTAGAAGTAGTATATCATATACTCTGTTTTGAAACTAGATTAAAAACCTAGAAGTAGTATATCTATATATCTCATGTTTTGAAACATAGTATGTAAAAACCCAGAAGTAGTATATCTATATATCTCATGTTATTGAAACTAGCATGTAATAAACCTAGAAGTAGTATATCTATATATCTCATGTTTTGAAACGTAGTATGTAATAAACCTAGAAGTAGTATATCTATATATCTCATGTTTAGAAAGGTAGCATGTAATAAACCTAGAGGTAGTATATCTATATATCTCTTGTTTTGAAACATAGTATGTAACAAACCTAGAAGTAGTATATCTATATATCTTGTTTAGAAAGTAGCATGTAATAAACCTAGAGGTAGTATATCTATATATCTCTTGTTTTGAAACATAGTATGTAACAAACCTAGAAGTAGTATATCTATATATCTAGTGTTTAGAAACGTAGTATGTAATAAACCTAGAAGTAGTATATCTATATATCTAGTGTTTAGAAACGTAGCATGTAATAAACCTAGAAGTAGTATATCTATATATCTCATGTTTTGAAACGTAGTATGTAATAAACCTAGAAGTAGTATATCTATATATCTTATGTTTTGAAACATAGTATGTAATAAACCTAGAAGTAGTATATCTATATATCTTGTGTTTTGAAACATAGTATGTAACAAACCTAGAAGTAGTTTATCTATATATCTTGAGTAGTATGTAACAAACCTAGAAGTAGTTTATCTATATATCTTGTGTTTTGAAACGTATGTAACAAACCTAAAGTGGTATATCTATATATCTTGAGTAGTATGTAATAAACCTAGAAGTAGTATATCTATATATCTTGAGTAGTATGTAACAAACCTAGAAGTAGTATATCTAGGCCTATATATCTTGTGTCTTTATATATTTGTAAACCCTTACAATATAATCCGTAAAATAAAATTAATAATTATAACCAATCAGAATTGTACATTTATATTGAAACAATACCTTTACTAAACCCCATTTAAAGATTATAATAGACTCTCTATAGAAAACAATATATCCATTTAACTAAATACTTACATGTATCGAAAAATGCTTCTAAGCGTGTCTCAAAATAACTAAATTTAATGTATTATTAATTACTTTTATAAATTTATAAGATTATATAGAGGGATCAAGTTTGACAATAGGTCAGTCCACTGATAAACAAAGACTCACTTTGACCAAGACTAAGAGTTTTATTCTTTTTAAATTAACCAAGTTTTTATACACCCACATGCAGGTTAAAGTTTAAATTGTTTGTCAGATTATGAGTTGGTATAAGAGAATGTTCACAATAATAAGAATGTGACAAACTATGGAAAAATAGAAGTATAGAGTTTTGTCTGATAATTTTTAGAGTTCAATAGAATGTAATGAACAGGGCCAAAAGGTTAACCCAAAAAATTAACGAAAATAATGTTAAAAGCATTAAAAAATATACACAAATACTTAATAAATCATCATAGGAGTAAAAAAATGTTGAAGCTAATGCATGAAACTATAAGTTTAATGGAAATGAATTGAATGACATTAAAGCCTACTCTTTTTGTGCTTTTCAACTGTCGAGGGATCTTTAATGTGCACATTCTGTATGTAGCACACAGGGTCTCTCTTTATTGTCCCATCAGACCTGCATCAATTACATGGGTAAACATGGCTGAAAATCCAAAAGGTAACTTCAACTTTTGCAAGGATTGAACCCTGGACATTCCATGGAATATGAAGAATCCTCAATAATTAAACGTAGATGAATAATCTAAAGATAATTACCTTTTAGCATTGGACACTGATCTGAATTCTTTCATATATGATAAGTTTCTGTTGAGAAATATTGGCTAAAACATAAAAGAATTAGTATACAAGATAAAGATTAATAAATGTAGCATAACATTCTAATTCACAGAGTTACCTCTCCTAAAGCAAAAAAATTTTGTGTGTATAAAATTTCAAAACAAAATTTTTGGTCCTTATTATTGAAATTACTCCACAAAAATTGGATGCTCGAATTATTGCATGTTATATACACCCACATACACAGCTCTTAAAAGTCAAAAGTTTTAAAATGGTGGGTTTGTAACCAAATTCAGGTAACTTGTTTCATAATCCTAATTTTCGAGAATTAATATCTTCACAATCTTCAAATTAAGTACAATAGACACCAGTCCTCTAACCCCCCAAATGACCGATATTTGGGAACCCATGGGGCCTGAATCCAAGTCATATAGTCATTGATATGGATACTCTGTGTAGAAAGAAATATAAGGGTCTACCTACCAATACTACATTCCTAGTCCGTAAATACCGATATATCTGAGTTGGCTCTGAAAATCAGACAAAACTATTATTTATATGGCAATGGTGCAGTTTGAAAGTTCACCGTGTTTCAAATTTGTGAGCGAATCATGCAGACTATCTAATCAAAACTTAATGAGTGTGACAAAAGACATAGTAACTAGGGTGATTGAAAGTAACAAGTTACTATTCAATAAACGGCACTGGCACAGGCTTAAAGTTTTGTTTACAATTATCGTGGTGTTAATTGTTTGATTGTGAAATTACAACCATCACAATCAGGGTCTGGCACTCGAAATGCGAAAAGCAGGGTGAAAACATTGTTAATATCTATACCCACAGATCGATTTGGATATATTATTTTCAGGTGTCTGTACATCACAACAGAAGTGATCTCGTCCAACTTAGGGCCAGCTATTTCATGTTTTTTTTTGGTCTATTTAGGGGTTTGTGTCAACTAGTATATGAAACAAATGTCTTCAATGCTTTCCTAGAGTAAAGTTCACTCAACTAGACAACAAATTTCCAGTTGGAAACAGGGCTGTCTGGGCAGCAAACTAGTTTATGTTATCTAATCTACAACACACCATGAGATAGTGTTGTTGTGGAAATGGGTATTTTGTACTTGTTGACACGGCTGCTTCCGGTACGATTCTGCGATGTGTTCGTGTCGCCAATGGTTGTATTCGATTGATAGTGCTGTACATATAAGTGAATGGTCTCTGCACATGCAAAACGTGAGATGATATAGGAGAAGGTATAAAAACTGGTTGGCAGTGTATCATTTGTCGCAATATTGTATCCGGACTTCGGTACGAATACATGTCCTTTGGTAATAGTTTCTAGAAGGTGTTGTACTGTTTGTGTTGTGATTGACTTTGCAGCCATTCCGGGTGAGTCTGATAGTTTTCCCTGTTGTCTTATACGGTTGATACCTTTGGCAGCCTATGCCCTCGTCTGTCTCTGGCCACGGACGACACTTATAACATCTGAGAGAGTGCAGACAAGGTCGTTCCACTATATTGTGGCGTCGCCGATTTATTATAGTCGCCTTGGTTCGCCGATTAATTAGGGCAAGGGTTACTATTTAGATTCACCGGAGTTGTAATAGTCTTACACGCATGTACTAAGACGATTCTGGTTTCAGACAAACCTGGAGGAGTCTACGCCTACTTATTTTGATATTCTCATGGAACAACTTTGATCAAGTTTCATATTGATCTTTTTGGTTATATTTGTTGTACATACTTGGTCGCCCCTCCATCTTTCCGTTCGAGTTCGACGAGAATCCTGTTCGATTAGCTAGCACGAACAACTCGAACAAGGCGATAAACCGAAAGTAGACAGAATTATTTACCTTAACTATTACATTGTCGGGAATTCAAGATATAATAGAGGATGCAAACTGATATTAACAAGAATTTGATAGAGTGAAGTGGATAAAAGAAGCCATTGGTTAAAGCAGATTTATTTATGTTTTCAAGTGGGATTTGATCACTTTATCGGTAAACCGGAAGTTGAATGGTAGTTTTGTAAACAATATTTTTTTAACTTGGTTTGTCGTCTGCTAATGATTGATTCTTGTAAGAAATTATTAATATATTGTGTTTTAGTTTTTATCAATTATTTTGAAGGTCTTTTACAGAAGTTCAGAAGTGTTTAGAAGTTTGCTGGTTACCTAAAGATATTATTGTGTTTGCCCTGTCGGTTTTTTGCCAGTGCTGACAGTGTGAATATTTTGGCTAGTTTTTTGATTTATTGGTGGTGGTGAGTTACGTATTGTTATTTGGATTTATTTTGTAATTTGTAAACTTTGAGAACGGTACTATTCTAGTATGATGGATGATTTGATATTGAGTGATATTGACAGTTTCATGGATAGATTGTCGCACCTGGTTCCAGAAACAGATTCAAGAATTGGAGCAGAGGAAGTGAGTAATAAAGCCTCTTTATTTACTTCGACACCATCGAGATCGACTACACATCGTTACAGGGTCATAGACGGTATTTTGAAACCTAGGGGAGAACGAGATGATTTTCAGGGGGATACAATTCCCGAACCTGTCCTTGACCCAGAACCGATAGTCAGACCAAAGAGAAGAAGTAGGTCATGTCAAACTTATACCAAACCAGAGAGCAAGAAGGAGCCAAGATATACTTTACCAATGCCGCAAGGTTTATTTTATGATGGCAGAGGTGAGATAAATACTTTTATGGATAAATATCTCCGTTTTGCAAGAAGTCAACCTTGGTATGGCTCTGACAAGGCAGTTACTGATAATTTTTTTGCTTACATGGAAAAGCAAGTAACTATTTTTCCATGTTGGTTAAAGCGAATAGGAATATAGGCAGTATAGACATTGTAAATAAACTTTACCAGAGATTTGGACGTGTAAATTATCCTGACAAAGCACAAATGGAGTTTCATAATGCTAAACAGTGGAGAGGGGAGAGTCTGGATGATTGGTATGACCGATTACAAACCTTGTCTGTAGATGCTTTTGCAGGGATGCATAGAGATCTAGTTGAGAAGAATATCAAGATGAAGATTTTATCTGGATTGAGAGATACAGCGGCTGCAAGGTATGTTGCAAATAAACGGTTAGATACATTATCAGAAGTGGTTGAAGCTTTGAGATGGTACCAGCATGTAGAAGAAACAATTCCAGGTGATAGTCGTATGGAAAAGGACTTAATTCATTCCAGAAATGATTTTCCAGAGGTTATGACAACTGGAGTGGTAGAGAAAAATAAAGGTAACCTTCCTTTAATATCTAAGAATAAATCAGATGTTGACACTTTACGCAGTGAGTTTAAAACCCATGTTGTAAACTTACGCCTCAAGTAAGGGGATGATAGACCGTGTCCAGATTGAGAAAATTCTAATATGTCTAAATTACGCAGTGAATTGGATGAGATTATAACTTTGATTAAGAATGATCTGAAATAGTCACCTTCGCCAAATAGACAGTGGTATGTTATGGTTGTGGACAGGAAGGTCATAACTAGATGTCCGAATGGCGGAATAGGACAGATATACATGTTTCCTTTGATAATGGTAAGAATAATTTAAACTAGGGGGGGGGGAGGTCCTGACCCCAGCACTTAGTGATCCAAAGAGGGAAATATGTTCCCATTCTGAGGATATCAGGTTTTCCTGTCAAGAAGAAAAGTCCAACACAGATGTGAATACAGAATGTACTCAGATGTTTATAAATAATGTAAATAGTGGTAGTAGTTGCACAGTTTCAGGTAGGGAGGGGGAGGTTAACGTGGATCCTCCTAATGTTATATTTGATGATTTTAAGACTTGTTTTAGTATTAATTTAGAGAATAGATGTCCTTCATTTAAGTCTGCTTTCAGAGTTGCTATGACAATAGATACTATGTGTTTTGCTGCTGTTGTGGATACCGGAGCTCAAGTTACAGTTTAGTCAATGTTATGGTATTCTATGTTGAGAAATAGGCCTCCTATTATAAGGGAAGTAAGTTTATTTGCTTTCGCTACTGGTATGTTATGCAAGGGTTATCTTGTAGGTCCTGTTGAGTTTAACATTGGTTCTCAAACGTTTATTGAAGATATTTATGTAGCTGAAATGAATGATATGGCTCCTATAGGGTTAGATTTTTTGGAAAAGACTAATGCCTTAGTGGATATTGGTAACCAGGAAATGATAATCAACAATGAACGAATTAGTTTGATGAAAGGTTTGCCCAATACAGATGATCCGGGTAAAGTGGTTTTACCAGAGCAAGTGAGAATTCCAGCTAACTCAGTTATGAGAATTCCTTGCAACTTGGATAGACCTATGTTTACGGATTATGTAGGTTGAACCAATGAAGAAACATTCCTGTTTTGGTAAGCTTATCTTGCATCACCTTAAGGCAAGAACTCATCTAGGTTATGCTAGTATGATAGAAGAATCTGATAAGATTATTGCAGATATAGATAAAGAAGACTTTTTCTCAGATAGTAATCCGAAGACCTAGAATCCCGATGAATATGGTGAAAATTGATGAAGAAAATGGTCATGAAGAATTGGTTAAAGGTAGTAATCATTTTATTTCAAGAATGCCAGTCCATTTGCATAAACTCTTTGAGGATGCAACTTCAGAAATAAAAGACTATGAACAAGTTAAAGAAATCGCAGAAATGTTGATTAAAGTATGAAGACGTATTTGCAAAAGACGACTCTGATTTAGGAAATTTTAAATGCAATTGAGCACTCAATAGATACTGGTAATCCCAAAAGCCCATTAAAGAAACATGAGACGAACACCAGCTGTTTTTGTTGACGAGGAAGAAAAAGAGTTATAGAAAATGTTGAAAACAGGTGTGATAGTACCCTCAGTGTAAGAATGGTCAGCAAGCCCTGTCTTTGTGAGAAAATCTGATGGTAGTCTGAGATACTGCATTGACTATAGACCCCTTTAAACTGCTGTAACTACCAAATGTGTGTATCCTTTGCCTATTATAGAAGAATGTATGGATGCTTTAGCAGGAAATATTTTTCAGCAAATTGGATGCTAATCAAGCTTATTTACAGGTTAAGATCAAGAAGGAAGATCAATGCAAGACAGCATTCAACACCAAATATGGTTTGTACGAGTTCCAGAAGATGGCATTCGGTCTCTGTAATGCCCCAGCAACATTTTCCAGAGTTATGAATCTGATTTTACAAGGTTTGAGTTGGAATGTTGTTTTAGCTTTTCTAGATGATGCCCTTGTTATGGGGAAGAGTTTCCTGGAACATCTAGATAATCTTAAAAACGTTTTTGGCTAGATTCAAGAAGTTTGGGCTGAAGTTGAAACCCAGGAAATGTAATTTGTTTAAAAGTAAGACTGAATTTCTAGGAAGAATTGTTAGTGATAAAGGTATTGAGGTAAATGACAAAAAGTTAGATGTTATTAGGAATAGACCTGCTCCCAAAGGAAAGAAAGATGTAGAAAAATTCCTTGGTTTTGCTAATTACCACAGGATATTCATAAAAGACTTCGCTAAGATAGCTGCGCCCTAATATGCTTTAACCTCTAAGAAAGATTTTGTATGGGGGGAGAAAGAGCAGGAAGCTTTTGATAAACTGAAAGAATGTTTGACAACTACACCATTTACCTTTAACTAATAGAACTGGAGAATTTATTTTAGATACAGATGCCTCAGATGTTGCTATTGGTGGAGAATTATTGCAGGTTCAAGATGGTGAAGAAAGAGTTATTTCTTATGGTAGCTATTCTTTGACACCTGTACAGAGGAGGTACTGCACTACCCGAAAAGAATTACTAGCTGTTATAAAATTTACCAGGCTGTTTAGACACTATTTACTAGGTAGGAAGTTTCGAATTAGAACTGATCACAATAGTCTTCTTTGGTTGATGAAATTTAAGCATCAAGGGGACAAATTGCAAGATGGATGGAAGAACTGAGTCAATATCACATGGAGATTGAACACCGTCCAGGCGTTCAGCACATTAATGCTGACATACTCAGTCGTATTGATGTGTCTGGGCCCTGTGATGAATCTGTAGTAAATATGAGCCCTATCAGTTTACCATGCAAAGGCTGCAAATCTTGTGTAAAAGCATTTCAGGATTGGTCAGAATTTCCACAGACGGTAGATGTAGTACCAATAGCTCAAGAATGCACAGAGGAAGTCAATTGGCCATTACTTGAGAAAGAATGGCTAAAATTCACCAAATGGTCTGCAGTGTTTCGTTAGCTGATGCTTCAGATACAAATGTTTTAACGGAGCAACAAGATGATTCGGATTTGAAGATAATTTTGGAGTTTTTGAAGAATGGAATAATACCTGATGAGCGAACTTTGATGATAAGTAGTAAAACTTCCAAAGCTTATTGGTTGAATCGTGAGTTATTTTTCCTTAATCCTGATGGTATTCTTTTCCGTAGGAATCCCAAGGGGTCAGATTCCCAACTTGTGGTACCTCGGAAATGTAAGAAGGAAATAATGAAGCTCTACCATGACATCCCATCAGCAGGTCACCAAGGTATCTCAAGAACTAGATTAAAAATCAAGGAAAAATACTATTGGTACAAGATGACACAGGATATATACTACTATGTAATTTCATGTTCAGTTTGTAATCAGAGCAAGAAGGCTACTAGGCATGCTAAGTTTCAGAAGACGAAATTTCATGCTGGAGCACCAATGGAAAAGGTTCACTTGGACTATTTGGGACCGTTACCCAGAAGCAATTCGGGTAATGAGTTCGTTTTAGTCATGGTGGACCAATTTACGAAGTGGGTGGAATGTATTCCTGTCCCAAACCAAACTGCAGAATTGACAGCACAGACTGCAGTGAATGAATTTTTTTCAAGGTTCAGTTATCCATACCAAATCTTTACAGATCAGGGAAGTAATTTTCAAAGTTCATTGTTTACCAGCTTATGTGAGAATAGACCTTCTGCAAATGGGCAAGTTGAACGTTACAATCACACTCTAATGGATGCGGTGCGCTGTTACGTGAGTGAGAACCAGAAAGACTGGGATGAGAACATGGCACAGTTGGCTGGCGCACTTCGCTCTTCTATTAACCGACAAACTGGGTATACTGCTAATATGTTGATGCTTGGCAGGGAAATTAATCTTCCAGCAGATATAATTTACAGGTCACCAGTGAAGGATGATACGGACGTGGATCAATATGTAAGTCGGCTATGTGAGAAGATAACGGAGGCACATGAGATGGCAAGAGATGCATTGAACGTTGCTCAGCAAAGGTCGAAGAGGGATTATGATGTTAAGATGAATGAGAAGACTTATAAAGTAGGTGACGCAATTTATATTTTGGATACAGCATCGATTAAAGGCAGATGTAGGAAGTTAACGAAATTCTGGAAAGGTCCTGGAGTTATTATAGGAAAGATAAGTGCATCTTTATTCAGGGTCAAAACCAGAAATACAGTTATGGTTCTTCATCATGATAGAATTACGATTTGTCGAGACCATGATATACCAACATGGATAAAATCTATTCAGTCTAGGGTGAAGGATGGAGAAGTGGTACAACCTGCAAGAGGAAAGAAAGTTTATTGTCTTTGTAGAAAATCTTGGGGTCGAGCCTTTGGTATCCAGTGTGACCATTGTCTAGAATTTTTGTCGGGACCCGAACGGAGAAAAATAAAATGTCCGAATTGTAGTAGTGGGGACAGTAGTGTCCCAGTTGCAATAACGGTACTACTATTTTTCGGCCATGACCAAACTTTTGGCGTTTCACTATCGGTTGATTCCTCGAAAAATCTTGAGTTCTGGAAGGAAAGAACAACAATATTTCTAATATTATGTATTATGTTACAGATAATGAGTAAGTGGATAACACTAAGTGAATACCAAGATAGAGCTAGTTCGCCAGAGTTTCCCTGTTTGGTTGTGCCACCCAAACGGGAGAAATTCTTGCGGGCTAGGGTGTTAGAAGAGAGGCGGGAGGAGTATAGAGTGTTGGAGTTACGTGAAAGCAGGCCTCGAATTTTGACGCGAACAAAACGATCGTTCGCATGTCGGTTACGCAAAGTCTAAATGGGCAGAACGAAAAATCGGTTACGCGAACTTTTGCCGTATAACGATAACAGTAAAACTGTCTCAAATCAGTTTTCAATCGGTAAAACTCGTCGTGAAGGTGGCAGGATGTTAAACTATTTCATTTTCAATACGCTACTAATAAAAATTCATTCCACATTGTTTTATGGCAGTAGTATTATCTAACACGGGATCATTGCGTGAACCAATCTTAGGAAGAAAAATTTATTATCCTCATTCCCGGGCCAATGTTAGGCCATGCATATGATTAATATTGTTTCTTTGTTATTGTAGTAGGGCCTATGTAATGTAACTTTCATCTCTATTTGATCGTTTTATATAGATTTGATTGATTTTATTGTTTCAATGACGTTTTGGTTTTCGGTTACGTGATGAAAATTACCGTCAACGATTTTTCGTTTACGCTGGGGAAGCAAATTTCGAGGCCTGTGAAAGGGAGAAGGAGGAAGAACGCAGGAGAAAGGAAGAAGAAAAGGAAATAGAAGAGTGGTTTGATGGAAAAGAGTAACCGACGCAAGAGGAATAGGCAGAGAAAGAGGAGCAGGGAAGAGGGTGAGCAGAGGTTGCAGGAGAGGAGGGAAGAGGGCGTATGGCCTCGAACCAGTAGTTGCCCGTTTCCTGGATGTGGTGCTCTTAGTAGGAGATTGAAACAAAATGTTTTCAAATGCCATGTACCTCCTCTTTTTAAGGAAGTAGCTGTAGTAACTTCAGAAATACAGGGGAAAAGGGCACAGTTCATCCGGGCCGTTGCCAGGAAGATTCCTGGTATTTGGGGGCTCCTCGATAGACTGTGGTATAGGATTAACAGGTCATCTTTAATCCCGGAGTCAGCATATGTTTCCCCGAGGGCGGAGGCGGCGATGGTCGCAGCATCGCGCTACAATGGCTGGCGTGTCCCTATGGGGCAATTTTCGATTGCTCCCATAAATGGCATTGGGGCGCTAGCACATTGGCGGGTGCTGGTAGCAGCCATGTCCCTTTTAAGTCCAATGGACAGGGTCTGTCTACATGACCGGACTTCGGTACGAATACATGTCCTTTGGTAATAGTTTCTAGAAGGTGTTGTACTGTTTGTGTTGTGATTTACTTTGCAGCCATTCCGGGTGAGTCTGTTAGTTTTCCCTGTTGTCTTATACGGTTGATACCTTTGGCAGCCTATGCCCTCGTCTGTCTCTGGACGACACTTATAACATCTGAGAGAGTGCAGACGAGGTCGTTCCTCTTTAGTGTTGAGAATTTTATTGACGGAAATTGCCACATCTCATATTATTTTAATCCATTGAAAGTGCTATGATGAAGAGGGTTTAATATATGATCAAATGTTTAGAAGATAAATGACCAGCCCTATATATTGCGAATGATAGAGTTCAATCACCTATCAATGTACTTTAACAAGTTTTCAAATCCATCTCACTTGGTCTGTCTGTAGCCTTATCTTTTCCCTTTCCCTATCAAATTCTTAAAATATGTGATGACATATATTAGTCAAAATTAAAATCTCAATGTGTTCAAGACTAAATTAGGTCTAAAGGGAATCGGTTGGCTCTCACAAGGAATTGTTTTGACGTTTGTTATTATTATTATTGCATTGACACATTTCCAGTGAACGAGACAGTCGACTTGAGAAACCGTGTCAGCGATATAAATGAACTCTTACTTTCAAACGCCTGTAAAAACTGTTCGTGGTCGGCCTGGATTGTTTCTTGTTCTAATTCTACAGGTTGTTTCTTCTCACGTTCCTTCTTCTTGGGTCTCATTTCGACCCTTCAAACCCAACTTTTCCCCAGTTTCACTCCCGCGGGAAGGGATCATACACAAAGCGCACCGGAAGGCATGATGGGATTGGCAGAAGTCTAAACTAGTCGATAAATCAACAGGTGCGCGTTCAGTCATAGTGTCTCGTTCGTATATACCCGAGTTGAAACCGTTTACAAATGATTAGTTAATCGTTTATACGAATGATTAAATTCAATTTATTTAGATTTTTATAACTCATAATTTAAGAATTTCCCCTGCCTAAAATCGAAACTAATCAAACTACAGAATTAGCTTCAAGATAACGGGTTTTCAACATTTATCTTCACTCCATAACTTCTCAAAGGCCAAAGCTACACTATACATGATTCCCGATCGATTCCACGCCCCTTTGGCTTTACTCTGTATTACCCATAGGCTAAATATAAAACCATAAATGTGATACCCTATCAACCGGAAATGTAACATCTACCATAAATGTAATAGCCATCATAAATCTAATAACAACCATAAATGTAATACACAACGATAAATGTAATACACACTACAGCCTAAAGTAATAAGTATAACCCACTATAAATGTAATACCTCATCAACCATAAATGTAATAAACAACGAAGCAGTACAAATTAAGTCATTTAGACTTTTACTGTTTGTTTGTCAAATTCACATATCACGTGACGACTGTTAGTTCAAGCCATCAAAGGTTATTATTCCTAGTCAATGTCTTTCTTATACCGCATTATAACAGGATGTTGCTACAATATCTGGATCCCCGTTATTTTTCCTTTGGGGGGGGGGGGTGAAATGAAAGTAATCCAGCATTGTCATGTAATGCTGGTTTAGGAGAGAAATTTATTGTTATTACAATGAGAGTATTTAGGCTATTCATTAGTAGTTATACCTGCTGCCATAAATAACATAACATAATTCTTAGAACTTATAAATATGCAATAGATTATTGAAAACGTTTAATAAATTGATTGAAAGTTTTTCAGTAATTACTCAGTTTTGTGGGTTTTCCAGATTTTAAGAGATTCTGTTACTTTATGACACCAGGTAAGTTCACTGATGAATATATACTCATATTCTCGAGAACTTAAATATCATGATCATTCTAAGACGCAGTAACCCTTTAAAAAATATAGTTTACTTAATGTTTGGGTTTCCAGATCATGACTCGTTCCTTTCATTTTGTTACTCTTCTTGTTTATATTAAATAATTATGAAAAATAAAAATTACTTTTTTTACCATCTTATTAAGGTTATTTTCATACCAGAAACGTTAATCTTCAAAATATATTTACATTGGGATGATAATTGCATTCAAGGTTGATGATTATTACATATATGGTTAAATGTTATTACGTATATGGTTAAATTTTATTACGTTTATAGTGGGTATTACGTTTATGGTGGATTGGGTATTGCATTTATGGTAGTTTCTGGTAATTACATTTATGGTTAATGATTATTACATTTATGGTTAATGATTATTACATTCCTGGTTGATGATTATTACATATATGGTGGGTTCTGGTTATTATATGTATGGTTAAATATTATTACATTCATGGTGGGGCTGCTTATTACATTTAGGAATGACTAGTTATTACATTTATGGTTAAATGTTATTACATTTATGGTTTGATTTTATTATATTTATGGTTCAATGTTATTACATTTTGGTGGGTATTACTTTATGGTTGTTTCTGGTTATTACATTCATGATGGTGTTGGTTATTACATTTATTACCTTTATGGTTCTTATTTGTTACAATTATAATGGGTAATACTTTTATGGTTAAATGTTATTACATTTATGGTGGGTATTACATGTATGGTTATTTAATCTATGGTGGGTCAACCCTTACATGATATTATTAAACCTCAACATGATAAACCTTGTTCTAGGAAGTAATTTTTAGATCACGATCAAGTAGGCCTATTATAGGATAACTATATTTCTTTACGACCACATTTAAATGTATAAGCCCTACTGTATTGTCGCAACTATGCGTCTAGTCTCATTTGCATTGTGAACGCCATTGATGGTACTGGTTTTTTGTTGAATCTTTGTATACAACTATTATATCTCGGACGGTCGAGATCGATTTTTGCGATGTTCAATATTTTCTTTTATTTATCGCACTTGATATGAAATATCTCACGCAACGTCTACGCATAATTGGATGTGAAATCGATACGATTATTTCAGAAGTATAGTATTGAACTTGTACTGGTAGCTCGACAACTTCCTATAACGTGATACGCGTGACTAATCACACCTGTAGATCACATCTGTATATGTATATCATATCCGAATATCACACCTGTATATTACTTCTGTACTTCACATCTGTATATAACATATCTGTATATATTGCATCTGTATATTTCATATATGTGTATCATATCTGTATATCACATATGATGTATATCATAAATCTGTGTATTACTCCCGTGTATCATATTTGAATATCACACATTTACGTGTCACATCTATATATCAATTCTACGTATCACATCTGTATAACACATCAGTTGGTTGGTTGGTAAATGACAATTTAACGTTCGCTTCCAGCAATTGCTGATATCGCAAACTAGGTAGTTGTTGGTATTCGTAGTAGTTGGTAGTTGGATTAGTTCAAACTGGACGATTTTGTGCTGTTGGTTTGGTTGTTGGTAAATCTTGAGATCTGGTCGGGTTGAATGACATGGCGGTGAAACTCGGCCCTGAATGATGTGGCGTAAGTTATTCGATCGTCTTCATTCTTCCTAACTCGTTCTGATCATGGTTGTTCTTGTTGATTGGTATTCGAATGGTAGTTGTTGATTTGGTTTGGTTAAGTTATCTTGATTACTGTTGGAAAAACATAGAGATCTGAAAAAAAAAATAGAGGAGAGAAAGCGGGAGGAAGCTTTCATCAAAAAAAGGGGGGAGGGGAATGTTCTCTTTTTTTTCTGCAATGAAACTTATAAAAGTTAAGTGGGATGTGGTTTAAAGTGTTAAGAAACTTAGCCTATCTGTTCGAGACATATTTGGTATATAATTGGTAGACGAGATCCATTATGGTTATCCAGTGGTCCGTGGATGGAGCCAAAACATTCTGTGTGGAGAGTGGTATGCTATGGGTTTCCAGGTATTCTGTCAGTTGCTTACGAGCGGGTTTCAGTTCAGTGCATGAAATGAAGACATGCGACCTTGTGGCAACATGGCCACAGCGACACTTAATGGCATTGAACTTGTGGTCTCCGTTGTTGGTGCGAAGTCTGGTAGCCAATTTGCAGACAGCTACAGATAGATGGTTTGATTTGGTTTGGTTTGGTATCCTCGGATCAATCATCAATGTTGCCATATCTAGCGTTGTTGAGATTCCGAAGCATGTCAGCCCATTTCTGGTTGATTTTGGAAGACACCATACTGCAAAACACCGAATAGGAGTATTCTACAGGTTGGATATCTTCCAGACTCAGACTTTCCTTGGCACAACGGTCTGCTTGTTCATTGCTAGGGATGGAAACATGCGACGGGACCCACACTAGTTAAATCTTTTGGTTTTTGTTGGTTTGGTAGTTGTGGATCATTCTTCGTATTTCGGTGATAACTTCTGACCTGCAATTAGAGGAAATGATAGAAATTGATTGGAGGCTGCTTAGAGAGTTGGAAAAGATTGCTGCATGCTCCATGTGATTGGTGGATAGCCATGCTACAGCGTCCCATATGGCAAGAAGTCCTGCTGTGAACACTGAACAGTGCGGAGGGATCCGTTTCCCAATGCGAATGCTTTACGCTGGGATGCACAAATCGTAACCTTTTGATGTACTACTTTTGGAACCATCGGTGTAGATCTTCAAATGGTCGGCGTACAAGGAATCAATAAGATCAAGAGCGTGTGCTCTTGCTCCTACGGGATTTCCGTGCTTGTTGGTACTCTGGATCAGCTGGGTGTTGACTGTCGGGTTGGTAACCTTCCAAAACGGAGTAGCAGATAGGCGTCATTCAATGATCTTAACTTGGTCGAGTTGGTGCTCTCTCAAGAGATCAATGACCACTTGCCCATAATAGATACTCCGGTTCTTCTTGTTAGTTCCGACACGAGTGAATCTTCTGATGCTGGATACGTTGGGCAGCTTTCGGACAAATACTGAAGTTTTCCCCAAAATTTGAGAGAGAGTTCTTCCCTCCGAAGAGACAAGGGTTTATCTCCCACCTCCTGAAGTAGCGCCTCATTCTTTGTACCTAAGGCTGCCCTGGTGGCAATACGTATAGCTTTCATTTGTAGAAAGTAGAGTTTTTTCAGTTGAGTTTCACTGGCTTTACCATAAGCGATGCAACCATAGTCTATAACTGAACGAACCAATGACCTGTACATCATCATAAGAGTTTCTCTGTTAGCTCCCCATGTACATGCGGGGTACCATTTTCTAGCAAGTGCTTCTCGCTGAGAGAATAGGCGACGTTCACTTGTATCTGGCGATCCTTTAGAAAGTCTTGGATCCACCTGAACATGCGTCCCCGAATGCCAAGTTTATTAAGTTTAAAAAGCAAACCGTCAACCCAGACTAAGTCAAAGGCTTTGGATAGGTCCAGGAATACTGCGCTGAAGTAGTTCTTCTTTCCGAGTTGGGCGGCTATATCCTGTTGTAGTCGAACAATCTGATCCATTGTTTACCGGTTCTCTCTTTAGCCGCTTTGGTTTGGATCAATAAGACCATTTAGTTCACAGTGGTATCTAAGTCTGTTATTGACCACCGTCTCAAATGTTTTGCATAGAGTCGTGGTCAGAGAAATAGGCCTGTATGAACTGCATAGACTTTTGTTCTTCTGCGGTTTTGGTGGTGGGATGACCATTGCCGTTTTCCAACTTTCAGGAATAATACCATTGTACCATGACTTGTTGAATAATTCCAGCAGGACTGTAGACGCTTCCATTGGTAACTCCTTTAACATGCTGTACTTGATGTTGTCTTCTCCAGTGGCGCTGTCTTTCTTACTTGACAGTGCTTTCTTCAGCTCGTCGGGAGTGAAGGGAGCGTTAATGTCCCGTTCGTCTTCTAAGAGCGAGTGGTGAATTGGAGTGTGGTTGGTGTAGAAGGCCTTCTTGTTCTTTAGGAATTCTTTGGTATGGTTGGTATCAAAGCTGCCGTTAGCATAACACTTGGCTAACAAATTGGCTTTTCCGTCGCTGCTGTATTCTGTGCTGTCCCTGTAAGATAAAGTTGGAATGGGCGAATTAGATTTCTTACCGAGCATAGAGCTTATTTTACCCCAGACAGATTTTAGGTTGGTCCTCTCATTTAATGAGTTGCAGAACTCCTGCCAGTGCTTTGTTTGTGCATCACGCAACAAAGCTGCTGTAGAAGCCTTGACCTCCAAATAATCTGCCTTGGTGAAACGGTTCGAATTCCTCTGGTACCGCCGTAGAGCTTTCTTACGAGCATCTACAGCGGCCTGGAGTTCATCGGACCACCAGGACTTTGGTGACTTTCGTGCGATGCCATTCTTAGTCCGGGGTATAAAGCCCATAGCAGCATCAGTAATAACCTGAGTCCAACTCCCAGAAAATCTAGAGACGTCATCATCCTTTGCCAGATTTAGCTTACAACGACTGAACTGACGCCTTAAGAAATCCCAGTTCGCTTTCCCTAGTCTCCATTTGCCTTGACACCTTACTTCCTCCTTCACCATATTGCATGACATCGTCATTTCTATGATAACATGATCACTTCCAAGGGTCTCACTGGTTGTTTCCCATGTGCAGTCCTTAGCTAACCGACTGCTTACTCAAGTGAGATCAAGATGAGAACCGTTAGGAGCTTGAGTACCAACATAAGTCATACTACCATCATTTAAGCAGACCAGGTCATTGGCCACTGGTGTCAGTTGTCGGCGAGCCCCACAATATGTGTTTAGCGTTGAAATCACCAAGCACAATACTGTCGGTCCCGGGCAACTGATCGTAAACATACTGATATTCACTGAGTCGTTGGGGACTACCTTTGACGTCAGGTCGATAAATGTTAAGGATAGAAAAAACCTTTGACTTGTCGGTAAAGGATACCGCCTGTGCCTCCAGAGGAGCAATGGTTTGCAGAGGAACCTCACTGTAGGATATACCATGTTTGATGTAGATAGCCAGACCCCCACCACTTCGGTAGTTGAGAGCATTTGGTCTGTTCTGTCTGATCAAGTTGTATCCATTGATGATAGGGTCTTTATTCTGTGAACCTAGCTTGGACTCTTGGAGAAAGACGGCATCGTACTGCTCATTTTTAAGTAACTGTTCCAGTTGGCCTTTTCGACTTTTCACGTTCACACCATTGATGTTCAGTTGTATAAACCTGAAATTGAATGGAAAAGATTAGTGATTTTATGCAAATATTATGGTCTAGCATGGGGTTTGGGGAGTCGTAAATACCTCTGTGTCCATTTCCGTTGGGCAATGGTCAGGTGAGCGAGGTGCCTCTAGATCCACTGGGCAGTGGTGTAGCAAGCGAAGTGCTCCTAGAACGATCGATGACGGGTCTGGTGCTGGAATCCCTACAGGTGCTCTTAGACTGACGAGGTGGGCCACTCGTGGATACCCCATTTTCCTAGGCGTTTCCACCGAGTGACTGTCATCGTCTGTTTTCGGAGTATCTGTGCTAGACCTCTTCCTTTTTGGTTTAGCGTCCTTGGTTGATGGTGATAGGTTGGTCACATGGATTTTGATTACTTTTACAACCGATGAAATCACATCATTGGAATCCAGTTCTCCATTGTTTACAGTTCTTCTTGTCGCCGCCACCGCAACTAACCTACAACAGAAATCGTAAAAATTACTCTCATCCTTGAATTCAGGTATAATTTAGGAGTTTGAACCGGGATGGGTTGGGGACGTTCGGCCACGAGCTCGGGGGCAGTGGGCACCTTGTTTGCCGACACATGCTGGCGCGCCTCCTGGGGAGATACCTTGTAGGTTTGCTGGATCCGTATCTCCGCACGTCGAGACAGAAAAGGAGGACACTGCGCGGAGTTGCTGGAGTGGTTATCATATAACACATCTAAATACCAATCTATATATACCTGTAACCCACCGTCGCAAGCCGCCGCCGCCGTCGAGTCAGGTCTACAAGACCCGTCGACACCTCGCGGATGTTCATCCGTCGCAAAAGGTCCGTCGACCATCTCCCGTCCACAAACAAGTACACACATGATGGATCATACTTTATTGACAAAATAAACTTATACTTTTGGGAATAAAGTAGAATGTATTTTCGACCTACCGCGTAGGTGGTCGAACAGAATTTTTCTCACTTTCTCACCTCTTTCCTCGACTTCTCGCCATTCCCCTGACTTTTATTTGCGCTTTTCCTCGGCTTTTACCTAGCTTTCTAGCCTTTTTCGTTACCCCTTTTCACGCCCTTATTTACCCTCCTTTCTTGCCTGTGCCTCGACTTCTCTTACGAGGGTTATGTGGCCCCAGGTAAGCTTCCATACTCGACTGAAAATCGACTTTTACAATTAATTAAAATGAATGAAACTTCCTTTAATTGTCTCAAGCATCAATTCTAAATCGTACAGCACCTGGTGTTACAATAATCAATAAAGTTATTTTAAGATTTATATTCCCATAACGGAATAATTGCCTTTCGTTTTTTTAGCCTAAATGTTTGGGTTTTTTAATCTCATTAATTTATATTTCACAATGTAAAACCACAAGAAACAGTCTATTTAACTGAAGTCAAGCCAAGCCAGACAAAGCAGCTTAGAAAAACTTAGTGAAGAACTTAGTTCCTGGAGTTCAGAGAAGTTTGACACATTTTTTATAATCAAACCATTTTTTGGTTTATATCACATGTCCTTATCGCATCTGTACTATATGTATGTTTTCAAAATCGTATATATTATGTATTATGCATTTTCATAATTGAAAATTTTTTATCACATCTGTATTATCCCGTCTGTATATGTCAAAAATATGTTCATATCACGTCTTTGTAAAAAAAGTGTTTTCTTTTTATATATCATATTTGGATTTCACGACTGTATATATCACATAATATGTGCATATCACGACTGTATATATCATAATTGTGTACATCACGACTGTTTATATCATATATGTGTGTATCGCGTTTGTATAATATCATATAAGTAATTATGTGTATATCACGTCTGCATATCAAGTCTACATATCACATATGTGAACATGTATCATATCTATAATAAGCGGATTAAAATAAACATGTATCACATCTGTATATCACAACTGTTTATCAGATCTGAAGATATTTTGAAAGATGTCGTGTGTTTACGAGTGAGAAAACATTTATGTTTTTATTGTTCACTCGTACCTTTAAAAAAATGTTTTTTTTTAGTCCAGACAGGCAATAAATATCTGATACTTGGGTTTTGGATTTAATTTGTTATTACGATGGTATTCAGGATTGTTAAGGCGACATCCTTTAAGAAAGTCCACATGTCTGATACTGTTATTTGATACATTCCAAGGTTAAGCTGGCTATGGAAAACATCATTAAAATAAATAAATATGATCTATAGGATAGAAAATGAAGTAGTAAACACAATATGAAACGGTTATCGATATTGTGTCAGTATGATATTAAGTATAGTAAATGAAGTAAGAAAAACAATTTGAAACGGCCATCGATATGTCGTTAATATTTGAAATTACAAAGTTTAGAAACGCGTGGGGATATAAATCTGAATTCAAAGTTTAAAAGTCAGTATTGCGTAGATAATAATGGCATATTAGGCAATATATCAGACTTGAACTTGACTTTTTGTTATATCAAAATATCGGAGTTCATTGCCAATGTCGACATCACGCCAAAGATTTCCCAAATGTGGGTAGGGTCGAGATCGTAAATAACTGATTATGACATACTTCCTCAGAATGTCACAATAAAGTTGTGAAGTGTAAATTAATGACCTCCCTTGTCGGCCCCACAGCTCATTATAAACTAATAGTATCGCAAATACGTAGGTTTATCGGATTTGCTCATTTATAAACATTTTAATCTTAATACCACACAATTTCACTTTGTGTCCTATCCAAAAAAGTTTCCTTTGAAAAACTCATTTATAATGTGATATTTTATTGATAATGTTTACAGTTGCCCAACTACGTAAAGACTGGTGGAACAAGTCCACATGTCCATACACTTAAGGATGTCCCCTCCCCCGGAAAAAATAAACATGATATATATTTATAATATATATGGCCGGAAATTGTTAATCTTGGTTTTATAAGTATATATTTTAATTGTTAAAATTGTTTAATTTGTAACGCAAACTTTGATAGACTATTTAAATTTAATAAACTATTTAAATTTAATAAACTATTCAATTTTAATAAACTATTTAATTTTAATAAACTATTATTATATAATCGACCTTTGCAACCAGCAATATTAAAAAAAACGTGAATTAGAATTAACTAAGAACTAGACCGAGTTTGTCGAGCTTAATTTTTCTCACTTTCTCGCCTTTTTCCTCGACCTCTCCCTGACTTTCCCTGACTTTCGTTACCCTTTTTCACGCCCTAATTTACCCTCCTTTCTTGCTTGTGCCTCGACTTCTCTTACGAGGGTTATGTGGCCCCGGGTAAGCATCCATACTCGACTGAAAATCGACTTTTACAATTAATTAAAATGAATGAAACTTCCTTTAATTGTCTCAAGCATCAATTCTAAACCGTACAGCACCTGGTGTTACAACAATCAATAAAGTTATTTTAAGATTTATATTCCCATAACAGAATAATTGCCTTTCGTTTTTTAGCCTAAATGTTTGGGTTTTTTAATCTCATTAATTTATGTTTTACAATGTAAAACGGTTCATTCCCGGGAAGTCACCACTTGGGTCAAGACTACTCATGCAGATACAAACAATGGTGACTTCCCGGAAATTTGGTAAAAAAATGGATTTTTAGAACAATAGGCCTACTGGGTGTTATCATAGTACACTTAAGCCGATCTAATCGGGTTATAGCCAATTAAACAAACTATTTTAATTATTTATTACATTTATTACATTTATTTCAGTTTCAGTAAAATCGAAACAGAATCCGCAAACTCTCAGAGAATAACTGCATTATTCACACATCGCTGTCTTCTTTGAATTAGTCAAGATTCCAGAGTCTTGTACATTTTATTTTTGGGAGGTTGTTGATGGCCGACAGCATACTGAAACATCCGTATCTCAATACCATCCTGTTCTGCCTTCAAGAAATTAATTATTGATTTGGGGTGTGCTTTACCATTCAGTTTCTTTACACGACCATGCCAACCTTCTAGATTGTTATTAGTCTTAGGTGAATCTGAGTCGTAAGGGTTCCATTCATGCAATGCATGCGCGCCCTCCAACCATTGACTGATCACGTTGTCGGCAAGGTCCACCAATCTGGGGTAGTTTCTCAGTTTGAAACATAAAAGGAATTCGTCAGGAGCTCTTACCTTAATGTCAAGCCGAGCATCTTCGTGGCTGTGGGTGCCATTTACTCTTATCAGAATATCGTTAGCTGTGACAGCAGTGGTATTGCAGATTTTGGAAGTGCATTTCCAAACATCAGCGTCCATAATTCTTTAATAATGCGATACCTGTATCTATCTATTATCAGTTAACGTCCGTTTCTTGTGGTAGGTAATCGAGCTGTGCGTTTGCCATTTCGAATGAATATGCATTGCTTATTGTGAAACAATTTATTCAAAGATGAGTGACATCGATAATTAGTCATGTTAATATAATTAATGAACGATTTTCATGAATTTATGTCACTGTTAATGAGCTCTTAAAACCTATAATCTCGCATAACTTTAAATCATCAAAGAAAACAAAACGGTGACTTCCCGGGAATTGGAAATTTTCTAGCGGTGACGTCCCGGGAAGACACATGTAAAACCGTAACAAACAGCCCTTTTAATGAACTACTTAATTTAAATATACTATTCAATTTTAATAAACTATCTAGTATACTATTTGATTTTAATAAACTATTAGTATACTATTTGATTTTAATAAACTATCTAGTATACTATTCAATTTTAATAAACTATCTAGTATACTATTCAATTTTAATAAACTATCTAGTATACTATTTGATTTTAATAAACTATCTAGTATACTATTCAATTTTAATAAACTATCTAGTATACTATTTGATTTTAATAAACTATCTAGTATACTATTTGATTTTAATAAACTATCTAGTATACTATTTGATTTTAATAAACTATCTAGTATACTATTCAATTTTAATAAACTATCTAAATTTAGTATACTATTTGATTTTAATAAACTATCTAGTATACTATTTGATTTTAATAAACTATCTTAGTATACTATTTGATTTTAATAAACTATCTAGTATACTATTAATTTTTAACTAAACTATTCAATTATAAACTTCTAGTATACTATTTGATTTTAATAAACTATCTAGTATACTATTTGATTTTAATAAACTATCTAGTATACTATTCAATTTTAATAAACTATCTAGTATACTATTCAATTTTAATAAACTATCTAGTATACTATTTGATTTTAATAAACTATCTAGTATACTATTTGATTTTAATAAACTATCTAGTATACTATTTGATTTTAATAAACTATCTAGTATACTATTTGATTTTAATAAACTATCTAGTATACTATTTGATTTTAATAAACTATCTAGTATACTATTTGATTTTAATAAACTATCTAAATTTAGTATACTATTTAATTTTAATAAACTATTTGATTTTAATAAACTATTATTATCGATCTTAGCAACCAACAATATTAAATAGGTGAATTAGAATTAACTACAAACTGGATGTCTTTAAATCTTCCATTTATATCATACCATGGTTATACAAAGGAGTCTCACAATACCTACTCCCCTACTCTTACCTTAATGTCAAGCCGATGTCCCCTACTCCCTCGTCCGTCCATCCCCACTCCCTCGTCCCCCCTTCCCTACTCTCTAGCTATGCTGAGCCACTGTGTTTTTTTTATAGTTTACCCACGCAAAGTTATTAAAATATTAACAGTTGATTTTTCAATTCTTCATAAAAAAAATATAATGATTAATCTATTTAAAAACAACCTTTTGAAGACAGTTATCTAAAATTGATCTCTCCACGAATAAAACTGCGTTAGAAATTTCTTAAATATGTCAATTATAGTTCTTCATAATGACAATGATTTCTAACAGTCTATTTTGATGTTGACAGTAAGTGCTTTCTAACATGCACTTTTTTTCTAATTATAAAAATATCGAACATCAATTCTTTGTCTCAAAGGCATGGAAGGCGGAATGGCTTTATATACAATTTCTTCATTGGTTTTTCTTAATATTAAATTCTTAATTTTTAAACTAAATTCGACATTTGTAGCTGAATATTGACATTTGTATACAAAAATCATAATGTGTATTGAGGCTATCTATAGTCTATTTCTTATTTTGTGATGGTTTACAGCGACATCTGTCGTCATAATCATGACCTTCAAATATATATTCGACATTTCATTTTAGTTACCTGTAAGGGCCGCAAATGTTTTAATTTATTAATTTATGCTTAAAATAATGTTATATATCTTATATACTATGTACTAGATCCTACTCGTTTCTAACACAATATAAAATGAATAATAGTGGACGAAACGAAGACAGGTGACTTGCTGACCATACATTACAATGGTGTTTGAGGTAAGGTAAACGTCTAGTTTGCTACCCACGAAACATGGCAGAGAAAAACCTGGGAAATGTTAATTAAGCCTTGTTAGGCTATGAATTAATAAAAGTCACTATAATCCAATATGCGTCCAGAAGAAAAGGTGTTAAATAAGTAAATACTAATCCTTTTATTATTTATAATTTAGATAACACTATCAAATTACCTTCGTATGAGTCAAATACCTATTTCGCAAACGAGAGTTAGGTGTGAGTATATTTACAAAATAGAACGTAAAAATAGTTACGTGGCTGATGATTGTTTGATTTTGAAAAGGAGAACACTACTATAACACTGTAATAATCAACAATATAATATACAATACCCAGACAGGTAATAATCTACAATGTAATATACAATATCTAGACAGGTAATAATCTACAATGTAATATACAATACCCAGACAGGTAATAATCTACAATGTATATACAATATCAAGACAGGTAATAATCTACAATGTAATATACAATATCAAGATAGGTAATAATCTACAATATGATATACAATATCCAGAAGGTAATAATCTACAATTAATATACAATATCAGACAGGTAATAATCTACAATATAATATACAATACAGACAGTAATAATCAACAATGTGATATACAATACAAACAGGTAATAATCTACAATGTAATATACAATATCAAGACAGGTAATAATTTACAATGTAATATACAATATCCAGACAGGTAATAATCTACAATGTAATATACAATATCAAGACAGGTAATAATCTACAATATGATATACAATATCCAGACAGGTAATAATCTACAATGTAATATACAATATCAAGACAGGTAATAATCTACAATGTAATATACAATACCCAGACAGGTAATAATCTACAATGTAATATACAATATCAAGACAGGTAATAATCTACAATGTAATATACAATATCCAGACAGGTAATAATCTACAATTAATATACAATACCCAGACAGGTAATAATCTACAATGTAATATACAATATCCAGACAGGTAATAATCTACAATGTAATATACAATATCCAGACAGGTAATAATCTACAATGTATATACAATATCAAACAGGTAATAATCTACAATGTAATATACAATATCCAGACAGGTAATAATCTACAATGTAATATACAATATCCAGACAGGTAATAATCTACAATGTAATATACAATATCAAGACAGGTAATAATCTACAATGTAATATACAATATCCAGACAGGTAATAATCTACAATGTAATATACAATATCCAGACAGGTAATAATCTACAATGTAATATACAATATCCAGACAGGTAATAATCTACAATGTAATATACAATATCAAGACAGGTAATAATCTACAATATATACAATATCAAAACATGTAATAATTTACAATGTAATATACAATATCCAGACGGGTAATAATCTACAATGTAATATACAATATCCAGACAGGTAATAATCTACAATTTAATATACAATACCCAGACAGGTAATAATCTACAATATATACAATATCAAGACAGGTAATAATCTACAATGTAATATACAATATCCAGACGGGTAATATCTACATCTATACAATTTAGGTATTTTTGAAAGGAAACTCTGGCCAGTATGTTTTTCTCATTTTCGACCTTTATGACATTTAAATCTCTCTAAAAATTACTATATGTAATTTTAATTTCGTTTTAAAGGCCATGGTTCGCCATTATCAGGTTTTGATTTACCTACTGTGCTCTTAACCTCTTAATAGAAAATTTTTTCGATAAAATTAAGGATAAAATTCGACGCGTTGATGTGAACACTATTATGGATCAGCGTAGCTAAAACATTCCCATTTCTTAAACATGATTGACTTCTGGAAATGGCGAACGATGGGCATTAATCTTATTATATTTTTGTTTTCATGTAACAACGGTTAAAGTGATTTTAAAGAGATTCTATAAACATGCCCTCGCGTTTTTTCCCATTATTTTCATGTTTCTTAATCTAATCTGCAGATGTAGATGTTTTGTTTCATTTTGTATTTGCAAGGTACTACACATCTGACCCGTGATCTGACAATATTTCTTCTTCCAATCATGGTTAAATCGCCAATGAAACTCACTGTTATATAAGGACTCTACCTCAACCAATGGCAGCTCTCCAAACCATTGATGCAATGTAAAGTAACTATTTTCAATATACGGCTTCACACTTTATCAAACTAAATGAATGTGGATTAGTTTGACAATGACAAAGCCTACGCGCGATTATCATCTCTATTTATATATATTTATTGATAAGTAATCCTGATTTAAATGGCGATGGTAATACATATAACGTCAAAACCAATTTAACCGCCAATTCTTTTACAGTTAAACCAGGGAATAAACAAACGACAATTTATCTTGGTCTATTATATACGATTTTTAAGTTAAATAATCTTTTTTAACTCATTGCAAAAAACGCTCGTTATAGGGGCAGCCATTTTTGAAATTGCGCACATGTAAGTTCGTGAGATTATGACGTTATGTAGAAGATTGACATGCCAACAAAACAATATGGCTAGCATGTAAAATAATTAACTCGAAGGGAGGCATGAAATGCATCATTAGCTGTGTGAGCCCTAGAAGATAGTTCATTATCATGTGGACATTCAATGCGTGGCGTTTCTATTAAAAGTGTATATTGTAATGTGTTATAGGTTTTTATGTGCTAGTACGGCGATTATGATTACAAAAAATTTCCTGAGATTTAAGTTACTGACAATTACAAATACAATGTTTCAATGATACATTAATTTTGAATGTGGGCTCAATATTATACTTTTGTATACATTGACAAATATTCATTCTACACATATCCTATACAAAGTTGTATGACAATTACATATATAACGCTATAAAGAAAGAAAGGAAGGAATTCATAATTTCCAGAAAGAAAGACAAAAAGGAATTCATAATTTCTATAAAGAAAGACAAAAAGGAATTCATAATTTCTATAAAGAAAGAAAGGAAGGAATTCATAATTTCTATAAAGAAAGACAAAAAGGAATTCATAATTTCTATAAAGAAAGACAAAAAGGAATTCATAATTTCTATAAAGAAAGACAAGAAGGAATTCATAATTTCTATAAAGAAAGACAAAAAGGAATTCATAATTTCTATAAAGAAAGACAGAAAGGAATTCATAATTTCTATAAAGAAAGACACTAAGGAATTCATAATTTCTATAAAGAAAGACAAAAAGGAATTCATAATTTCTATAAAGAAAGACAAAAAGGAATTCATAATTTCTATAAAGAAAGACAATAAGGAATTCATAATTTCTATAAAGAAAGACAGAAAGGAATTCATAATTTCTATAAAGAAAGACAGAAAGGAATTCATAATTTCTATAAAGAAAGACAGAAAGGAATTCATAATTTCTATAAAGAAAGACAAAAAGGAATTCATAATTTCTATAAAGAAAGACAGAAAGGAATTCATAATTTCTATAAAGAAAGACACTAAGGAATTCATAATTTCTATAAAGAAAGACAAAAAGGAATTCATAATTTCTATAATAAAGACAAAAAGGAATTCATAATTTCTATAAAGAAAGACAATAAGGAATTCATAATTTCTATAAAGAAAGACAGAAAGGAATTCATAATTTCTATAAAGAAAGACAGAAAGGAATTCATAATTTCTATAAAGAAAGACAAAAAGGAATTCATAATTTCTATAAAGAAAGACAAAAAGGAATTCATAATTTCTATAAAGAAAGACAAGAAGGAATTCATAATTTCTATAAAGAAAGACAGAAAGGAATTCATAATTTCTATAAAGAAAGACAAAAGGAATTCAGAATTTCTATAAAGAAAGACAAAAAGGAATTCATAATTTCTATCAAGAAAGAAAGGAAGGAATTCATTATTTCTATGAAGAAAGACAGAAAGGAATTCATTATTTCTATAAAGAAAGAAAGGAAGGAATTCATAATTTCTATAAAGAAAGACAGAAAGGAATTCATAATTTCTATAAAGAAAGACAGAAAGGAATTCAGAATTTCTATAAAGAAAGACAGAAAGGAATTCATAATTTCTATAAAGAAAGACAAAAAGGAATTCATAATTTCTATAAAGAAAGACAGAAAGGAATTCATAATTTCTATAAAGAAAGACAGAAAGGAATTCATAATTTCTATAAAGAAAGACAAAAAGGAATTCATAATTTCTATAAAGAAAGACAAAAAGGAATTCATAATTTCTATAAAGAAAGACAGAAAGGAATTCATAATTTCTATAAAGAAAGACAATAAGGAATTCATAATTTCTATAATAAAGACAAAAAGGAATTCATAATTTCTATAAAGAAAGACAGAAAGGAATTCATAATTTCTATAAAGAAAGACAGAAAGGAATTCATAATTTCTATAAAGAAAGACAGAAAGGAATTCATAATTTCTATAAAGAAAGACAAAAAGGAATTCATATTTCTATAAAGAAAGACAAAAAGGAATTCTTAATTTCTATAAAAAAGGCAGAAAGGAAATCATAATTTCTATAAAGAAAGACAATAAGGAATTCATAATGTCTATAAAAAAAGACAGAAATGAATTCACAATATCTTCTATATATACAGTATCAAACATAGCCCTATAAACAAAGCTTTGAACCCGAATACATTGAGAAATGGACAATTTACATTTATACAATTAACTAATATAGCATACAATTAACAAATAAACATTAATAAATACTAGTATACAATTTACAAATATACAATATACAAATATAGTCTACAACTTACAATTATACAATTTACAAATATACAATTTACAAATATACAATTTAAAACAAATATAGTCTACAAATTACAAATATACAAATAAACAATATACAATTATACAATTTACAAATATACAATTAACAAATATACAATTTACAAATACAATTTTCCAACAAAGTCATGAAATACTTAGCTTTAGAGGAATTTCCTGTTTTTACAGGAACCACAGATGTCCGAATGAAAATGGGAATGGTGCGAAATGATACTATCCGTGTCCCATAAACACATAAAACAAACTTTTAAAACCTCTTTACAATCCCTTTAAATTAGACCGCATATTAGATCTCCTTGATTTGCAATCCTTATCAATTCATTGTTTTTAACAACTAAAAGGTCGATTTTAATTATCTTTCCATGTAAATCGTGACTAAAAAAAGACCAGAAGAACAAAATTAATCAGTTCATCTCTGACAGATCACAAAGCGCATCTCTTAAAGGCATAGACATACTTAGAATGAACATTCAATTTTAATTTTGCTCGAACTGTTCCAATCACAGTATATATCCATCATTAGACTAACCGAGTGTCAACTGTGAACCAAAATCCCCCTATTATCCGATAAATCAACAAAATCCAGTAATTATATATAAAGCGCTTAATAAAACCATACAGCGATTTCGGCCTTGACCTCTGATGTTGAATTTATTCAAACATCGTTAGACAATGTTCGATAATTAACTTGTTTTTATTCAATCTGAACAGATTAATAGTTTGTAAAATGTTTTTTCATTCCGAATATGGTTTTAGCCGTAGGGCGAGTGTATTCTAAGACGTTCTATACCTTTAATTTCACAGTATGGTTGTTATTGTAAAAGGTTTTGATAATCTAAGCGTTTCGCTTAAACTAACTCTAGCTGGGTTTTGGATGGAAGGAACCTTTGTGTAAAGTAACGCTTTACGTTGAAGGGTGGCGTGGTGGCCCAGTAAGTAAGACGCTCGTTCTCTAACCTTGAGGTCGAGGGTTCAATCAAGGAAACATAATTCCTTCAGATTTAATTTGGTTTCCCGTTGATGTATCTGAAGCTACGGAAATCCACATTTTTTCGGGTTGGTTGACCGATGGTAAAATTGGGTCAAGGTCAAACGAATTCTGTTCTTCTCAGGAAAAGTAAGACGTAAAACTCCATTTATTTCAACTCAATTATCTGAATGGCTGAATTCTTTAATGTGCAATTCTTTACATCGATGCATTTAAAAACCTACACCAATAATTTGAAATTGTGAAAAAAGGATGTTTGGAGGAAGTAATTTAGCGATATTTACATGTATAAAGGGAATAGAGTTGTTAAACGATGTAAAATTTCTAGAACATAAATAACATCAATTTATTAAGATAGAAGATAGATACATTTTTAAATCAGACGTTCCCCGGGGGGAAGCAAGAGAATTTAAATAATTAAATATTTAATATTTAAAACTAATTTATAAGTGCCAAAAAAAAAAGAAAAAAAAGAAAAAGAAAAAAGAATAACTTCCGAAATATTTAGTATATAAGCTTGCATCTTTGCATCTCTTAGCGATATAAATTTTCCTCTGGACCTTGACTCCTGATTCCAGTCCACCCAGCTGTAAATGGGAACGGATTATCCAGGAAAGATCAATGCCAAGGGGTTTGGCTAAGGACCAGTTGATAGAGAGGATCCGTAACTGCGAATCTAGGTAAGTTGTTGTAAAATGGACCCGAAGGCTTTGTTCATGAGCGATTTCTTTCCTTTTTTTTTCTGTCTAGAGGTCTGAATTTTGATTCGACTGCCTTATTTTTCACAACAAGGTTTTCCATCCCCTAGTTTATGAATGGATGATAGTTTATATTCCAGATTATTTAATTTAGATTTCTAGGCTTAACTCTTAGAATGAACAAATCAATGAAGTTTTTAAACTTGGTCAAAATTGGCCAAAATTAGTTTTGTGACACCTAGTGTCAAAATTATACAAAATATTATACAATAAGTCTATAAAACGAAATAATAATCCATTAAACTAAGCAGGCCTGATTATTAAAAAAACTTTTATTTCAATCCAGTTCATTTTTGTTATAGTAAGATATCATTTCTGAGACATGTTAATTATGATAACGGTGTCAATTGTACTGTAATATGGTACAGGTTCGTGTTTCCACAGATCAGCACGAGTCTGTCATTTCACTGTTAATCAATACCTTTACGGCAATACTATATTTCTTACCACAGTCAAACTATTTTCATTTAAGACTTTGACTGGTTTGGAGATGTGCTGTGACACAAATGGAATACGGTAGAGTTTTTTAGTAAGTGGAACTATTTTGTGTTTAAATGATCCTAATTGGCTCAATGAAATGAGATGTTGTTCGGTTTTATCTTGGAAAGGTAAGAAGTTAACTTAGTCTCTGTTATAATTAATTTTACTTTACCTGGGTTAGAATTAGGTCCGTTATGCCTATGTGGAAAAATATAGAAATTTAAATGGACAATGTAATGTTATGTCCATAGACCAACTTGAGATGTCTTAGACCCTGACCGTCGAGCTGGACTGGCAGCCTGAAGTTGACTTTTAAGATAATTTTAGTGAACTTATTGAAACTTCTGGAAAGTAACAAAAGCATCTGTTCTCAATTGTCCACAATCAGGAGCTACTCAATAATCAATATATAAGTAATTTGTTTGTAAAATACTAATATTTCCTTTACACGATGTTTGCCATCCTTTTCTTTTATCCTGATTAATTCATATCATGTATTTATATTTTATATAACTATGTACTATGAAACCACATGAAACCGTCGTATTAAACTGAAGTCAAGTGAAGTCAGAGTCTGGCAGCCTAGCCGACTTAACCACTAGAGCAGTGCTTCTCAACTGGGGTCCAAATTTGGGGGGGGGGGGGTTGAAATGTCTTGAGAGGGAATTTGAAAGGAAAAGGGGAATTGGAGGAGATTTAGAAGAAAGAGGGGTGGGAAGTGGAGATCGACTGAAAATGGGGAATATGCATTGAGAGAGATAAACTTGCAGTTGATGGTTGATCACCAAGGAGCTTTGTGATTTCGTATTATGCGCGGATCAAGTTTATCCGAGATAAGGGGCACCCTCGTGTAAGGAGATGGCTGCCGAAAATGGTCTCAGATGCACGGAAATTTCCCTGGGTGGAGAACACTTCCTAGATCCCCCTCTAGTTGTTTCGAGCCTGCCCTCCACAGTCAATAAACTGCCAAAGATTAAGGTTGTGGGGAAAAATTATGACACATTTCGCCATAGGTTGAGAACACTGCACTAGAGTTTCAGCTAAATTGTTCACTATATCATTGGGGTTTGTTTACCCGTCCAATCTAATCTCATGACGATCAAATGGGATTTTTTAAAAAAATGAGTCGGAAATACGTTCAATACACTCAAGTTACTTGGTCTTGTCTAATATTCAGCTCATGACGACAAACATAGACATTTTTTTTTAAATGAGTCGGAAATACGGCCAATACACCCAAGTTACTTGATCTTGTCTAATATTCAGCTCATGACGATAAACATGGGCTATCTATTTTACAGAATTAGGTAAATAGTACCAAGCCAACATGTTCCCGACTTCAGCATGTTAGGACAATACTACTGAATATTGTCGAGAAAATATCTAAAGGATAGCCGAAAAAATAGAAATTAAAGTGGCAATCTGGGTTTTCTTTTGCAGCTCGACTTCAAATTTGTGTCGAGCGAATTGTGTCCCCGAACTTATCTGAAAATTTTTAACGTTTACTCTAAAACTTAGGTCAGATGAGCGATTTCACACGAATGAAGCATATTTAAGTGCTCTTTTGTGTTCAGATGCTGATTGAACTGCAAAAGTAACTTTAAACAGTTCAAAATTCAGCGTCACTTCCGCATTTACGATAGTTCTCTACCTATAAGAGATGCCGTCAAAGATAAAGTCAATACGATATCATAGTCCCTTGGAAAAAATCTATTGACGGTCTGCTAACAAGCTTACTAATTAGACAAATTGAACATCTAATTAATAACCCTTTTAATAATATTATAGGTCTGAAGGCAAAATGCTTTCTGGATTAATGATAAAAACAAAGACATACGAAGAGTGACATATAATCATAAAAGTATAACGGTACAAATTACAAACATTTGTGCTTCAAGCATAGGACTAGTGATATATCTTTGTAAAACAAGCGATTAAAATATACAACATTTATTTAAATATATTTACAGGTTCTAAATTCAAAATCCTTCACTATCAGTGTCAACCTTCTCTTCAGATAGAAAGTCCCATTTTATAGAAATACATTTGCACATAACCGTAGTTGCTTATTTAAATTTTATATTATAACATCGTCTACTATTAGGCCTACATACAGCCTGACTTACAGTTGCATTGAGTTAAAGCCAACAGTGGTTTAGGGAGAGGATCTCTTGTCATCCAGACTATATCTAGAACTCTTAAAATTTGCAAACCAAAGGTGTTTGAAGATGGAATGATTATCTATTGTAGAAGGGATATTTTTAAAGATAGCATCTTGATAGCATATTTATTGGGTGAAAACAAAGATGGCGGTGTTGGTGGTGAATTTGTCACTAACATTATTGCCACTATCACCGGGTGTAGAAACTACGCACGCCTTTTTACGTTTCTCACGTAGTACATGTGCTCACTGTTTTATCCATAAATCTCCTGTAGTAGGTTGGGTGAAACCCTAAATCGGTTTTAGCCGGTAGATTGTCAAATTGTTGAAAGAAGATGTGTGAATACTCCGCTCCTTCCTTTGAAACACTCTCCAAATGTAAAATCCACTTCCATGCACGTTTCTCTCCCAATTAGGAATTCTTTTACGTATTTGCCTACTTATCAAATTTCGAATGCAGGGCGCAATATTTATTTTCGTTTTTTGTTTGTTTGAGTATCTACGCTGATCATGTGATGCTTTACGACAATTTTCATTGTTTGTGGACGATTATTTGACCGATTAACGGATGCGCATATAAACAGTGTCTTTACACACTATAGTACGTATACAAAAGTTCTTGTAATGCCATTTTAATAGAACGACTGCAAATTTTCAAGCTTAAACTGTGGACTCTTTTCATTAACACTTTCGGAGTGAAAATAGGCGATAATTTTGTCGGTTTATTGATACTTTTTATTTTGCGATACTCATTTAAGAATTTTCAAAAGTTCATTAGCATCTACCAATTCATTGCCAATAATACAAATAATATGTTGTTCGGATTTCGGGTTTTTACCACAAGCCATTGCATACAGACCAAAAAAATTACCCCCCCCCCCCAACCACCACATTAAACGACCACACGCAGATCAGTCAATGTAATTCAATTGAAGGAAGTTCCCGAACAAGTCGTATAATAGAAACAGGAAGTTTTAAAAATCTTATTTGCATCTTCCAATATATCATTGTTGACTGCCATGGGTCGATTCTTGAAAATATATAGGACCGTTGAGACACGATCAGGTTGACCGAGTTAATGGCAAATAGCTCTGAGAAAAGCGGATACTAAACAATTCCTACACTTGTCATTAGAAGTTGATAGAGCTTTGTGAACCTGTGTAAGGGATAAAATGAGGGTCGGTGAGGGGCCAATCTTAGACCACATCGAAATTCGTATAACCACTATACAAATATGTATTATCAGTAAGTTGGAGATATCGAAGGTGGTATTATCCTTGAAGAATGACTTGTCTCGACAACCTAAACATAAATTGTAGAATTGCATGTCTTAAGTATGATAAAATGACAACATAATGACGCTTGAGACGACCAGTAATGATATTCCTGTCTTTTACCTGTAGGCCTATTGATGTGTTTTACCAGATAGATGTGATTCACCTGTATTGATGTGATTTACCCGTATAGATGTGATTCACCTGTATTGATGTGTTTTACCTGTATTGATGTGATTTACCTGTATTGATGTGTTTTACCTGTATTGATGTGATTTACCTGTATTGATATGAACATGATTTACCTGTATTGAAGTGTGTTACCTCTATTGATGTGATTTACCTGTATTGACGTGTTTTACCGGTATTGGTGCGATTTACCAGTATTGATGTGATTTACCTGTATTGGTGTGATTTACCTGCATTGATGTGTTTTACCTGTATTGATGTGATTGACCAGTATTGATGTGATTTACCTGAATTGATGTGTTTTACCTGTATTGATGTGATTTACCTGTATTGATGTGATTTACCTGTATCGATGTGATTTACCTGTATTGGTGTTATTTACCAGTATTGATGTGATTTACATGTAGTGATGTGTTTTACCTGTATCGATATGATTTACCTGTATTGATGTGATTTACATGTATTAAAGTGTTTTACCTGTATTGATCTGTTCTACCTGTATTGATGTCATTAACCTGTATTGATGTGATTTACCTGTATTGATGTGTTGTACCTGTATTGATATTGATGTGATTTGCCTGCATTGATGTGTTTTACCGGTATTGATGTGATTTGCCTGCATTGATGTGATTGACCAGTATTGATGCATTTT
Organism: Nipponacmea schrenckii; assembly: GCA_030562195.1. Taxonomy (NCBI): domain Eukaryota; kingdom Metazoa; phylum Mollusca; class Gastropoda; family Lottiidae; genus Nipponacmea; species Nipponacmea schrenckii. The sequence continues at coordinate 4,041,262 of JAUJPP010000001.1, forward strand.
ACCTGTATTGATGTATTTTACCTGTATTGATGTGATTTACCTGTATTGATGTGATTTACCTGTATTGATGTGATTTACCTGTATTAATTTTGATACCTTTACCTATATTGGTGTGATTCATTCAGTTGTCAAGTGATATTGAGTGTTTACACACCAATAATGCTAATGAGACCAACGTTTAATTCTTAAGTGACCACAATTAACATTTGTCTATATTACTGGGACTAAATTAAATAGTGACCATAATGCTGTCACCATTCAAGAAACACTACTCTGAGTTTTCGGTGACGAGAAGAAATTTTGCTAAATAAGTTGATAGAAGGCAGACATTTTCCTGTTCTTATCTCAAATCCAACATAAAATATTAGGAACTAATTTTCAAGAAAACTTCATAAAATCTGTGATGAAAATTTATCGTGTGGTTCGTGTCCAATTAAAGCAAAACACAAGTGTTTTTAGTGCGAATAGAATACATATCGTCGTTCCAGGCTATAATTAGCATTCTCTCGTTTTTTTCACATTAAAAAAAATGATTGCATTTATCAGACTTCAGATTTTTCTTGTCATTTTTTTTTCTAAATATATACTTTAATATTCTAATAACTAAAACAAGACTTGACGAAGTTGATCAGTACTTTTAAATTACTAGTTCATCTGACCCTAGGCCAGCACTTTTAAAGTGATACTGCGTCTTAAAATGAAGACAAATTTTAGTTCTCAAGAATGGTCAATATGTGTACGTATTCATCAGTGACCTGGTTTTATACAGTAACAGAATCCCTTAAAATCTGGAAGGCTCACAAAACTAAGTCATTTTTCAATAATCAAAATGCATCTTTATGGATAATTACTTTTTTTTTTTTAGATATATTAATTTATATTTTTTTATGTTATTTATGCCAGCAGGTATATTTACTGATTAATAGAGCTCTTGTTGACCAAGTTTAAGATTTTCAAATTTTATGTTCATTCTAGGATCTATTATGACGTACAAAGTAAATTGTCTGTTTTACAGGCCCCGCGCGCTCGGGTAAAATACCCCGCGCTCCAAAACTATTTATTGACATTTTGGAATAATTAATAAATAATGCGCGCGCGTCTCCAAAATTGTGTGTAAAATAGAGTTATTTCCCCGTTCCCGAAAATATTTTTTACCATAATTATCTCCCTTGACGTTTAACGAAAAACCGGAAGTGGCTTAGAATGCGTTTTTCATCACCGATAAAAAGATTTTCTTCTACAACTTTAAAATGAAATTGATTCTGATACAATTTAACTATCGAAAATACAATTATTTGCGGAAGGAAGCACAATTATGAAAATTATTCACACTTTCGTGAGGACAATCCAAACATTAAATAAATCTTAATCTTGAAGATTTCGTTTCTGGATAATAATGGTGGAACAAATCGAGACCCGTTACAATTACAAGTAAAAGAATGCACCGGGTTTTTTTCTGCTATTGATTTGAAAAAGTTAAAGTTTTTATGGAAAAGTGGGAACGAATACAAGAAAATACGAATTTTATACGTTCGAATACGATCGATTTTCTCATTATTGGTATCACTCAACACATTCCGCTTTTCTCAAGTAAAAACCGGAAGTACTCCTTTAGTACGCGTTATCGAAAAATCGGCATTTGTAACATAGGCCTAGATAAAAATGATTAAAATAGAAGTTCGATCTAATCAGATTGTTTTGTTCTTGTCATGTGATGTGATGTATGACAATTTGTTCCAAAATTTCCAATAATAACAATTATTACCATACAATGGCGTTTTAAAATGCAGTTTACAGATGGATAGAAATGGATTAGTACTGTAGTAGAATAACATTGTCTTGACATAATATTATAAGCTCTGATGCACCCTAAGTGCATCATTGTCAGAGGTAGTAAATATGTTAGAATGATTACGTTTATGTGAAGTTGAAAGGTAAAAAAGTTCTGTTATTTCTATCAACTATTATCATTCAAACATCTGATAGTTGCATCTGAATGGTGATTTAAATCTATTTTTTAAATTTGTGGAAATAAATAATAAATACCTTCGCTCGCTCCGATTTCTTCTGGTGCCAAATTTAAAAAAGCGCTTATAAATAATAAATAATAAATTCGCCCTCTCGCCCCATTTTTTGAAAAAAAAGGCCTGTAAAACAGACAATTTACTTTGCATGGCCTTAACACTTTAACGAGTATTCTCATCGTATTCACACAAACACGATGTTGATTTGTCATCATAGATTTTATAAACTATATTTAGTAATTTCCATTCTATCCAAACTTCAGATTTATAAACCCTCTGGGAATGTCACCCATTGTTCTGTCGAGATTATTTTGTATGAGATTTAAAATCACTTTCATATTATGGTTATTATCTTTTGAAAGAAGAACGTCAGATTTGATATATGTATATATATAGTCTTGTTCAACGATCGCCTACTTAATTGACAAGATTTATAAGTTGACCACATTTATAAGTACAAGATATTTATGCTTGGATATCATTGGATTTTGTAAAACCGAGCGGAGCTGGTGAGTCTCAGTGAGTGGTTCACTGTCATTCATGTACTTAAGCACACCTCATTTAGGCACACGGTCCGATAAGCACATGGCATTTGGGCACAGTGTTATTTAGATACAGCGTTTTAGGCACACTTTCAATTAGGCACATACTCAATTAGGCACACTCTTTTAGGCACAATGTTATTTAGGTATAGCGTTTTAGGCACACTTTCAATTAGGCACATACTCAATAAGGCACACTCTTTTAGGCACACTAAAATTAGGCACATTGTCAATTAGGCACAGTCATCAAGACACACATTCAATTAGGTACAGCGTCATTTAGACACAGTGATTTAGACACACTTTCAATTAAGCACACCTTCAAGAAGGCATTTTCGGATTTGTCAGTGATGCAGGTCTGAGGGATCGATTTGGAAAAAGCGTCTAGTCATTCGGATGGTACAATGAACCGAGGCCCCGTGTCTACAGGCTGTGCACGTTAAAGACCCCTCGACAATTGGAAATCGCAAAATAGGAGGCTAAGTCAAGACATAATATAGTCTATGACTTAAGACTTGTATGCTTAATTGTTATCATCTTAATACAATATTGTTTATAGACATATAGAAGTAAGAAAGTTACAATAAAATCTAAGATAAAATAAGTAGTACATCCATAGTTTAAAAACAATTGAAGTTCATATATTTAAACGTTTTTGTGTTTATTGACTTTGTTTGACCGACCATCCATTTACGTTAGAACAGAGAGAATAAAAATTTCGAAGTTTCGGTAAAGTACACCGGCCATAATTATGGTGATATATTGCGGATATAGAAGTCAAAGATTAGCGTATTTTCCTGCTTTTGTTATGTTATACAACTAAGCTTAGGCACAGGAAAGTTGACAGTTTATTGATTTAGAGAACGAATGTTGATTTTGTGAAGCATTTATCGATATGACTAACGTATGAAAGAATAGGAATATAATAATATTGGACTATTTGGCTTTCCATAATATGGAATATTATGCAGAGTTGTAGTGTACGCGGTAAATAGGTTGGTGTAATTCGTGTTCCAGGTATGCGTTTTGTCCTTCAAGTTGTATTTAGATAAAGGTAATGAGACCTCTTCGGAAAAATCAATTTCCCTCGAACTTTTAAGATAATTAAAACCCCTTTCCCAGGGAACTACCTCGGGATGCGGTATTTTAAATACCATAAAAACCCTCTATATTGTTATAGCCTACATAACATAAAACCCCTCTATATTGTTATAGCCTATAGAACATAAAACCCCTCTATATTGTTATAGCCTATATAACATATAACCCCTCTATATTGTTATAGCCTATATAACATATAACCCCTCTATATTGTTATAGCCCATATAAAAAATATAGTTTTCAATTTAACCTTTTTGTTTTAACCCTTGCTCCCAATCCTTTTGTATCATTTTGATCAATAAAATATTTTATAACCTTTTAACAATAACCCCTCTATAGTGTTATAGCCTATACAACAAAAACCCTCTATAGTCTTAAAGCCTATATAACATAATAACCCTCTATAGTGCTTTAGCCTGTATAACTTAAAAATCGTCTATATTATTATAGCCTATATCACATAAAAAAAATATCCCATATTGTTATCATAAAACCGTCTATAGTGCTATAGCCTATATTATTAAAGGGATAATAGGCGTTAGAATACACTCGTCCTACGGCTTATATTTGTATATTGACTATTAGTTAAATAAGTATGCATCCCACACTTTACCAAATTTTAAAAAGCCACAATAAAAATATATTCGGAATTTAAAAAAAAAAGTGAGCCAGCGACGATTCCATTCAGTTTGAGAATAAAAGCGTCTGGTAAATCAACGCTAAAACATCATTGTGCAATTCAACAGTAGGGGTCAAGGACGCGTGAAAACCCACATGTTAGAGTTACTTCCCTTTATATTTTACAATTTGAAAATCGCTTGTTGGATGGCTCAAGCGTTTTATGATTAACTACTTTATTTTGGGGATCTGTCGGATTTGAGAGGGATTTTGATGTATAGGTATGACATCAGGTAAGTCCACTGATGGATATATACTGTTATTGTCCAAATTTGAGTGAACTTAAATTTTTATGTTCGTTCTAACTCCTATTATCCCTTTAAAGCCTATGTAGGATGTGTGTTACCAGCATGAAAAAAATACTTTAGCGGTTAAAGAATTTCATAAATTGATTTTCTTAAATTCCAAATTAAATTGATCTAGATTTTTATTAAATTAAACAGAATATTGAATTTTATCTTTTATAGAAATAAAAAGTAAAAAAAAATGCCCTACTTGTCATAATTAACTTTTTGTCGAACTTAATTATATTATGATATTTTAGAGATAGAATTATCTCTCTTGTATTTCCTTGTTCAATAGTTTGACCCACATTTATACAGTTATTCTGAACTTACTGATCTAGACAGATAGAACTGCTTCTGATACCTTTATTTCAAAAGGCATCTTACAGAGCTAAGCTAATGCGGACTTCTATTTAGGCCTACGGCTTGACTGCAGCAGTCACATTTCTCATACAATGTCAAGCTATTGCAAACTTCATACTTATACATCTTCACAATGTCAAGTTATTACAAAATTTCATACTTATTTAACAATGTCAAACTATTGGGAAGTGATTTTTATACCTTGACTGTAAATAGCACCTTTTATTGCATCACATCTTCACAATTTATAAATCAATATTATGAAATGGTGGTGTTTTTCAATATTACATTATCTTTCTGCATGTTACTATACATGTAATAATAATAATAACTTTATTAGACATCTAGTTGCACGAGGCAATCTTCCCTGGGATCTTTCTACACAAAACTACAATAACATATTTACATAATGAAAAAATGAAAAACATCAAGCATAATGATAAAAATGAAAAACATCAAGCATAATGATAAAAATGAAAAACATCAAGCATAATGATAAAAACGAAAAAAACATCAGAATAATAATGAAAAAATGAAGAAACATCAAAATAATGATTGAAAAATGAAAAAACATCAAGCATAATGATGAAAAATTAATAAACATCAAGCATAATGATGAAAAGTGAAAAAATCAAGAATAATGTTAAAAGATGAGAAACATCAAGCATAATGATGAAAAATGAAAAAACATCAGCATAATGATGAAAAATGTAAAAAAACATAAGCATTATGATGAAAATGAAAAAACATCAAGATAATGATGAAAAGTGAAAACATCAAGCATAATATAAAAAATGAAAAACATAAGCATAATGATGAAAAATGAAAAAAACATCAAGCATAATGATGAAAATGAAAAACATCAAGCATAATGATAAAAGATGAAAAAAACATAGATAAAAATGATAAAATGAAGAAACATCAAAATAATGATTGAAAAATGAAAAACATCAAGCATAATGATGAAAATGAAAAAACATCAGCATAATGATGAAAATAAAGAACATCAGCATAATGATGAAAATAAAGAACATCAGCATAATGATGAAAATAAAGAACATCAAGCATATTGATGGAAATGATAAGATGACATTAATATAATGCAACTAAAAAGATGATAATTTAATCAAAATAATAGTAATTTTGTATATTTTCAAAAAAGAAGATAAAAATAATAAGAGAGTATTAGTCCTTGTTATGTTCGTAATTCCATTTTCAGTCCTGTCTTAAAAACTCTTACATCATTAGATTGTTTTAAAACCTGAGGTAACGAATTCAAGAGTAAACTAGCCTTGTATTTAAATGTTCGTCTCATGGCCTCGATACGACTATTTGAAAGATGTAAAAGGTTGTTAGTTTCAGAACGTAGACAGAGAGCTGTAGTGGAAGTTGATAATTGTTACCGAAGATAAATTTGAAAGGACATTTTTTATTCATAATTTTGTAAGTCAGTATCAGGGGCGCAGATCCAGGGGGGGGGGGGGGTAGGGGGACACGTCAGAAATCGAGGAGGGGGACATGATATCATGAATAATGACGGACAAATGGACAGTAGGGTGTCTTGCGTAGGCGTAAAATAGTTCCGAAATTTTGCGCCTTCGGCGACAGGTGCACAATTTGTTCGTTTTCTGCACTCACTCTTTAGAAGCGTCGTCGCGTCGTCACGAAGTCGGTCGCATATTTTCGTCAATCATGCCATGTGATCAGTAAAATTGACTGACCGCCACAGAAATTAAAGTTTATAGTTTGAAAGGTATCGGGCGCCCAGCGCCCTGTCGGGCCTACCCAGCCCTGTAGAATACATCGGACACAGGCAGACAAGCGAATTTAAGGGTACGCCACATTGAAAAAGCGATCTGCGCCCCTGGTCAGTATCCAAGTGTTATATTTAATTCGTTGTTCGAGAGTTAGCCAATTTAATTGAAAGAACAAGTCTGTCATCATAGTTCTCGTCAAGGAGACTCCGTGCTGCCTGTTTTTGTAGCTTAAATAGAAAGTAATCTAAATGTGATGATTTATAAGCCCTGTAAAATAATATTCGGGTGTCTACTGGTAGATTTATTTTACTTCTATTTAAAAGAAATATTTTTGATGAAACGAATGCATAAAGTTTAGTAAAATGCTTCCCCCAGTCTAAGTGATCATCAATTGTAATTCCTAATAAGACAGTTTCCAATACATTTTCCAGCTGCTCATTAGCAATAAACAGGGAAAGGCATCTATCTTTGTCTCTTACGTTTTTTATCAACATACTTTTGGTTTTCTTTGTATTTATTACCATACCATTGTCAAAGCACCATTGGTTGATAATATTTAAATCTTTTAAATGTTTATAGATTTTTATCTGAAATATGTATTGTAGTATCGTCAGCAAATATTTCAGGGGTGGAATTTTTAGTGAAAATTGGAAGATCGTTTATAAAAATTAAAAGTGGTCCAAGGATTGATCCCTGAGGAACGCCGCATTTTAGAGTCCTTTGTATTGAATGGAAATTACCAAGACAGAATTGTTGGGTACGGTTTGATAGATAGGATTTAATTAACTGTAACAAATTTATGTGAAATTAATATAAACTCAAGAAGGAGCTTGTGATCTATAAGATCGAAGGCCTTACTAAAATCCAGGTAAAAAACACCTGTTAATTTTCCTTGGTCTAAAGCTTCAAGCCAATTATCAGTGATTCGAATTAGTGCCGTAGAACAAGAATGATGTTCTTTAAAACCAGACTGATTCACATTAATAAATTGAAATTATTGCAGAAAGACTGTGTTTTTTGTTTGTTTGTTTTTTTTTTTTGTTGGGTCTGTTTGTTCTTGAAATATCACTAAAATTAAGCCTTTAAGCAATTTTTTGCATTGCTATCCTAAAGCTTTTTAGAAGCGACGTCATATTATCTATTATATATATAAGAGGAAGTGTCTGTGTGTGTGTGTGTGTATGGTCGCCATAGCTCAAAGACGGAGGCAGGCAGGAAGGAGATGCTGTGCATGCACAATCCTGTATATGCAAGGATGTGCACCTGAGTCTTTGTTTTGGCATTCGTTGTTTACTTTGTCAAAAAAAAAACCACTGAAGACTGCCGAGTGAAACGGCATATTTTTCATTTATTTACTTTTGCTATTAATAGATTTACTAACGGTTATCAAGTACGTGAAGGCCGATGACAAATTGTTTTTGGATAACCATGTCTACAATTTAAACCAATAGAATGCCTCTCAAATATTCGGCGCCGATATTTTTAACTTTTAAGTACCGAATGTGTTTTTCACTACCAACTACTCATACATTGAATAAAAAATATTTCCTGCCCACAATATTTCTTTTAATCAATTACCATTGATTGAAATGGGTTATGTTTTTTTTTGCTTATATCTGGCAAATAACCCCGGGCGAAGCCGGGAATAAGCGCTAGTTGACAATAAACCACAGACGATTTTGAATTAAACTTTAAAAAAATGGTGATTATCGGCCAAAAATATAAAATAAAAAAGTCTAAAATTGTAAATTATCGTTTTGTGAAATTATTTTTCAGGTAATTATATATGTAGAATGAGTATAGCCTCACATGCATGGACAAATAGCAGTATCGATCGCTTTAACTTCTCTGTTCTCCACCAACACTGGCAAAATCAAACCCCATTGTCCACTGCCTGCCAGTATACTATTGGAATATTTATATCGACGGTGGCCGTGATTGCAGTTATAGGTAACAGCATTGTTATATGGGCACATGTAAGGTAAGCTTAACTTTTGAAATAGAATGCTTTTGGATGTTGTTACCTGGGTTACATGCCGGCAATGATCGGATAGTACAAAAAACGGTGGCTCAGTGAGCTAGATGCTTGCTCGCTAACCGCTAATTCCGGGTTTTTCAGCCCGTTTTTCCCTTGTCAGTGATGCAGGTCGGAGGATCTAGTCATTCAGATAGGACAATAAATCAAGGCACAGTGTGCTACAGGCTGTGCGCGTTAAAGGACCCACCACAGTTCTAAATATGAAAAAGAGTAGGCTAATGCCACTGTCCTGGTAAAAGACTCTCATTGCACACTGCATTGCGTTGCCCGTCTTCATTAGCCCATAATGTGAAAATAAGAGTATGAGAAGTTTTCCGTTAAGTTCATTTGATTTCTGCACCTGATTTGCACGATGCATGTACAGTGTAACAATGAAATATTACAAGGACAAATACAATCTCTATTTGTGGAGGGGTGATACCGAGAACAGCCTGTTAGATACAAGACAAGGTCCCACCCGAAGGACAGATAAGAAAGGTAGAAAAAGAGGAAGTATTTGCTAGCTTAATCCAATTTCACAAGGTGCAAAAATATTTCTTTCTTTTTTTTTTAAATATTGGAAGTTAATCTAAATTTTGCACTTAAATAAGTAGAGATGGAGGGAGCGATCACATGACTTGTTTATCCAGTCCCATATTAAAAATATGTTCAACAATAACCTTATATCCATCTCTTATGCTATGATATGCAAAGGGGCATATTCGCCATCATTTGACCAATCATACCTAAGTCTAAGCAACGGGAAATTTTTTTATACTAATCAGTAATAGTGTTCAAGACTCACGACCATCGAAATTTGAGCCTTCAAACCTATATCCAGAATTATCCGCGTATGAAGTTAAAATGGCTACTCGTCGTTTTTTTAAGAATCAGCGATATATATAAAAGACATACATGTATATATAAATAGAAAGTAAAGTTGTAGATACTTCTGAAAGAATTATGCGATGTTCGCGCATTTCTAGTGCTTCTTATTTTCACGACCCAAGTGAACGCCGCGAATGGCGAACCGTGCCTTGTGAATTGAGCTTACTGTATCTTTACTGTCATCGTACTCAATCTGAAAGGTGTTTCGAATGACTTCGTATCATGCAAAGAAATAAAACCAATATCACTTACTCATAGTATTAATTACAGGGGTCATGGAATACTGCCATTGTGGTACTAATACCAAATTATTAAAATTAGCTATATGGACTGTGACAGCTCTCTCAGGGACGTCAGAAAATAACTAAAGTTTAGGGGGGGGGGCGGTTCAATTTTGCGCCTGGCATAATCTCTTACCTATTTCCTGAATAGTACATTTAGTAGAGTCTGTCATTGCTTACGACTGGCGGTATCTTGTACAAAAACTCATCTTCTTCAAAAGTGTCAATGTAATATGAACACCAATATGAATACCTTGACATCATTAGGTATTTCTGTATTTTTCCTGTAGTTTTCTTTTGTATATCAAATTATAAGTTACTAACGGCTTCTCTTCAGCCGAGAAGACTTGGACTTGGTTGCTTGGTTGATGACGTTCCTTTCCAGCTAACTGATATCACAGACTAGGTAGTTGTTGGTAGATGACAAGTTAACGTTCACTTCCAGCTAACTGATATCACAGACTAGGTAGTTGTTGGTAGATGACAAGTGAACGTTCGCTTCCAGCTAACTGATATCAGAGACTAGGTAGGTGTTGATAGATGACAAGTTAACGTTTACTTCCAGCTAACTGATATCACAGACTAGGTAGTTGTTGGTAGATGACAAGTGAACGTTCGCTTCCAGCTAACTGATATCAGAGACTAGGTAGTTGTTGGTAGATGACAAGCGAACGTTCGTTTCCAGCTAACTGATATCACAGACAAGGTAGTTGTTGGTAGATGACAAGTTAACGTTCGCTTCCAGCTAACTGATATCACAGACAAGGTAGTCGCTGATAGATGACAAGTTAACGTTCACTTCCAGCTAACTGATATCACAGACTAGGTAGTTGTTGGTAGATGACAAGTTAACGTTCGCTTCCAGCTAACTGATATCACAGGCTAGGTAGTTGTTGGTAGATGACAAGTTAACGTTCACTTCCAGTGGATGCTGATATCACAGACTAGGTAATTGTTGGTAGATGACACGTTTACCGTCTACTTCCAGCTAAGTGATATCACGGACTAGGTAGTTGTTGGTAGATGAAAAGTAAACGTTCACTTCCAGCTAAGTGATATCATAGACAAGGTAGTCGTTGACAGATGACAAGTTTACGTTCACTTCCAGCTAAGTGATATCATAGACTATTCAGCGATTTAAAGTCCTTCTGTCGAGGGCCCGTAAAGGAATAAAAGGTCTTAGAATAAACATAATATTTCAAACTTTTAAACTTGGCCAATAAGAACTTCTGCTGCCATAAATAACATAAAAAATAAATAAGTATCCAAAAAACTAAGTAATTATCCGTAAAGATACATTCAATTATTTGATAAAGCGTTTATCAGAAAAATCTCAGTTTTGTGAATTTTCCAGATTTTAAGGGATTCTGATTCTTTATGACACCAGGTAAGTTCACTGATGGATATATACTCATATTGACCATTTTTGAGAACTAAAATTTTATGTTCATTATAAGACGCAGTATCCCTTTAATGGCTGTAGGCTGTATCTGCTAGCGTACAATCCAATCAAATCACACACTTCTGGGAACATGAAAAAAGGCGTATTGATGTCAAGGTACTAGACACAGTTAAGAATAGCGTGGTATATTGAAGATGGCTTCGGTTAATTAAGTACTTGACGTTTTATAGCGGCAAATGAAATTAAGTGAGAAAAAAAAGACATTTCATGCACGAAATGTATTAGATTTGAAAGATATTTTAAAGTGGTTTTCTTAAAATGTGATTATTTTTTTTTTGAAATTAAAAGCATATATCTACTAAACTATGTACATTTATGTGAATCAGGGACACTGATAGTATCATTTTGCACCTTTCCAAGTTTTAATCAGACGTCTGTGGCTCCCGCAATCGCAATTCCACTAAAATTAAGTGTTTGATGACGTCGATAATCTCAAAGGGTCTTTTTTGATAAAGGATATGGGGCGATAAGTGACGTCATAAAATACTCCAGTAACATTGTAGGAACTACGTCTGATTGAGACTTAGAATGATGTAAATTGATACTGTCAGTGTCCGTGATATACATACAAAATTTAAAAACCCTCTTCACAATCCCTGTAACATTATATATTTGATATGATTAAAAACTAATGTGGGCTAAGGATTTGAAAGCATCAAGTAACAGCGATGCTTACTACAATTACTTTCTCTTACGCCTTACATATTATTAATACAGCGACAGTTCTGGCGTGATTTATTTGAATCAATTATCAGCCACCTACAAATCCATCTACTTATATTCTAGTTGCATTGCAGACATAGACCACAAATTCATTTGCCACCTGTTTCCATTTTAAACCCTGAAATTGGACCCCTACTATAACTTTTTCAGAAATCTCGTTTAAAACTTTCTAATAAAGGTAGACCAATACATTTTAGCAATATCCGTTTGACTTTCACTGCACACATAACGACTGTTATACACAATGAAGATAGGTTTCAATACTTATAAGCACATATCGTGAATATTACAGCGAGATATTATTATAAGAAAAGAAAACGTAAGCCTGGCGAAATCAAACAAGACTATCTCTTTCGACCAGAGAGTCAATCCGGGGAAGCAACTGCGACCATTTTTCAAATTGTCCTTCCACTTGGACTCAGTCCACCAATTCATTTGCCATCTGTTTCAATGTTAAATCACAAAATTCAACCTTCCGTGATTTTTTTCAGAAATCTCGTCGAAAATGTTACAATATGTTTAATGAGAGCTTGACCAATGTTTGCTTCCTGAACAAACATTCAATTTAGCATGATCATGAAAATTAAGTCAAAATGAAATTAAAGGGATAATAGGCGTTAGAATACACTCGTCCTATAGTTTATATTTGTGTTTAATATTGACTATTAGTTAACTAAGTATGCATCCCGCACTTTACCAAGTTTTAAAAAGCCACAATAAAAATATATACGGAATTTTAAAAAAAAGTGAGCCAGCAAAGATTCCATTCAGTTTGAGAATAAAAGCGTCTGGTAAATCAACGCTATAACATCATTGTGCAATTCAACAGTAGGGGTCAAGGACGCGTGAAAACCCACATGTTAGAGTTACTTCCCTTTATATTTACACGATTTGAAAATCGCTTGATGGATGGCTCAAGCGTTTTATGATTAACTAATTTATTTGGGGTATTTATCGGATTTTAGAGGGATTTTGATGTATAGGTATGACACCAGGTAAGTCCACTGATGGATATATACTGTTATTGTCCAAATTTGAGTGAACTTAAATTTTTATGTTCGTTCTGACGCCTATTATCCCTTTAAACCACTATATTTGATCAACATCCGCTTGAGTGTCACTGCACACAAAACCACTATTTTTAGCTATATTATTTCGTCCATAAAATGTGTCATTATCTCACAAAATCTATAAGAAAGTGTAATTTCAGACATCAAATTCGGAATCTAGACCAAAATGTAGTCAAAAAAGGAATGTAACAAAAATCAAGAGTGAGAGAGACAGAAAATTTCTAAAAATAAAACGCAATAAAATGTTTTGGTGGACTGAGTCCATTTTCTTAGACTGAATTGTTATCGCGTTCAAGAGAAATAAAAATCTTAGTAACCATTAAGTCCATGGCAAACTTGAACCAGTGCGAAACGTTTTTTTCAAATCCATAACTGTGTTATATTTTTTATTTTTTAATATATATATCACATATTACATTAAATAATTTTTAGTCAAATGCCATCTTTCAGTATACGCTTGAGTTTATTATAGGTCAATGGGTTCCAGTATTTAAACTGGATGATATGGACCAAAATAAAAGTTTCTTTTGTTTTTTTGATTTGGATTTTAGAACCAGTGAAAGAACACGACTTCCATATTTTTCATAATTATAACCTTTACCATTTTTAACTATTGTTTACACTAACTATCTCATCCTATAATGTTGTTCCTTACTTCATGACCTAGGCTAGTGCTAGTGCCAGAATAACACTGAATTGATGATTTCTGATCAGCTATGTTTAATGTTTAGTACATGTAGGTACTGTGATTAACAATTCATCAATAATAGCATCCCTTGTCAACAGATACCTTAAAAGATAAAACGTTCGGAAGTTGCTTCACGCTTCCATCCGTTGAAGTGATATATTTGATTAAAAGCGTTACGATTAGCAACTAGGGGATAATAAAATCGGTTAATTAGATAGGTGAACCGTTTTTATTCTGATTGATAAATGCTCAATAAATTCGGGGATTTTACTTGCTTTCTTAAAGGGAAGACCTAATTCTACCTTTTATCTTAAATAAAATACAGGGTTAGGTTCGGGTGATAAAACTAAATTTAAAGTTTTGGTGATTGTCCAAAGAGAGAACTGAAACACTAAAATCATCTTCAGTTAAGTTTTCGAGAATAAGGCCCCTATAAGTTTTCGAATTTGTATGTGTAGGCTATCGGGCATAGTTGAGACAACGGTTTGCACCATTTCAGCGACTCCATGTTTAAAACCCCCCAAAAAATCTCGAAATTCAAAATATATGCGAAAACTTGATCCTTGTCGAATAAAAGAAAAAACACTTATTCAAACGAAGAAAATTTAAGTCGAAAATAGATTTTCCACTTAGTTTATCAGCTGGTTTTAAAATATGACAGAGGCAACAATTATCTGATCTCATTAATGATATCATTGTCAAGTTTGAAATTGACAATGTTTTTGATTTTTAGGAATAGAAAATTTGAAAATGGGTCATTTTGTTCAGGATGATTCGTCATGCCACAGGCGCCTCGTTTGTCCAAGAGGGTTTAAAATGTTTGAAATTTAGGAAAATCAAGGTTATTCCGGTTAAATTGTCGAATAAATTTAGTACTTTCTGTTCACCAATGACTATTCCAAAAGGTATAAAAAATAATCAACATTTATGAGGTTGTTTATACAAAACAGATGTATCTTAATGCAAGCTGTCTAGCACCATTGTTTAGTGGCTTAATTTAACAAAAGTTTTAGGGTTTACTTATTTTTTAAAAGAATGAAAATTATAACTAAGTTTGACAACCCTAGACTTTTAAATGTATTAAATTCGCACATTTGACACTAATTAAACTTTCAAAATTACTTGAGTGTCAGGGTTGAGAGATCTTTACTCCTCAAAATTGTATTAGAATTGATTCGCGTGCATCTAAGGCAAATCCGAACAGCATTCCTGTTTCCCGAGTAAAAAAAAAAAAAAAAAAAAAAAAAAATTGTTGACATAAAAAAAAGAAATCTACTATAATCTTTTCTAATTTAAAATTTATTAAGGAATTTTCGTAATGAAAAACTGGATGATGTAAAATGGACTAATTGATCGCTCTATCGTGGTTACTGGTAAGAAAACCCAGCTTCACTTTCTTTGTTAATTGCGAGTTAATAAGAGAATCGTAAGACAAACTCATATTTTCCCTATCAATAGAAGCTCTCTACTTTCAGTGTATATAAGTATACACTGTCCATTTATGGAACATATATTATAAATAACAATAAATAAGGGGCATTACTGTTGTTGTTTTTGGCTATTTAACAGGAATGTTAGTGCACCGTCCAGTGACAGGTAAAAAATTCAAGTATTCTGTATGGATGTATTCAGCATTCAGCATTTTTTTATTAATCCTTGTAAGACATTTAGAAGTATCACAACACATAAAGAGACAACAATTATTATGCATATAGACTAATATGTATTCATTACACATACAGGTAACCTTTCATTACACATACAGGTAACCTTTCATTACACATACAGGTAACATTTCATTACACATACAGGTAACCTTTCATTACAGATAAGGATAACATTTCATTACACATACAGGTAACATTTCATTACACATACAGGTAACATTTCATTACACATACAGGTAACATTTCATTACACATACAGGTAACATTTCATTACATATACAGGTAACATTTCATTACACATACAGGTAACCTTTCATTACATATACAGGTAACATTTCATTACACATACAGGTAACGTTTCATTACACATACAGGTAGCATTTCATTACACATACAGGTAACGTTTCATTACACATACAGGTAACGTTTCATTACACATACAGGTAACATTTCATTACACATACAGGTAACATTTCATTACATATACAGGTAACATTTCATTACACATACAGGTAACGTTTCATTACATATACAGGTAACATTTCATTACACATACAGGTAACATTTCATTACACATACAGGTAACGTTCTCAAGTGATATTATCTCATTATCACTTAAGAACGTTCCCTGTATTTGTAATGAAACGTTACCTGTATGTGTAATGAAAGGTTACCTGTATGTAAAATGAAACGTCACCTGTATGTGTAATGAAACGTTACCTGTATGTGTAATGAAACGTTACCTGTATATGTAATGAAACATTACCTTTAGTTGTAATGAAACGTTACCTGTATGTGTAGTGAAACATTACCTGTTTGTGTAATGGAATGTTACCTGTATGTGTAATGGAATGTTTTTTTTAAAAAAAAAAACCAAACAACTTTAATGATTAATTTTAATTTGTTGGATGTAACGGATGTGAATGCAATATGTAATTTTAACTCAATGTCAAACGTAACAATTTTTGAGAATCAAACTACTCCCCGTAAGTCCAATGAGAAAGTGTAATTTGCTAGATATGATTATAATTTGTGAGTCCAATGAGAAAGTGTAATTTGCTAGATATGATTATAATTTGTGAGTCCAATGAGAAAGTGTAATTTGCTAGATATGATTATAATTTGTGAGTCCAATGAGAAAGTGTGAGCGAGATCAAGTTGGAATAAGACATAGTAATTAAGTATAACCTATTTCTTCTGATCATCAAGTTCTAGTATTTACAAAGGTTGTGAACTTTTAATCTCTACAGTTTGTAAATCAACTCGAAGGTTTCCAGAGAGAGGTTTGATTATTTCTTGGCATTTGGCAAACCTCGCAGTTTCCTAAACTGAAACTGTCTCGGTAATGAATGTTAATATCATTTGTGGATTTTTAGGCGATACTCTACTTTCTGTATTTATTTGTGATTCGTCATGAAATTGTAATATTGATTCGTCATGAAATTGTAATATTGCGACCATGAATAACACATATTTATCAAATTCCAAGTAAATCACCCGCATGGGAATTAATTATTGCGCTGAAACTGTTATTGCTAAGAGGACAGCAGACATCAGTATATTTTTGTAATTTTATTTTTTCAATTTTTCTTCGTTGTTTGAAAGTTGCTAAACTGTAATATTAAACCATTAACAATTTCCGCTCAAAGTATTTGATTTAAACAATATGGTGTCCATAAGTTACAAATTCTAGTATACATATAAAGTATGGTTATAAGACAAAGTGTACAAAGCTTATACATGTACAGTCTTATTAAAATATAGAGCTAACTTTCGTTCGTATTTTAGTTTCGTTTCGAATGTTGTTTTAAGCTATTGTCTTTGTACGTAACCACTGCAGTTAAGTTAACTGTTATTTAGTGATTACGCACAAAGCCAATAGATAAAAAAACCATTCGAAACGAAACTTATAAGATACGAATGAAAGTTAGGTCTTTATTTTAATTAGACTGTACATGTTTGATTAATGGATTTTCAACTGACCAGAGTATATAACCATTTTACTTAAAACTTGTCAAGTTTTTCCTTCAATTTAGCAGTTTATTGCCTGTCGGCATAGTAGAATCGAACCTGAGCATATCTCTCAATGACAGCTTTATGTTTGAATATTCAACATGATAACCAAATCATCCAATTTGTAGTCACATACAACCACACGGCAACAAATGTCGCTCTTATTGTTAAAGGGATAATAGGCGTTAGAATACACTCGTCCTACGGCTTATATTTGTGTTTCATATTGACTATTATTTAAATAAGTATGCATCCCACACATCACCAAATTTTAAAAATCCACAATAAAAATATATTCGGAATTTAAAAAAAAGTGAGCCAGCGACGATTCCATTCAGTTTGAGAATAAAAGCGTCTGGTAAATCAACGCTAAAAACATCATTGTGGAATTCAACAGTAGGGGTCAAGGACGCGTGAAAACCCACATGTTAGAGTTACTTCCCTTTATATTTACACGATTTGAATATCGCTTGATGGATGGCTCAAGCGTTTTATGATTAACTACTTTATTTTGGGGATTTATTGGATTTTAGAGGGATTTTGATGTATAGGTAAGTCCACTGATGGGTATATACTGTTATTGTCCAAATTTGAGTGGACTTAAAATTTTATCTTCGTTCTAACGCCTATTATCCCTTTAAGGATTGTTACACACCATGTGTACACCAAGAGGATTTTGACAGCCTAAAGGCGAAATAAAAACTTGAGTAACCATTTAATCCATGGCAGACTTGATTTCTTTCAGATGATCACTATAAATCGGTACCGCCAAATTATTATCTTTTTTATTTCTATTTACTAACTGAACTAACAGCACTTCAAAATATATAGTTCTAGCTCTATGACCTAGGTCCCTGCTTTTTGTGAGAATACTTAACACTGCTTATGCTTTTGTATATCATGGTCCTGATGCTCTCTTTAACTTGTATCACGCTGTGATAGAGACCTGGTCGGCTATACTAGTTAATCACCCCAGTTAGCGGTTCACACTATTCGAACGTAACAGTTTATGAAAACAATAATTCCATTTAGGAATGTTGCAGTCACTCGTGCTCAAACTGCGTAATTAAATGATACCTGGAATGCTATTACAAGAAACAATTGTACGACGAAAAGTTTCTCAGGCGCAAACTTGTTTAGATTCCTAGACTGTTCCTTTTTCAATACAGAGTTATACCCCTTTATCTTCAACTCTTCTGGACTTAGTCCACCAATTCATTTGCCATCTTTTTCCGGAAATCTCGTTGAAAACGTTCTTATATGTCACATGAAAGCCAGGCCAATACTTGGTTTCTGTACAAAGATCCAATATAGCATGACCATGAAAATTTTGAACTAAACAAAATGAAAGTAAACCACTACATTTTATCAACATCCGCTTGACTGTCACTGCACACAAAACCACTATTTTTAGAAATAACCTTCCGCCAATTAAATTTCTCATTATCTCAGAAATTCTGAAAGAAAATGCAATTTCAGACATCAAATTGCAAATCTAGACCAAAAATTAGTCAAAAATGGAAATGCAAAAACCCACAAAGGAAGGGAGAAAGAGGATTTCTAAAAATAGAACGGACTATACAATCATTAGCATAAAATGTTTTACTGGACTGAGTCCTTCTTATTTCCACATCCGGAAATCATGATTATCTGCCCTTCTGTTACATAAAACCTGACCAGACCAGAACCTGTCTAAACCGGTATTTTCGGCGGTCCCGACGCATCCCCGATAATCCAGGTTTTACCGTAGAACAGGCAATACGCCAACAAAGTTTATGCTTTGTATTTATTTGTCTGAAAAGCTTCTGCTTTAACTTTGTGAATATACTGTGTATTTATTGATATATTATTTATCAACATCAACAATAGCCATTTTGTCTGGTTTTGGAAAAGGCTTCGTCAATAACTGATTATTTCCTTATTTACTCTCATAACCTAGTTTGGTTTAGTAAATGTTTGAATTAGAGATCCGAATGGAATCCCTATATAAGGCCTTTTATTTGTCGGGAAGGTTTTCTTTATCAAACAAGACTTGACATTGGCCTCAGACACTCTATTTGAAATGAAGGTCTTCTCGATTAAATAAAGTGTAAACTTGGCCTTAAAAACCTGACGGGATTCAAGAGTCTACTTGAAGAAGTTCACGACATTGGCTAATACGTTAGAACCACATATTGACATTGACCCAGTATCTGTCGTATACACTTTAATAACAAAAATAACCGACGCCAGTATACTATAAGATCTATAGTTACCGGTTATTATTTGTATTAACATTACATACGCCTGTGGTATATAATTACTGCCGCGCATGCGCTTGGTTGACTTATCGTCTTCCTCCCGCCATTGTATTTGTTTACCTTTGTATTTTCGTTCAGTTAAGATTATAACAATTAATATCATCCCAGAGTAGTTGTATATCTGCACGAGTGTTGTGTTGGTCTATACTGACGTGGTGGCTGAATCTGGAAACGAACTACCCCGAACCAAAGCTGACATTCTTAATTTATAGTATCAAACCAACCAAATTTCCAACAACAAAGGAGCTCGTGCAGGCGATTTCTCAATCGTATCAAACTATTCATCACCAAACAGGAAGATATTTTTTTCGTTAATTATTTACTATGGCTTCTGCTTCCCGGGCACCAAAACAATGGTCCCTCACCGAAAACGAATCTCTAACTTCATATGAAGCATGGCAAGCCAATCTCCTATACATCCTAGCCCTTGATGACAACTTTGCGCCGTTCTTATCCGACACTGCTACATGGGCAAAGAAAACTGCCACCAATCCCAATCGAAGTTTACAAGATGATAGTAATCGCATACCCGAAGCATCACGCAAAACAGCCGCACAGAAACTTCGCTTTCTCGAACTTATGTTAGGACAAATAGCAAACTATGCACCCATCATATCAAGAAATACGATCATTCGCAACTCAACCTCATTATCAAGCATTTGGCAAGCTCTTCGACTCCATTATGGTTTCCAAACTGCAGGCGCCCATTTCCTTGACTTTAATGAAATCCGTCAAAAACCAGAAGAAAGACCAGAAACTTTATATCAGAGGCTAATGTCTTTCGTCGAGGACAATCTACTCCGGAGAGAAAGTAGATTGACACATCATGGAAGCGAGATTACAACAGACGAGGACCTCACTCCTACTTTAGAAAATTTCGTTGTCCTTATTTGGTTGAGGCTTATTCATGAGGGTCTTCCCCGGTTGGTCAAACAGAAATATGGTACTGAATTACGTTCCAGAACTTTGTCATCTATCAAACCCGAAATATCTCAAGCGCTTGACTCACTCCTTGATGAATTATCCTTCAACGACGAAACCAAAATCTTGAGAACCCGTAATACTAGATTTTCCCCAAAACCTCAACCAGTGACCACCAAGTCCTGTCCCCTATGTAAGCAGGCCGGTCGAAGAGATTGTGAGTCACATTATCTAACTCAATGCCCATACCTACCTGAACGCGACCGTAAATATATATCTAAGGGTAGACTTGTTGACTGCCAAGACATAAACAATATGTCAGAAGAAACTGAAACCAGTTATAGAGATGAAACGCCCACGTCACCACCATCCTCTCGACTTATCAACAATATTAATACTCTTTCAAGACGTGTTGGTGTTAAACACTCTCCCTTTTTCATAGCATACTACGGGCATCACACAGTCACAGTCACACTGGATTCGGGTGCCGAAATCAACATGATACGAACTGCCTTAGCCAAAGCCCTTGGCCTACCTATTACCAAAAGCACACAGGACTGCTACTCAAGCTGATGGTAAAACACCGTTGTCAATCTATGGCGAAACGCATATAAAACTGACTAGAAATTCCTCAAGTTTAATTTTAGATGCACTTATTGTAGATGATCTTGATGTCGATGTCCTCGCCGGTATACCCTTCTTTGTCAACAATGATATAGCAGTACGACCATCCAGGAACCAAATTCTAATAGGTGACGATACCACAATCACCTATAGTGAGAGAAGGCCAACTGTTTCACACACATGTTCAAGAGCTCATATCTTGCGAGCCACAACCACTACTACATTGTGGCCTGGAGACTACATCGAACTATCTTTACCTTCAGATCTTCAAACATCTGAAAACCAAGTAATGGCACTAGAACCACGTTTGGAAAATTTACCTACCCCAACCCATAAGTATCCATGTGGATGGCTCACACCAAAGCTACTTACACCTGTTGGTCGTACTATTAGATTAGCAAACTCCACCGACAACCCTGTTATTTTAAAGAAAAATGATCACATCTGTCAAGTGTTGCCTACTTCGGATGAATGTGTACCCAATAATAGTCTCGACGCTAAACCAACACCTACTACGTCAGATCTCACCTACTTGGATAAAATTACAGTAGATCCCGATAACATCTTACCTGTTACTCTCAGACAGGAATTTAATAAACTGCATAAAGACTACAGTTCTGTATTCAATCCAGTTATCGGCTGTTATAATGGTGCCGTCGGACCAATTCAAGCCATTGTCAACATGGGTCCAGTACAACCTCTTCAACGCAAAGGACGCATGCCACAGTACTCAAAGTCCAAACTAGATGAACTTCAATTGAAATTCGATGAATTGGAGAAACTGGGTGTTCTTGGAAAACCAGAAGATCTCGGTATAGTAGTAGAGTACTTAAATCCATCATTTCTCATCAAAAAGCCCGATGGTGGTCATAGACTCGTAACAGCATTTGGTGAGGTTGGTCAATACAGTAAGCCACAACCATCCCTGATGCCTAATGTGCAATCTACTCTCCAAATTATAGCTCAATGGCAATATATTATCGTCTCTGACCTGACTAAAGCATTTTACCAAATACCCCTCTCTCACGATTCTTTTAAATATTGTGGAGTAGCTACGCCATACCGTGGAGTTGGGGTATACACCAGAACAGCAATGGGTATGCCTGGCTCTGAAACTGCACTGGAAGAACTCATGTGTCGCGTATTAGGCGACCTCTTACAAGAAGGCATTGTTACGAAGCTTGCTGACGACTTGTACTGCGGTAGAGATACACCCCAACAACTACTTATAAATTGGAAACGAACACTCGATGCCTTAGAAAAATGTAATTTACATCTTTCATCTACTAAAACTACAATTTGTCCTCGGAAAACCACCATATTGGGATGGATTTGGAATATGGAAAAAATTGCAGCCAGTCCTCACGTCATAGCCACTCTCAGTTCCGTCTCTCGCCCGACTAAAGTCAAAGGATTACGTTCATTTATCGGCGCATATAAAGTACTGGCCCGTGTATTACCTGAGTGTGCAGCATTCCTTACATCTCTAGAGAAAGCAGCCGCTGGCCAAGACACTCATACAGTGGGATGACAGTTTAGAGGAAGACTTTTTACGAGCTCAAAATCATCTCAAAGCTCACAAAACTATCACCTTACCTCGTTACAACGACAAATTATGGATTGTCACAGATGGATCTGTAAAACAGTCCGGCATAGGCGCCACATTATATGTCCAACGGGACAATAACATTCAACTTGCCGGATTTTTTAGTGCCAAACTCAAGAAACACCAAATAACGTGGTTACCCTGTGAAATCGAGGCACTTTCCATAACAGCAGCAATTCGTCACTATTCACCTTACATCATTCAATCAAATCAGCGTGCCACTGTATTGACAGACAGTAAACCATGCGTTGAGGCCTATCGTAAACTGTGCCGAGGTGAATTTTCAGCCAGTTCCCGAGTTACTACATTCCTGTCTAACGCCAGTCGATATCAAGTCACCATAAGTCACCTCGCCGGCACAGCCAATATTCCGTCTGACTTTGCCAGTCGAAATGCACCATCTTGTTCCGAACAACTCTGTCAGATATGTTCTTTTATAAACTCCATTGAGGATTCAACAGTTCGAGCCATATCTGCAGACGACGTGTTAAGTGGAAAAATACGCCTGCCATTTTCATCTAGATCAGCCTGGTTACAAATTCAACATGATTGTCCAGATCTGCGACGTACACATGCTCACCTAACTCAAGGCACTAGACCATCTAAAAAAACCACCGATATCAAAGATGTTAAAAGATACCTTCGATCTGCACAGATTTCTAAAGATGGTCTCCTCGTTGTCCGTAAAGACGAACCACTAGCACCAACAAGAGAATGCATCATAGTCCCGAGACCTGTACCTCATGGATTACTCACAGCCCTACATCTAAAATTTGGTCACCCGTCAAAACATCAACTTCGGCTGCTATTTCTCAGAAATTTCTCAGCATTAGATTTAGACGCTGCCATCGATTTAACGACTACTCAATGTCATACTTGCTCTTCCCTCCAAAAGATACCCCACTCACTCACCACTCAAGACACAGAACCTCCACCCAGTACAATTGGAATACGTTTTGCTGCAGACGTAATCAAGCGCTACCGCCAACTTGTACTAATTTTACGTGAAACCGTCACCTCTTATACTACCGCCTGTTTAATAGAAAATGAACAGAAAACCACCTTACGTTCAGCTCTTTTGCAGTTATGCCTCAGTACCATTCCAGTTGATTGTCAGTACGTCAGTGTCCGTGTTGATCCTGCACCTGGATTTACTTCACTACTTAATGATGAATTACTCCACTCTTATAACATTCATTTAGACATTGGACGGACCAAGAATATTAACAAAAATCCCGTTGCTGAAAAGGCTATATCAGAATTTACAGATGAACTGTTGAAATTTGAGCCCCATAGCACTTCGATGTCTCCATTAGCACTATCTGTCGTGTGTTCTCGTTTAAATGCCAGGATTAGAAGTCGCGGACTCTCTGCCAGAGAAATGTGGACTCTCCGAGATCAATTTTCCAACGAGCCCATCTCCGTTACCAACCAAGAGCTTATACAATCTCAACATGACATACGACTTAAAAATCACCCATTTAGTGAAAAATCTAAAGCAAGTGGAAGAGGACCAGCAACCCCTTATTCCCTTCAAATTGGTGACATTGTTTATCTAAAAAGTGACCGAAATAAACGCTCAGCTCGCGATAGATATCTTGTGGTGAATAAAAACAATCACTGGTGTGACATTCAAAAATTTGCCGGGACTCAACTCCGATCTAAACCTTATCATGTCAAAATCAGTGAATGCTTCAAAGTTCCAGCATACGAATTTGAGTCAGAAATTAAACGCCCTACATTCGACTATTCTTATGATACTAGCGAATCTGAATCCGACAGTGGTGAGCATACAACTGAAAGTACATCACTTCTTCAGAATCCAGATATCCCAGAAGAACTAATTCTTTCGGCGACACCAGAAGATCCGTTACTTCCCCAACCTGTAGGATTCCGTCGATCGTCTAGACAAAAACAAACGCCGAAATACCTCCAGGACTTTGTCACATAAGATTAAAACTTTCTAAAGGTGACTTATGTTTAGAAGTGACGTTGTTTTAAGTGTTTTAATTTCTTTTTATTCCTTTAAATCTCTGGGAGAGAGATAAAGAGAAAAGTGGTCACGCCAGTATACTATAAGGTCTATAGTTACCGGTTATTATTTGTATTAACATTACATACGCCTGTGGTATATAATTACTGCCGCGCATGCGCTTGGTTGACTTATCGTCTTCCTCCCGCCATTGTATTTGTTTACCTTTGTATTTTCGTTCAGTTAAGATTATAACAATTAATATCATCCCAGAGTAGTTGTATATCTGCACGAGTGTTGTGTTGGTCTATACTGACGCGAGAATAAAGTGAAATTGATGTAAGGACATTTTAGTTTATGGCACCATTTTAAATACTAGCTAGTTATCGAGTGTTTGTATAAATGCAGTGTTTAAGAACCACGTATAAATATCTATGTTTTCAATTGTTCTTAACTACAAACCAAGCTCCCAATGACATCCGTAGCCGGATTTTTTAAGTCTGTCGAGAGCATTGACTGGCTGTTTTGATTGGCCTACAATCCAATCAAATCTTTGCATTTTGTAATAACTTGACATTGTGAAAATGTATAAATATGAAGTTGGTAATAGCTTGACATTATGAAGATATATAAGTATGCAGTTTGTAATAGCTTGACATTGTGAAGATGTACTAGTATAAGTATGCAGTTTGTAATATCTTGACATTGTGAAGATGAATAAGTATGCAGTTTGTAATAACTTGATTGTGAAGATGTATAAGTATGAAGTTTGTAATAGCTTGATATTGTGAAGATGTATAAGTATGAAGTTAGTAATAGCTTGACATTGTGAAGATGTATTAGTATGAAGTTTGTTACAGCTTGACATTGTTTAGATGTATAAGTATGAAGTTTGTAAAAGCTTGACATTGTGAGGATGTATAAATATGAAGTTGTAATAGCTTGAAATTTTGAAAATGAATAAGTATGGGGTTTGTAATAGCTTGACATTGTGAAGATGTATAAGTTTGGAGTTTGTGATAGCTTGACATTGTGAAGATGTATAAATATGAAGTTTGCAATAGCTTGACATTGTGAAGATGTATAAGTATGAAGTTTGTAATAGCTTGACATTGTGAAGAAGTATAAGTATGACGTTTGTAATAGCTTGATATTGTGAAAATGTATAAGTATGAAGTTTGTTACAACTTGACATTGTGAAGATGTATAAGTATGAAGTTTGTAATAGCTGGACATTGTGAAGATGTATAAGTATGAAGTTTGTAATAGCTTGTCATTGTGAAAATGTATAAGTATAAAGTTTGTAATACCTTGACATTTTGAAAATGTATAAGTATGAAGTTTGTAATAGCTTGACATTGTGAAGATGTATAAGTATGAAAGTTGTTACAGCTTGACATTGTGAAGATGTATAAGTATACAGTTTGTTACAGCTTGACATTGTGAAGATGTATAAGTATAAAGTTTGTAATAGCTTGACATTGTGAAGATGTATAAGTATACAGTTTGTTACAGCTTGACATTGTGAAGATGTATAAGTATAAAGTTTGTAATAGCTTGACATTTTGAAAATATATAAGTATGAAGTTTGTAATAGCTTGACATTGTGAAGATGTATAAGTATGAAGTTTGTAATAGCTTGACATTGTGAAGAAGTATAAGTATGAAGTTTGTAATAGCTTTTTATCGTGAAAATGCATAAGTATTAAGTTTGTTACAGCTTGACATTGTGAAGATGTATAAGTATACAGTTTGTTATAGCTTGACATTTTGAAGATGTATAAGTATGAAGTTTGTTATAACTTGATATTGTGAAGATGTATAAGATGAAGTTTGTAATAACTCGACATTGTGAAGATGTATAAGTATGAAATTGATAATAGCTTGACATTGTGAAGAAGTATAAGTATGAAGTTTGCAATAGCTTGACATTGTGAAGATGTATAAGTATAAAGTTTGTAATAGCTTGACATTGTGAAGATGTATAAGTATGAAGTTTGTAATAGCTTGACATTTTGAAAATGTATAAGTATGAAGTTTGTAATAGCTTGACATTGTGTATCTTGTAAATTTCTTCAGAAGCGGACGATTTCTTATCAAAATGATGTATATTGAAATTCATAGCCTAGTCCTTAATTGTGACCTAGGCCAGTGTTTCTAAAGGAGAGTA
Organism: Nipponacmea schrenckii; assembly: GCA_030562195.1. Taxonomy (NCBI): domain Eukaryota; kingdom Metazoa; phylum Mollusca; class Gastropoda; family Lottiidae; genus Nipponacmea; species Nipponacmea schrenckii. The sequence goes on from JAUJPP010000001.1 coordinate 4,068,413, forward strand.
CCTCTTATAACAACTTAAACCATTCTAATTTTCTACCAGACGTCATTTGTCTTAAATTCCGGCGTTTTCTGACATAATTGCTATCGCAAAGGCTCTGATATGTACCATACGTCATACACGGTTTAGAATTTCTATAAAACTTAATAGATATCTGAAAGAAAATGGGAATGAATGGCATAGACGTCATTAATTCTCCTCTACACATCAAGAAAGTTTCTTTACAACCTCTTTTTCTCTGATATCCCAGACTTGAGATGTGGTAGAAGAAAAATTAACGACCGCTTCCAGCTAACTAATAACATAGACTAGGTAGTTGTTGGTAGATGACAAGTTAACGTTTGCTTCCAGCTAACTGATATCATAGACTAGGTAGTTTAGATAGTTAACAAGTTCACGTTCGCTTCTTGATAGGTGTTTCACCGACTATGTAGTTGTTGGTAGATGACAAGTTAACGACCGCGTCTAGCCAACTGATATCACAGACTAGGTAGTTGTTGGTAGTTGACAAGTAAACGACCGCGTATAGCTAACTGATATTACAGACTAGGTAGTTGTTGGTAGATGACAAGTTAATAACCGCTTCCAGCTAACTGATATCATAGACTAGGTAGTTGTTGGTAGATGACAAGTTAACGTTCGCTTCCAGCTAACTGATATCACAGACCAGACGGTTGTTGGTAGATGACAAGTTTACAACCGCTTCTAGCCAAATGATATCACAGACTAGGTAGTTGTTAGTAGATGACAAGTTAACGTTCGCTTCCAGCTAACTGATATCACAGACTAGGTAGTTGTTGATAGATGACAAGTTAACGACCGTGTCTAGCCAACTGATATCACAGACTAGGTAGTTGTTGGTAGATGACAAGTTAACGACCGTGTCTAGCTAACTGATATCACAGACTAGGTAGTTGTTGATAGATGACAAGTTAACGACCGTGTCTAGCTAACTGATATCACAGACTAGGTAGTTGTTGGTAGATGACAAGTTAACGACCGTGTCTAGCTAACTGATATCACAGACTAGGTAGTTGTTGATAGATGACAAGTTAACGACCGTGTCTAGCTAACTGATATCACAGACTAGGTAGTTGTTTATAGTATCAAAGAAACCAATATATTTCTTATTTCACAAAGTTTCTTTCATTATTAGATTTACCTTCAGATTTTACCTTTTTTTCTTGAACTGAGGCATAAAAAATTTCCGTAAAAACTGGGTTTGAGAACTGGTCATTGGCATTTGAAGGTCAGATAGAAACTAATCGATTTGTTATTGACCTTGTTTTTTTTCTTCCACAAATCAGACAATGTCAACATTGATTAAGTATAGCTAACGAAATATGAGACATACTTGTACGGTCATGTGTAAACATTATTTGCTATTGCTTTCATACAGGTTATTAATAAAATAAAAACAAACTTTTTAACACTTTGATCTTCATCGTAACGTCAATCTATTGCCTACTGTGTTTATACAATGACTGAAATAGGTCTCTGATTGGCTATATTTCTAAGTGTACAATCCAATAAAGTCACGGCATTTATATATACGTCAATGAATTCAAGACGCATTCGTCATAGCTTGCCTTTGCGAAGATGGATTTTGATGGTTGTTTCTCTGTGAATTGTATACTATCATGAAAATAGTCCTCGATGTATAGAAAATATATGCTCGAGTGAAATCTGAAATGAATTCAGTTTTACATTATAAACTTCTGCCCAAATGATCACGGACGGCGCCATGCAGTGTGTAATGAATGAAATTTTCAAAGGACAGCGACCTCCGCCTTCTCTTTTTACGATCTCCATCTGTCGAAGGATCTTTAACTTACATAGCCTGCAGCACACTTGAAACACTGTCGAGATTAATATAAAATGAAACCAAGAGTGATTCTACGCTCTAGAAAAGAGTGCTGTTTCCCAATCATACGAATTTATTTATAGTTTTTACATGAAAATAATATCTCTAATATTTCAATAAAATCGTGCAATCATATTTTAAGCTATTTCTAATACTAAATGTGGCAAGTATAAAGTCGAGGTAGCGATTCGAAATGGGTGCGAATTATGGTCCTGTATTTTCTTTCCATAATTAGCTTCGTATGGTGTGCAGGTATTATTTTTAAATTGACTGTAATTGTTTTTTCTGTTTCAGAATCAAGTCATTGAGCACCACTTCCAATATGTTGATATTAAACCTGTGTGTTGGATGTTTAATCATGTGTATTGTGGATTTTCCTCTCTATGCCACATCCTCTTTCCTTCAAAAGTGGATATTTGGACATAAAAGTGAGTAAAATTCTAGCTTAATCCACATTTCCGGTGTACGCGATCCATGGTGTCACATCGACAAGCAAATTCACTATGTCAAGCTATTACGAGCTTCATTCTTAGGCTTTTCACAATGTCCAGCTATTACCAACTTCATCTTATATATCTTCACAATGTCAAACCATTAGATATATTCCTACTTTATACATCTTCACAATGTCAAGCCATTACATATATTCCTACTTATACATCTTCACAATGTCAAGCTATTACAATACTCATATTCATGAATCGTATAATGTCCATTACGCATATTACTTATGACATGGAAATGTGGACGTATATTGCCGTCGCCCCTGTCCGTCCGCATTTGTTGTATCCACGAAAGAGGCTACAGTTTTTATCCGATCTTAATGAGCTTGGTATACATGTATATATTGATGATATCTCGGTCAAGTTCGAAAATGGAAATTATCGCATGAACGGTTTTTGAGTTATTGCACTTGACTTAGTAAAAACGCGTCAAATTTGGTTTGTATCCACAATAGAGGCTACAGTTTTTATCCGATCTTAATGAAACTTGGTATACATGTATATATTGATGATATCTCGATCAAGTTCGAAAATGGAAATTATCGCATGAATGGTTTTTGAGTTATTGCCCTTGACTTAGTAAAAACGCGTCAAATTTGGTTGTATCCACAATAGAGGCTACAGTTTTTATCCGATCTTAATGAAACTTGGTATACATGTATATATTGATGATATCTCGGTCAAGTTCGAAAATAGAAATAATCGCATGAAAGTTTTTGAGTTATTGCCCTTGACTTAGTAAAAACGCGTCAAATTTGGGTTGTATCCACAATAGAGGCTACATTTTTTATCCGATCTTAATGAAACTTGGTATACATGTATATATTGATGATATCTCGGTCAAGTTCGAAAATGGAAATTATCGCATGAATGGTTTTTGAGTTATTGCCCTTGACTTAGAAAAATCTTGTCAAAATTTTTGTTTCGATGCAATAAATCCTCCAATTTTCAGAGGATGTTGATGAAACTTGGTGTGAGCATTGGAATTGATTAGGCCTCAGTCAAGTTTGAATTTGACAGTTTTTCAATGAATTGTTTTAAGTTATTGCCCTTGACTTAGGAAAATTGCGTCAAAATTCTATTGTGGTTGCAATAAGAAGCTTTATTTTTCAAAGGATTTTGATGGAACTTGGTGTAAGCATCAGAATGGTATGACATTAGTCAAGTTTGAATTTCTGACTTTTTTTAACCAATGGTTTTGGGGTTATTGCCCTTGACTTAGTAAAATTGCGTCAAAAATATTTGTGGGTGCAAAATAAGCTACAATCTTTTAATAGATTTGATGAAACTTGGTATGAGTATTGAAATAGATAAGATGGTGGTCAAGGTGACAATTTTCCATGAACAGTTTTTGAGTTTTTGCCCTTAACTTCAATATTTATTCAGTGAATGTTTTATGAGTAATTGCTCTATTTATTTTTCAAATTCAATGCTGCCAGTGGGCGTATGTTACCTTGCCTGGCAAGCGATCTTAATATTTTAAGTGCATACTATGTTAATTATAGAGCGAAATATTCCGATATACATTCTTTGTGTTATGTATCACTTCATTGACTTAGTCTTTTTATATGTCTCTATCCATGTTAAAGAGTTTTTAAGCATGGTTGGCGCCACTCTCCTGGTATCCATGTCAGAGAGTCTCAAAGCATTAACGTAGCCTATGTTTGATACATTTTTAAATTCATTGTCATGTATATTTTCAGTTTGTGAGATATATGCAACTATTACTGGCACAGCTGGTTTACTTATTATGAACAGTTACTCCGCCATTGCCTTTGATAGATTTATAACAGTCACCAGATACAATAACCCTAATTATCCTCGCTCTAAGAATGCCATAATGTGTATCTCTGGATTCGTGTGGATATATTCCTTATCTTGGTCTATGGCTCCGGTTTTGGGGTGGAGCAGATATCAGTTGGACGGTTCGGGTACCACATGTACATTTGACTATCTGTCAACGACGTGGACAAACCGTTCTTTCATATTGAGCATCGCCTTCTTCAATTTCGTGCTACCATTGTTTTTTATTTTATTTGCATATTCTCGAATATTACATCTCATATCGTCGCATTCTCGTGAAATGAAATCATATCGGTCAGCAGTAGTCATCAGTAAAGGAAAAGGTTCTATTCCGAAACGATTTCGCAGCGAACGTAAGACAGCTATAACGCTGATTATTACAGTGGTTGTGTTCTGTTTATCTTGGGTACCTTATGTCATCATAGCGTTGATTGGTCAATTCGGAAACCAATCCTTTATCACACCGCAGGTATCCGTTATTCCGCAATTAGTGGCCAAATTATCTACCGTTACTAACCCTATTTTATATTCCTTAAGTCATCCTGTAGTCAGAAATAAACTGTTTTTAAGACTGCGTCATGAACTCAACAGGCGATCAAGTGACTCGGTCAGCTCGAGTCGAGGGATTCAGATGAAAAATATAGAATTCATCTAAACGGCCTTCCAAAGAAGAACTGCCTTACGTGATCTCCATGAATCAAAGTTATTTTTCTTATATAAATGATCTATCATTGAAAAGACAATTATTTGTGGTGAAAATTTTCATCTATTATTTATTTTTCTGGAACCTTTTTAATGGAATTTTTGGAATTAAGTTGCGAGAGAAAAAAACATTTTCTATTGAAATATTTAGTAATTTACAGATTGTGACAAGAGCAAATTAGGTTTAAGGAAATATCTTTTTGAGTGACATTTCATGCAGGTTTTAAAGGGATTGTTAAGTGGTTTTCTTAACTTTTCGTGTATATCTGGGACACTGATTGTACCAATTATGCCATTCCAATTTTAATTCAAATTTTAATCAGGCGTCTGTGATTCCTGCAATTCCATTTAAAAGAAGCGTTTTATGAATTCACTAATCGCAAATAATTGAGATACGGACCTACGATAATGAGGTCATAATAGAACTAAAGTTTAAGAGAAATTGCAGAAACTTCAGAAGTCTTACTGAAAATTGAATGTCACGAGTTGATGCTTTCAGTGCCCCACATATATACAGTCAAACCTGTATTAAGCAACCAGTCAAGGGAAGTGGCTGGATGTGGTGCTTAATACAGGTGGCTGTTGAATACAGGTGAAGTCATGATGAGGGGGGGGGGGGATACACACGTCTACATTTCAATATCCAAAAGGCCCTATCTTAATTCAATAACAACAAACAACATAACAATTACTGTATACAATATTTATAAAACATCTTTACAATCCCTTTAAATTATTTCAATTTAATTAAAAAGATTACTCAGTTTTAGGACGTTTCTTATATATATTGAATTAACCTGTCGTGGTTATTTACCAGTGTCATATATTAGAGTGGATCTTCAGTAGTATACGGTAGATATATTGTTTAAGTTTATCGTAAGGTGTAGATAACATCCCGCACTACCGATTTTAAGAAGGTCAATGTGATGATTTACCTACCACAATAGTAGGTATTACGAACTGCCTTCGATAAACACCTTTTTTGTATTACTGAAGTTAGCCGAGGGTTCAATTAAATCAAATCAAAAGACTAATTAATTTCTTTCAAGGGCTGTTATTATAAGTTCCAGTCCTTAGCTAACTTCTGTGATTCAAGAAATATGCCTAGTGATGTCAGGGTATTTGACGGAGTGAAGATGAGGTGATTTGGGTCAATAGGTTTCGAATTTAAAATGAACAATTGCAAAGAGTCGCCAACTATAACTTCGAATAAAAACGTATATTTCTTTTATCAAAAAGTGCTTTAATTGTTATGTGCTTAAAAACAGTATTATGTAGTTATACATGAATACAAGACAAACAACGATATCTAAGACACCTAAACTGGTGTTTAAAATTGTTATTTTTATACCTTATACCTCAAATGTAATTGTTTAATATGAATGAGAATATTAACTGAAAGGCAAAAGAAACGACACAGTTGAAAAAACAGAAACAGGTAGTTTCTGTGGTCATGTCTAATTTAAGCATTCTACCACATCTCCTTGTTGTTTTAAACACTGACTATGTCTAATGTCTATTTACAAATATACCAAAGGAAAAATAATTTTTTAACTGAACGGAATCTGGCAGTTACATATCCTATGGTAAATAAACTAATTTAATATATTACTGGTTGTTATTTGCATGTCTCATATCTTTATCTATATAAGTATTGTAAAATAAAGGAATAATATATTTCATACATCTAAATGACCTGACCATTGTTTTCCATATAAATACAATGTACTGTATGAATTCGTTTATTCCGAAATCGACATCTAGGTATCCCGACATCTAGGTATCCCGACATCTAGGTATTCCGACATCTAGGTATCCCGACATCTAGGTATCCCGACATCTAGGTATCCCGGCATCTAGGTATCTCGACATCTAGGTATTCGACATCTAGGTATCTCGACATCTAGGTACCTCGACATCTAGGTATCCCGACATCTAGGTATCCCGACATCTAGGTATTCGACTTCTAGGTATCCGACTTGCAGGTATCCCGATATCTAGGTATCCCGGCATCTAGGTATCTCGACATCTAGGTATTTCGACATCTAGGTATCCCGACATCTAGGTATTTCGACTTCTAGGTATCCCGACATCTAGGTATCCCGACATCTAGGTATCCGACATCTAGGTATCCCGACATCTAGGTATCTCGACATATAATTTCGACTTCTAGGTATCCCAACATCTAGGTATCCCGACATCTAGGTATCTCGACATCTAGGTATCCCGACATCTAGGTATTTCGACTTCTAGGTATCCCGACATCTAGGTATCCTGGCATCTAGGTATCCTGGCATCTAGGTATCCGACATCTAAGGTATTTCGACATCAAGGTATCCCGAAATCTAGGTATCTCGACATCTAGGTATCCCGACATCTAGGTATCCCGGCATCTAGGTATTGACATCGGACATCTAGGTATCCGACATCTAGGTATCCCGACATCTAGGTATTCGACTCTAGTATCCCGACATCTAGGTATCCGCATATAGTGTATTCGCTCTAAGGTATCACATCTAGGTATCCGACATTATGTATCGCGGTCATTCTAGGTATCCCGACATCTAGGTATTCCGGCTTCTAGGTATGCCGACATCTGTGTTTTAGGACATGCTTACGTAGGAGTATTCCAAAATCTATTCCGACAATCTATTTACCAATCCGACATCTAGGTTATTTCGCTTCTAGGTATGCCGACATCTGAGTACGACATCTACGTAATCCAAACAGGTTTTTGGAATCGCATTTGTACGATGATGCGTATGGAAGTAGATCGGTTACAATTGACTTTGATTTGTAAGATTGTAGAGATTGTAAGAATACCGATATGTCGGTATACGAAACTGTTGGAATACACATAAGATAAATAACTTATTGCATATACGCCCATTGTGGACAGCATACAATTATAAAAAATACAATGAAATATGTGGTAAATAAAAAAGGAAATAACACTAAACCAATAGATAATTTACAGTGAAAAAGTAAACAAGCAATAGCAATTGATTTGCTTCTCCGTAATTTCATTAATCTTTAACAGACATTTTTATTGTTATAATATAGCGATATAGAATTACAATGTACTCTGTTAAAACAATACATACATTGAGAGGCGTTAAAAGAAGTACCACTGTTAAAAGGTGCCTAATGTATTAATTGATTGTATAGCGATATCAAAACATCAAAACAGAATGCTTCTTGTTCTGTTTTAATATTTCTCAAACAAAATATAGATATTTTTCGGCATGTATAATAAAAGATAAAGATACCAATAATATAAAATATTTAACAATTACGTGTCTTAGCAAATCGCAAAACACAGATGTCAGCATAACTAGAGGACGGAATACCCAGATGTCGGACTCGGAATACAAAAATGATGCAATACATAGATTAGACTCTATCTATATGGAAAGGCGAATGTCACGTCATTTAGATTATGTATCATGTACAAAGCATATTTTTATACGGGCACGTAATATTGTTGTCATTCCTTTCCGAACGGCCATCTGCCCGTCTGTCCGTCAACATTTGTTGTAGGTACAAAAGAAGCTCAAATTTTCAATTGGTTTTGATGAAACATAATATGAGCATTGAAATTGATAAGACGTCGGCCAAGTTAAAATTTGATTTTACGATTAACGATTGAGTTCTTGCCCTTGACCTTGTATTTGTCATGGGTATAATAAAAGCTATAATCTTCAATGGATTCTAATGAAACTTTGTCTGCATTGGAATTGATAAGACGGTAGTGGATGTATCGTGGTGCAACAAAAGCTACAATTTTCAATGGATTTTGAAGAATTTTTTCGCGAACATTAGTATTGACAATACCGCATTTAACTTCGAATTTGACGATTATTCGATGAAAGGGTTGCGAGTTATTGACCCTGACTTGTAAAATCGAGTCAAAATTTTGTTGCAAACGAAGCTACGTTTTTTCCATGGATTTTCATGAAACTTGGTGTGAATATTGGTAGTGATAAATCAAAGGAAAACTGATTTCAATGCTGATGCGTATGTTACTTACTCTTTCTAAGATTTTAAAACATCTGAAAGTATTTCAAGACCCCGAACCTCTTTAATCAATAATTAGATAGATAAATGTGAAGATAAAAGAACCCATAAATTGTTTGAATTTAAAGAGGCAGTATATGCAATTAAAAGCTTATTAACATCGCTTAGGTTTTCGTTTTACATTCAAGTACTATTATTTAAGTCGTCTGAAAGTGCAGAATGTTTCCATGTAGATTTATTTAACCAAATTCAATAAAACTATTCGTGATAACCCAGACGTGTTATTTTAAAAATATATACACAATTATGCGTTTCAATAGTACAATTCAATATACTTTACTGGATTTTGATAATAGATACTGGCAGTTAATAATACACATAAATAACCGTCGAGACATATTTGTACTGTTATTTTGATTAGATGGATTTAAATAAATTCAAACTGATATCTAGGACATTAAATGTATTTCTTGATTATTTAAATCTCTTGAATGAATATTAATTGAGTATAAAGGCCTACTTGTTCTCATCATGTTTTGGGTTATGCGGACAAGCAACGATATACATCGTGTGTGATGGAATTTTTGTCAAGACTTATCCTTTCCAACTATAGTGAGATCTTTCAAGAATGAAAATAAAAACCAACTATATTTGACAAGGTTAACAACTTAGGTTCACCAGTCCGCCGTGACAGGGATCCTTTCTTCAGCTAGTTCTTGGCCAAACCTTTTGGCCTTGATTTTTCCCGGATTTTCCGTACCCATTTACTGCTGGGTGAACTTGAATTATGAATTGAAAAGGTTATTTTGTCGTCATTAGGTGAAATAGTGTTAAAGGTATTACCTCAACACTTGCGAATATTCAACTCCGTTAATAGTCCAACTGTTTATATTCCGAAATTGTTTGCATCGATATTTATTCATTACTGGTACATGACAGAGTTACCACAACCATAACATATCTGTTATGTTTTTGTCTGCCTTTATTATTTTCATCTTTATCTGTATGAATAATCTTCGAGCTCAACATATGAAATAACAACCAATACCGGCATATCATGGCATATATTATAGTTTATAGTGTAGGCGACTGTGCGTTCTTCTACAGAAATGTATTATTATTATATATACACCAAAGAGGGTTTTTAAGCCTTTCAGGCAGCCCATTTGATCGATCGACAAATGTCATGTTAACATAATTTTATTTTTATACTTTTTCTGTCGGGGGCGCTGAATTGCTGTATTTGCAGGAGTAGAATCCAAACAAATCAGTGTATTGAACAATTTCCGTTGTACAAGAAAAGTGTTCAATAAAGTCGAGGTATCAGACACAGTTGGAGACGAATGGATGTACCAGCGTGCTATCGAGTATTCTACTGGATCGTTACTGTAATATGCTTAGCGGGACATGTTGACAATCGTTGGACCAATCCTATTCAGTCTGGGAAACGAGAAATAATCCGGAAAAGATCAATGCCAAGAGGTTTGGCCATGGACCAGCTGCTAGAAAGGATCCTTAACGGTGAAGTTAAAGTTGTTATCCTTTCTGTTTACAGTTCACCAAAATTTGAGCCTTAAAATCCATATGTGTCTAGAATTATCTGTGTTTGAACTTTAAAGGAAAGATATACCTGTATATAGAAAGTAAAATTCCTTGTTTTAGGTGTTTTTGTTAACAAATAATACGATTTTTGAGCATTTCTAATACATCTGAAGAATATTTACATATATATATATATAAATTAACCCTCGAAATATGAAAAACTGGCCCATTTAATAAAACGGAACATGTTCTGTAACCCCCGATATTCGCCGAAGCGTTTTGAACAGAAATCAAGGTTAACAGTAAATTGTAAATTTTATAATTCCTTGAATTTTACTAGAAAGAACACGCACGCACTTTTTTTTTTTGACGGAGGCGTAATGAAACCATTGAGCAATTCCTCGGATAGATAAAAACAATAGAATTAATAATTAACTGTTGTTTTTTTTCTTATAAAATTAAGTTACCTCCCTTTAAATACTAAGTTAAATCAGAGGGAATAAATATACAATCTGGTTAAATGTTGCATTATTGAAATTTCTTTTAAGCTGACTTATTTCAGGAATGATAAAAACGCTTCAGAGACATCGATAATTTTCAATAGAATGCACACATATATATTTTTTATGAATTCCACTGAAGTTTAAAGTATAAAACGAAACTCTTCGCTTTTTGAAAGTGAGCTGTAAAGAATTTTCCATAATTCTGGAAAACGTAGTCTTAATTTAGCGTTTATTCCTGGTCATAAAACTATATACCAATGTTTATCGTAGTCTAAATGTGGCAAAACGGTGGTAAGGGGATTTTGGAAGTCTTTTCCATTTGGGATTCTCGTCTTTATTAATCAATTATTTGAAATTAGTGGGTATAGATGGAATTCTACTTCAACAAGACAAAAGACACGACATGTGGATAAAAATTTACTTCATTATCAACTCTTACTATGGTTATACAAAAATATGCTTACGTAGATGTATTCCAACATCTATTCCTACATTTGAGTATTTCTAATCCGACATCTGGGTATTCCGGCTTCGAGGTATGCCGACATCTGGTTTTACGACATGCTACGTATGTGTATTCCAACATCTAATTCCGACAATTGGAATTTACTAATCCCTCCTGAAGTCAATCGGTTACCATAGCGTACAAACGTATTTGAGATTACATCTACCAACAACTACCTAGCAGTGATACGGTTAGCTGAAAGTGAACGTTCACTTGTCATCTACCAACAACTACCTAGTCTGTGATATTAGTCGGGTGGAAACGAATCACTTGCATTTACAACAGGTCTCTCCTAACATTTTTTGCGTAACAATTCTTCAAATACAAATCTTGCCCAACAAAGGTTGCTTCTAACACCTCCATTAATGGTCCAACTGAAGTCAGTACAAGTCTGATAGTAGTAACAATGACAGGTCGAAACAGTGTTAAAAAAATTCTCGGTCTATGCTGAAATTACCTAATCATGAACCTTAAGATTTAGTGAGAATGCACGTGTCTAAATCATTTCCTCCAACACTGAAAAATCGGTCATTCATAAATCATGATTAGTATAGATCTTGCATAATAATAGTCATGTAATATTAAGCTAGAAAATGGCCGATAATTCAAGTTGAAACTGTAGTTTCAATACCATGAAAGTAAATTTAAATTCGCACTAAACGATATATGATATGTCTTTATGGTAATAATATGAATTGTAGGAGAAGCTGTTAAATACGTGGAGATATTGATTTTTCTATTGTTGACAATTACCATTAGTCGTCTATATCGCTCCTTGCCAGTACGCGCCTTCTCTTTTCGCCCTTTTCAACTTCGTAAATTTCCTGTCATGCCCCTTTCCCATTTCACTCGTTGAGTGAGCCAATATGTCACTTCCCATTTCACTTCTTGAATGAGTTTGCCCCGTGCCAATATTGACCCTTCGATTTCGCCCCTTAACCCCCCCCCCCTTCCACACTTTACAAAATTGTATACCACTAAGATTCCAATTCTGGTCAAATGGCCGTGTTCTCAATTTTCAGTGGTATGAAACTGGTAACTGATAACGGAAACTGACCATGCTTCTTGTGGATGAGACAATAAACCACGTTTCAGTGTACATTCAAAGGTGAAGTTGGAATTCTATGAAAAAGAAAATTTGACCAAAGCTACTTGGGCACTTTTATTATATCTATAATGACAATTTGATAGAGCCGGAGAACTGTTAATATCTAAGAACTGATAAAGATTTTAAAGTCATGCTATCATGCAACTACTAAAACTATAAATTGGTCAGTTAAAAGAAAATGAAAGAAATAGAGGATCTTAATTTATGAAATGAGTTGAAATGATTAAATATTACCCAAGTTTTGGCGAGAGAAATATTGAATCTGGCAACGAGTTTCATAAATTTCAAATTACATAAGCACTCGTTTAAGATTCTTTTTAAAACACAACTATCGATACAAACATAATTTGATAACTTTTCATGCCCTGTTTCAAAGAAAGAATGGCTTTCATTTTGACGTCAGTATCTTAGCCTTAATATTTGGATAAAGCTTATTGGACCATAATAGGTGTCAAAGTCGGCAGCGGGGTACATTGATGTTTAATGATCTTTCCATATATATTTGTGATTCCATTTCCTTCCACAATTGAGATGTGACAGACAAGATTCATTCTAGCATAAATTTTATCAATTTGTTCACTTATTAATATACCATATCTACAAAAGTTTGCGAAATGTTCACAATTGTAAAATGTAGCATCATATCCTACTTGTCCGATCTTTGATAAGGCATTTGCTACAATCATATCGGCAGGAAAAGGCCTGAAAATATAAAAGAAACGTTTACATGTTAATATTTCCACTTTACTTTTTATTCATTAAATAACATGGATACTAAAAAAAAAATAAATAGAAAAATAAAAAAGAAGAAAATATCAGAATAATCAACAGGCTATTCTCAGTGAATTGTTAATAAATTATTTGAAATAAATATATGTTGACTTTTCAATGAATTGTTTACAAATAAGCTCAAAACAAAGTTAACATATATCATCTAATTATAACACAGTAGTTGAATTGTAAACTTATTACAACATTATTATTGTAGAATAGTTAACAAATTTAAACTATTGAATAGTTTTTTATTTTTTATTTTTTTTAACAACAGTACAAGTATTTTAAGGATTAAACGTTGGTCTCATTGGCATTATTGGTGTGTAAGCGCAATTGATCACGTGAAAAACCGAATTTGTTTTTCGCTCAATCGTACAGCTTTAGAAAAGTGGTAAGTCATATGGTTTATATGACTTACCACTTTTCTAAAGCTATAGGATTGAGCGAAAAACAAATTCGGTTTTTCACGTGATCAATTGCGCTTACACACCAATAATGCCAAAGCGGTATGATCCCATGTGATTTATTGTAAAGTTTCATCATTTCTTGAGAGGGTTCCAACTGAATCTGCGTCTTAGAAGTTTTACCGACTATCAGTCCATGTGGTATTTAGTCTCAAATCTTATTTCAAGCTCGTACAAATTTGATGATAGGTATCGAATGAATATTATGTTAGGATTATGTTGTAGACTCTGTTTTGATTAGAGTTATATATAGAACTTTATAATACCGGGTTTCGTCTTTAATCAGTATTACCAAGCTGTAATCATAAATATAATACTAGAACGCAGCAACGAGGCATTATTCCCTTTTGAAACTTTTTTAACCTTTCAATTTCGATGTTTTAAACTAAACAAAAAATAACATGAAATTAACAAGAACTTTCGGATATCTAATTCAAACTATAACTGTGGTCAATATTATTTAGGTGAATCGTTCAAATACAGGTTAACGATGGGAGACTTAATTATTTCCGTACATGCTTATATGTGTCGCCGTGTCAGATCACCTATCTAATACTGTACTACTTTATATAATTGAACGTGTATATTATAGAATATGCCCATACGTTAATTAAGAAGGTATTATGTCTTTATGTTCAGATAGAATGTAGTAATTCTTTTGTTTAACGTGTTCTATAATAACAAGTATTTGTCCCTTATTCGCCATGCTGTATTTTTGGTGAACAGTCAAAGTAGCGTTGGGTCTCGTCAAAAGGCTCAAGGAGGTATAATATGCAGTTTAATATTACCCTTCATCTTTCATAAATTATACGCTTTAATAAAGAATATATTATGAAAACTTTGCGAGAATTAGTAGAGGCCCTTGTAGTCCGCTGAAACTTTTTGCTACCCCAATATCCGACGCAGAACGTAAACCAAGGTGCATTCGTTAAGCATCCTTGTAAGCCGTTACACAGACTCATCTTTGTACATTCACTCAAGAAATGTCAATTAAAAATGTTAAATTGTACATAATAAAAGGAGAAAAAGTTATAACATAAAGAGGCGGAAAATAGTTTTATTAAATCTTAAGGGTAGATCGATATTAATCTAATATAACTGAAATTTGAACATTATGTGACGAAATGTTTTTACTGATATAAGAAGTGAATGAGTACCGCCTTCGGTAGTGTAATGCTGAACAAGTTGACTGTACCAAATGATTTAAAACAATTTACTATAGACAATTGACCCTCCAATATGTTTTCATTTTAACTCCTCAAAATAACATAATCTGAACTTGATTCTTCTAATTCAACTAACAATTGGAGAAATAAGTATAATGGATAAAGGGGTGGTCTGTAAAAAATAATAACGTATTTTAACGTCTATTATCCCTTTAAGGAAAAACACGCACAGTAACCAAAGAATATATTACAAAATTTCCAAAATTTTAAAAGCGCAATTTTGATTAAAAGACCAAGTGTTCTATTATAATGGAAAGATGAGATAAAGCGTGAAAAATATTTGAGAAATTCTGTCATATGTAAATAAGGTCACTTGATAGAGCTCTTTAAATGTTAAAATTCGTGATTTTCAATAGGCTGCAAAGCCGGAATAAACATCGCACACCAAAAGTGAGGATACTATTGGGAAGATATAGTCAAGGGCAATAAGTTATGTTCGGGTCAAAAGGTCACATAAGGTCAATGTCACGATATATGATCCTTGAATGTTTTGACAATTACTGAAAAACCTCAACCAGAATAAAAAGAAAAGCAAAATAGAAATTCAATTATTCACTCGCATACGTTTTTTGCGTAATCGATTGGTCTTTCCAAAACTAGTAAAATTATGCAAATTAGATCTAACCAAAAGGCACATTTGAACTTTGAAAAAAAAAGTTTCTCATATCAGTATGGCGGCTGATCCGTTACTTCCGGTTCTGATCTTATTTTATTCTAATATCATTTGATAAGAATTTCTAGGTAATTGCAAGAAAAAGTTATTTAATATTCAGGAAGTGAAAATTTCAACTGTGAAAGCAAATAACATCAAAACCGGAAGTGATATCGAAATTTTGTTAATTTACGGGAGAAATGTTAACAGTTTATTTGTGGCATTAGTTACGGCTGGGCGCTCTGACCAGAATTCGAAGAAAATTCCCAAAACACAAACATTTCTAAAACAAAGCCGAATAACGCACTGCAAAAAAAAAAAAAAAAAAAAAAAAAATCGATACGAAAACAAAATTTATTGTCACGCAATTAGGAACTCACTGTCTTAAATCATCTCTGTTAGCTTTGTAGGCCTTGTAGATACCAGCTACATTTAAGAATTTTCCGAACTTCACCCAAGCCATTTTAAAATGAAAGCCATTTACACGTAAAATGTTACTAGTATCTGATATAAAGGGACATGTTTTGCATCTGGTTGACATACATGGGGCACTCCTTAAACCTGGAGGCCCTTCGGCATAAAGTCTATTTTTAGCTGCTAACTGTGCTAATGTGGAATTTTTTATGTTTCGTAAAAATCGTTTAGAGTATCCACGCTCTTTCAGTTTTGAGAAAACAATCGTACAGGCTTGTTTGAAATCAGAAGGCCTTGTGCAAATTCGGTGAAATCGTAAAACTTGTGACTTAATAATTCCAGAAAATGTATGTTTTGGATGAAATGAGCTCTTATGCAAAAGTTGATGAGTGTCGGTTTCTTTGAAATATACTTTAATATCTAATTTATTAGTCTCCGCTATGGAATCACCTTTAAAAACAGTAGTATCGAGAAAATCTATGCTTTTGTGACTGACACTGGCTGTTAGTTTGATGGACGGGTGGTGGTTGTTGAGGATTTCAAAAAATTGCCAAAATTGTTCTATGGAGTAAGTCCAAACCATGAAAATGTCATCTAAGAAGCGTCCATAGAAAAGTGGGTCAAATGGACAAAGGGGTAATACCTCACGTTCCCACTCTGCCATGAAAAGGTTTGCGTATGAAGGGGCGAATCGTTTGCTCATAGCTGTACCTGAGGTTTGTAGATATGTTTTACCATTAAATGTGAAATCATTGCGACTAAGACAAATCTCTAAAAGCTGTAGAATTGCATCGTCGGGTCTGTCTGGATCTGGGTTTCTATCAAAAGCTTTGCGAACTGCCATTAGGCCAGTAGTGTTGTCGATATTGGTGTACATAGAAGTTACGTCTATTGAAATTAGAATAGCATTTGAAGGGACTTTGAGGTTTTTTATTTTATTGACAAAGTCAGTTGTGTCCTTAAGGTAGGCTCGATGTTGACATGCTAGTGGTAGTAAGAAATGATCGATGTATTCTGACACTGCATAAGACTCACTACCACAGTCAGAGATAATCGGGCGGCCTTTAGGGATTCTATTAGGCATGAACCAATCCTTGGTAGGATTCTTATGAATTTTCGGCAAAGTGTATAAGTGTCTCTCGCGGCAATCAGGTTTGGCAGAAAGATAGTCATATTGTTTCTGTTTTAAATGACTTGTTCTAACTAAGTCGGCAAGAATATTGTTTATCATATTAGCAGTTTCTTTAAAAATCGGCTCCGGTAAAATTGCATAGTGTTTAGGATTATTCAATTGATGCTCTGCTTCTGCAATATAATCTTCCCTATTTAATATAACGCAACATGAACCTTTGTCACTCTTTTTAATTACAATGCTATCGTTTTTTTTAAGTACATTTAATGCTTCACGTTCTACTCGCGTTAGATTAGGCTTCTCGTGTGTTATGGAAAGATTTGATATTTGGTTATTCATACTTGTAAATACGTTTAATATTTCTGGATGGATAGCGGTTTTAGGTGGTTTCCACGTGGATTTAGGAATAAACATTGTTCTAGCACCGCGTGGAGGGTGGTTTCGAAAAAAGTATGTGAAAACTGAGATTCCGTTGAAATCGTTGAATAGACGGTTGAAGATAATCAAGGTTAGGTAATTTAGGAGTCGGAATAAATTTAAGTCCACGGTCTAAGATTGAATGCTGGGGGGGGTGTGAGAATTTTTCGGCTTAAGTTAACGACGGTTTGGCCTAGCGGCGGCCTCTCAATATTTTTATCCCCAGTAATTAGTTTAAAGACTTACCCGGTGCTTGAAGCTGGTGTACCCAAAAAACAAGTATATATTGTTGGCTGTTTCCGGAGACCAATGAAGATTATCAACTGGTTCGAATTCTTCTTCGTAGGGTGACAGGATTGTTGCGTTCTCAGTGTCGGAGTTCATCATCATATCGTTGAATGTCTTAAGATTCTGCTAGGCTTTCTTAGAGATTTTATTAGAGATAGGTATACAAGAAAAGATGATCTTGGAGCTAGGAAAGGTTTGGTTGGCTGTGGAAATTAATTTCTGGGCTTGGTTAAATGAGGTTTTGGCTAACTGGTCACGATTGTTGAGGCCTAGAGGACCCAATAATTAAAGTAGATTTCTGTAGAGCAGGTAGATTCCATGATGACTTGTCCTTGGTTTGGTGATAAAAGGGTTTGGTAGCGGATATAATGGTTGTCGACGGGGTGATAGGTACTGGATTGGTAGTTGTTACAAATGTGGCATTGGGTACGGACTGAGATCTGGTTCGTGGTGGAGATGGTCTCGGCACACTTGACCTGGTTGGAGAATTCGGGGTGGTTTGTTGATCCAAAAACTTACAGAAGGAAGAAAGGTCGACCGAACTTGGGTCACGTGGTGAAGATTCAGATGGTGTAGGCGAGGAATCTGAAAGGGAAAAGAGAAGGGGGGTACCTTCTCTACGAGAACGTTTACCAAAGTCTGCTGGACTAGGGGATGGTGAACTGCGGGCTCGTTTAGGTGTCTGGTTCGACATGGTGGTGACTCTTGTTGGTGCGGGTGTTAGTGGATCAATCTCCATTTCAGTTGGTAAGGATATGGTTACTCTGGTCTTGGTTTCGTTGATCGTTTGGTAGAATTTGGCAATCACAGGTTGAGTTAGACGTTTCCCATAGGATCGACGGGCCCATGAGAGGGCATGGGAAATAATGCGGTCGATGGCTGGTTGTGATAAAGACTTGGTTCTGATGAAGGTGAGTTTCTCCTGCAGGGTTGCTTGGTAATGGTCGATCAGGGTCTGCGTTACCTTAGAGAGCCATGTCCGGTGGAGGGATCTAATATTGGCGTCAACAGCTGACGTTTTCATAGCTGGACGAATAAAACAATCCAATTCAGAGACTTTGCGCTTGAAGGTGAACGCAGGTTGACCTTGCTGTTGGAGGGTAAGGATTGCCAAATGGTGAAGACACTGTAAAACCTGGAAGAATATCTTAACAAAGGGTTCTTCCTCCTTATGAGTGGGAACTGGTTGGCGTCTGTGGGTTGGTGTGCGTTTCTGATATTGGTGAGGCCGGTGGTTATTTTTGGATGGGTAGGCTGTGTTGTGGGTAGGTCGATGGTTATCTCTGGATGAATAGGCAGTGTTGTGGGTAGGTCGTTGGTGTGGTGGGATATAAATGGCTTGATTGGTTGGTGGTCGGCGATTGGTAGATGGTAGAGGTCGATGGAATACTGGGCCGTTATAGGGTTCGTGATGTTGGTTTGGATGGCGATAAGTGTTGCGATGTCTGGCTTCTTGCCAGTGGTTGTCAAAGTTGTGGAGCATAATGAAAAAAAGTCTAGGTTAGAAGGGGAATATTCAGTTGTATTTAAATAATTGTGAAATTTTAATATGTTAGCGTAAAATGTAGGAATCAGGTATGCAAAAGAAGACGGATTGGGTGTTGGAAATAAAGAAAGATGAAAATATAAGTGAAAAATGCAAAAATGTATATTAATTAAATAACACTAACAATAATGTAGAAAAGCAAAACAAAAACTTACATAAATGACACGAACCGGTTTTCGAAATATTATTCTTTATCAAGTGTCGAGAAATAGGGATTAGTATGTATGAAAAAACCAAGTCTTGATGTGACTAAAGAATCAGTATTATTGTAGTCGATATACAAGAACCAATGCCCTGTCGAATATTTGAAATTTTATCAATAAAGTAATCAATAAAGTCATCAGCCACGCGTTTGTCATCACCTTCTGGGAGAATGAAATCATTCTTATTGCCCAAGAGTTGGTTAAGTGTCGAGAATAATAGCTTAGAATTTGATGAACTGTTCATGATTTCTGTGTTATAGTAGGTTGATTTGGCAGTTTTTACACCTTTAGAGAATTCCTTAGAAGCTTCTTTGTATAGTTGTTTGTGGATAGTAAGTCCTGTCTTATGCCATTTCCGTTCGGCCCTCCGACGTTTACGCTTCAGCTCATTAAAATGTTCATCGTACCATGGTGTGTTCATAGGTCGACGCGTTGTTTTCGTTCGAGAAGGGGCATGTTTGTCCAGGAGCTCTAGTAGGGTTTTATTGAATACATGAACAACCTCATCAACATCATCTGAGTCGTGTGTAAAGAGTGGACTGTTGATAAGGTCGTGGTTAAACTGCTCAATGTAAATGGACTTTAAGTTCCTGTATTGTATTGTCCTTGATTGGTTTGGTGTTTTCTGGAAATCCACATTGAAGGAAACCAAAAAATGATCAGATAATAAATTATTATTAACATCAATGCTATATATAGAATTAGGATTTTGGCAAAGTACCCAGTCCAGAATGTGGCCTGACCATTGTGTCGGATGTGGGATGATTTGGTGAAGGTCGTGAATGTCTAAAATTTCGCATATTTGTCTAGTTAAAATATTGTCTTTTGAATCAAAATTTACATTGAAGTCACCAGCAATAAAACATATTTCGCTTTTCGTGAGGGTTTCACAGGGTTGTGCGAAGTCTCTAACGAAGTCAGAATCTGAAGATTGGTTCTTTTGTGAAGGCGGTGGTCTATAAAGACAGATTATCTTTAATGCCAAAGACCCCAACAATAAAGATATAACAGTGTGCTCAAATGATGAAAAGGGCTGTGTAGGCTGAAGTTGGGGTTAAATAATTGATCATTGAAAACTAAAGCTATACCACCGCCTCTCCTTCCGTCGAGTCGAGGAGAATGCATACATGCATAGCTGGGTGGTGTAATTTCAGCGCATTCTGCCTCATCGCCATTTGGAGATTAAAAATATGTCAAGTTTCTGTTCGATTATGATATCATAAATACCCACAGTTTTATTTTTAATTGATTGTGCGTTCCACAATCCTACATTAAGATATTTAGAATCTGCAGTGGCTTTTGTTATGCATTTAGTTTTGGATCCAGATCGTTTCCCTCTCTGTTTTTTAAGAATACCACTTTCTTTTAATGATCTAAATATAGATGGAGACCTTGTCCTGATTGGAGACGAGATTATCAAGTCAGTAAGTTGAGTTCTTGAATATGTGATCATTTTAATTCAATCACAAAGATATCAGTTAAGTTACACTTTATACTCACTAAGATTTGTTTGGGTCTGAATTGATTAGTGAACGATGTTATCATAAAATGTATTCAACACACTGGAAATATTTGCACAGATTTGTCAATTTTTGTCCTAAAAGAAACAAATTTAGATGAAATTTCATCGTCTTCAGCAACATTGTGTCCTTATATATCACATATCCAAATTCCAAAAATGTAAATCCAGAACTTCAACCACAAATTAACTAAAATCTTAAACATGAGCATTTTAGAGCATCTTTATACATTTTTCATTTTTACAAATTGACAATTGTACTTTTCAGCATTGACAAATGCATTTTGTAATGAAGACATATTGGTATTTTGCTGCTACACAATCGAGAAATTTTGGCAACGTTATACCTCCATAGTATAAACGAACAGATACGAAACAAGATGCAATAGTGAGTAAAATTATTCAGACGAATATGTCATCTACTAAACGCCAATTAGTTGAAGATGGAGAACCCGAAGCCATAAATTCAAAAAGAATAAATGTTAGCATCACTCTTAATTTCAATTTGTAATAAAAATTGTTGTGTTTGGTTGTTAGTAAAAATATGAATAAGTAGGCTAATCCCATCTTCGTGGTCTAATTTACATTTTGGGGCCAAATGTTAGATCATTCATCCATCACGAACTGTGTCTTGCACCTTAACTTTATTGAGCAATTTATCTTGATCAATTCATTGATTAATTGGTAAATAGGCCTAATATGGCTTTATTTTATACAGGTTGTAATTATTGCTCATGAACTTTACTCAGTTCACATATTTTCTTTCTTAATCTCTTTATTCATCTAAGTTCAATTCTTCACTCACTCACTCTTTCTCTCTTGCCATTGGCCTGTCTCATGGTTTCCAGTTCATTTGCTCTCCATCCGTTTAACTATCATTTTTACCCACACAGATATATTGGTAACTGAATGAAAAAGACTTTCTCTCTTATATCAAAAGTTTTTGATTCTTGGCAGTTGGATATTTGTTTCTAAGCTTTTTGTTTACTGGATTTCTCTAGTTAAGGTGAGTTTGTTCTCTTTATTAAACTAGAGGAAAATAATTAGAAATTTTAATCAGTTAGTCGATTGTCAGTTTCTTTGTGTATTATTGAGTCATTACCTCTGCACCGTGCAAGCTGAAGTCGATCAACTTCAGTAATAGTGAAAAGCTGTTTCTAAAAAAATATTCAAGCAGTAGTCCATATCAATAAAAAAAGAAGAGTGGCATATAAATTTTTATGAAATTGTACGGTCGAAATTTTCTAAATGTAGCATTTAGCAACTAACTTACATAGACAAAGTAAAGCAGTGAGAACAAGATCGCCTTTTTTTGCCTAAGGTTGAATGTTATAAAGGATTTTTTGGCATCGTGAAACATTTTATTAAACTTTTTTATCTCTTTATGTTCTCTGTGTTATAATGATAAATTATGTCTGTGTTTTTTTTTTGTCTTTATTGTGTTCTTATACATAGATTTATATTGACTGTAATAAATTTCATTCAAATTGAAACACAAAAAAAGTTTTATGTTTAAGAAGCTATTTCCATTGATTCTGCCTCCGCGACGTCAAGATGGTGGCAATAGCACTGGCAGATTTGTTGACTTAAAATGAACTGACAAGCGAAGACAAATTTACTTATTACGGATGTACCATATTAAATATAATCTAAGCTTACATGCTTGCCTAAAATACGATGAGTTTAATTCTAAAACAGAACAGGGAAAATTTAAGACTTCTGCCAGAGATCGTTGCATGTCAGCTCTAACTTATATAAATCACCTATTCCGTCTGGAGCGAAAGCTTTTGGATCTGAAAGCAGAAATTAGTATGTAATGTGAAAACGTCTGACGAATACAAAGCATAAAAAAATGAAACAAGTGAATAGAACAACTAGCTTCAGGAAAAGGTTTTAAGTTGTAGGATAAAAATGTCCGATAATTGCCCAAAGTATTTGCTAAGGATGCAATATGATCAGCTGAAGTATTGTATAGGTCAGTTGAAAGAGGTTATAAATATTATTTAACAGTTATAAATTTATGTACAAGATACGCTTGGGTTATTCCTCTAAAAAAACAAATTACTTAACTACTAAAAACGCATTTGAAACAATAATGAAACAATCTTGTAGAAAATCAGAGATTGTGGTTTGATGGAGGAACTGAGTTTTATAACAGAAACTTTTTTTCAAAGCCTAAGTAGCATCTTACTAGGCAATCACACAATCTTGGGCCAAATATTTAATCTTTTTATATCTTATGACAATATATTCAGATATTTCATATACTAAACATTTATATTTTAACGACCGACTATTCTATGTATTACTAAAAATTAATTTAACCAAATCCCAAAGCCTAAGTAGCATCTTACTAGGCAACCACACAAGCTTGTTTAATCTTTTAAAATATCTAATGACAATATATTCAGATATTTCATTAGTTGTTCTGAATTTCAAAATGGAAGGACTTTCAATTCCGTTGTTGAAATGTATTGATATTGGATTGTATGCAATGATTTGAATTGTGTTCTACTCAAATGTGGATATCATTATATTATAAAGATTTTTTTCTCTCACTTTGTAACGGATTATAATGGTTTATTTCTTTGTCCTTTGGCATCTATTTTGATCTTTAAATATTGTTTTCTGTTCAGTTTATGTTGAGCACCAAGATCTAAGCAATATTTACATTGCAATTTTATTCCTTTATAGGCTAGATACTAAGATATAGTTGTTTCAGGCTTTTAGCTTGATTCGTATGTGTTAAAAAACCCTTTATGTTTAGGGTAAGTCTGTGTTGTGGTATTTTTGTAATTTTTTTTTATAAACAGTATTTTATTCTCAGAACGGAAATCGATTGGGCAACAATGATAATTAATTATTAACTATCCTTTGTATATATTTGTATTATATCTACAAATTAAGAACATTTATAATATTAGTCTCAGTCTTTTCGCATTTGTATAATAAAATTTCTAGTTATTTTAATAGCTAAGAAGTGTATAGTTTAAATTTAGTTTATGTATTTTGTTACCCTTTTAGAATATTTAACGGTTTTGTTTTATGTTATGTATTTAAGCTTTAAATTTGGATTTGTGGTTTATTTCCAGATTTTCCAAACCACCCATTTCATTGGCGCCTTGAGAACCTACAGTTCCTGTATCCTGGAAAGTTGAGTGGAAATGGTTATATATAAAGTGCTATTTGGATCCGTTCATGTGTATTGTAATTAACTACTGTACAACTTTAAGTTTATTTTGATATTATCTTGATTATTTGCAAAAGTACAATAAAAGTCTCGCGTTTAATAGACAGTAACTCGTCGACATCATTTGAATTCTCCATTATCAGTTCCTGAATATAGTCACCCATCTTATGACCAGCTTTTTGACGTCTTGGGCGGTCAATCGAAGGCATTTTATGCGAAAACAATTATGCAATTTCTGGACTCAGACCACAAAAACATTTTATGCTAATGATTAGAATTTAGTCCGAGCTATTTTAAGAAACCCTTTTTCTCTCTTCCCTTTGGGGGTTTTTGCAATTCATTTTCGACTAACTTGTGGTCTTGATTTGGAATTTGATATCTGAAATTGAATTTTCTTTCAGAATTTCTGAGATAATGTGAAATTTAATTGGCGGAAGGCTATTTCTATAAACAGTGGTTTTGTGTGCAGTGACAGTCAAGCGGATGTTGATAAAATGTAGTGGTTTACTTTCATTTTGTTTAGTTTTCATGGTCATGCTGTATTGAAATTTTGTACTGAAACCAAGAATTAGCCAGGCTTTCATGTGACATATAAGAAAGTTTTCAACGAGATTTCTGGAAAAAGTGATGGAAGGTTGAATTTCGTGATTAAACATTGAAACAGATGGCAAATGAATTAGTGAAATGGGTCCTTCTAACTGTCTGGTCAAAGTTATTTGCGGCAGAAGAAAGTGACTAAGCGGAGACAGCAATGATTTCGTATTCCTTGTTTTCATATTAACATAAAATTATCAACTAAATTAATGTGGCTCAGTGAGTTAGATGCTTGCTCGCTAACCTGAAGGTCCAGGGTTCAATCCCGGCAAAAGGTCGAGATGAACTTTCGGATTTTTCAGCCCGGTTTCCCCTTGTCAGTGATGCAGGTCGGAGGGACTGACATGCAAAAAGCGTCTAGTCGTTCGGATGGGACAATAAACCGAGGCCCCGTGTGCTACAGGCTGTGCACGTTAAAGATCCCTCGACAGTTGGAAATCGCAAAAAGAGTAGGCTAATGCCGCTGTCCTGGCAAAATTTCCCTCATTGCACACTGCATGGCGTTGCCCGTCTTCATTAGCCCATAAGGTGCAGAGGAGTAGGACGTAAAACTCCATTCATTTCATTGAGAACTGTTGCCAGTAGAGTGAGCACCAGTTTCACCCTACAGCTAATGGAAAAAAATGTCAGACACCCTAAATCGGAGAAAAATCATTGGATCATCATAAAAATCGATAGAATGATACTGAAGTACCCTACGGGTAATGGAGTGAAAAACGCTGAGTTAGACACAATATTTCGGTGAAAAATTACCGGATCATCACGGAAATCGATAGGGATCATCTTCATAATGACACTGACCCACAAAATAAAAATTAAAAGAATCCTTGAAGAATTGTAGCCTGTAGAGTGAGCACGAGTTTCACCCTATGGGTAATGGAGTGAAAAACGCTAAGTCAGACATGATATTTCGGTGAAAAATTATCGGATCATCACGGAGAAATCGAAAGAGATCTTCTTCATAATGACACCGACCCACAACATTAAAATCAAAATAATCCGTAAAGATTTGTAGCCTGTAGAGTGAGCACAAACAAATGTGAAAGGACGGACGGACCGACCAATGGGGCGAATATAATATACGCTCCAAATAAATTTGTTTGTAAAAAAAGGGTAATTGCTCTTAAAAAGATTATATTTTGTAATAATAAGTAAAACTAGACCTGTTCGTAACAAATTTGCAGCTTCCGAGCTATGTAGAATTTGTTACATTATACTGGCTGTCATTTAAGGATAAAATGTAGATTTTTTTTTGCATCTATTTGGCGAGATAAATTTATTCATTATTTTACACGTGCCAATTCAAATTGTTCATAGACTGGCAATAATCATGGTTTGTGTTGTAAGAATATCAGGGCCTAACCACACCCAATAAGTTCAATGACTTGTTTTGATTGGTTGGAATACTTTAACCAGAAATGTCAAACTTTGGGTTTTGACCAATAGATAAGAAATTAACATTAATCTATATTAATCATTAATAATTTGCATATTTCAAGATGGCGACCAAACGGTTAGGAATTTGTTTATTCGGCAAACAAACAAAATGAAGATATTGATGGTACTATAGTTCTGTGGAATAACAATTTTGCATTTTTTTGCAAAAAATAATTCGAAAATTCCTATGTTTGTGATTTTCGACATTTTTTTTGTCATTTTCGGACGTTTCCGGCTAATTTCGGAAAATGTTTCTCTCGAAAACTTAATTGGTATTTTTTTTTTTACTCATCTACAAATTTTTGTAAAGAATACAAACAAAAATTTTGAGTTAAATCGAACAAAAAATAAGCTTTTAATAGTGGACAGTTTCCGGTTGCGGTTGGAGTCAGATGTTTCGAAATGCATTGAAAGTCTGCTCACTAGGTCTGGAGTGTCTGGCTTAAAACGAAAAATCTTATAAGTAATACAGTTCAGACAAGCTAGCGCCGCCTTATGCGACTGTAATACGTTGTTGATGAAGGGCTCTCTTCTTTCGTGATAATTTCAAACTCAGAATCCAAATACGTGTATATACATTTTATTTACATTCAATGACTAGGTCTGCACTAGAAGGCAAGATGTACCCTTTTTTTTTTTTTTTATTTTACACTCAGAGTCCGTTCAAGGCATCATTGGCACTCTACTAAGCAATAACACAAGCTTCCTTCATTAAAATATTTGTTGTACGTCTAGCATTTCTTTACATTTTTTACAATTTTATACTATATACAAAATACCTATTTTAAAAACATAAAGACAGATAGTGTTAGTACAGTTAGTCAGAGGGGGTGCAGTGATTAAAAGCCTAACAATATACTTGACTTGAGACCAATGTCCATGTTTGTGGACAAACTTATTTTTACAAAAAATATTATAATCCTTTATCTCAGTAAAAAACCAATATGATATTCGAATAAAGTAATAAGAATTGTTGCCTAACTTCAGGCTCATTGAGGTCTCTTGATCACGTGACTGTCACGTAACTTTCTCAAAATGGCTGCTCAGTTAAAATGTAAACAACTGGTTGCTAGTCAAGGTAATACAGATTTTTTTTGTATTTTTAGATAATTATTTTAAACCCAAGCTATATTTTTCATAAAATACAATAGTTATAGAAAATATCTATGAAATCTTTACGATCAGCAGTACATTTGTTTTCATAATTTTTTAAAGTAAACATCGCTGTCCACATTTGTGGACATGGGTCTTTATACCTATATTATGTCGATACATGCTGAAAGATGTAAACGTCAATGTCCATTATTATGGTTATCAAGTTTTATCATTATTGCAGTTAAAAACAGAAGACAAATATATAGTGTCAATAATGTTCATGAACTGTTGGATAACTCTGATATT
>JAUJPP010000001.1:4096713-4139669 GCA_030562195.1 Nipponacmea schrenckii
AAAGTGCAGAATGTTTCCATGTAGATTTATTTAACCAAATTCAATAACACTATTCGTGATAACCCAGACGTTTTATTTTAAAAATATATACACAATTATGCGTTTCAATAGTACAATTCAATATACTTTACTGGATTTTGATAATAGATACTGGCAGTTAATAATACACATAAATAACCGTCGAGACATATTTGTACTGTTATTTTGATTAGATGGATTTAAATAAATTCAAACTGATATCTAGGACATTAAATGTATTTCTTGATTATTTAAATCTCTTGAATGAATATTAATTGAGTATAAAGGCCTACTTGTTCTCATCATGTTTTGGGTTATGCGGACAAGCAACGATATACATCGTGTGTGATGGAATTTTTGTCAAGACTTATCCTTTCCAACTATAGTGAGATCTTTCAAGAATGAAAATAAAAACCAACTATATTTGACAAGGTTAACAACTTAGGTTCACCAGTCCGCCGTGACAGGGATCCTTTCTTCAGCTAGTTCTTGGCCAAACCTTTTGGCCTTGATTTTTCCCGGATTTTCCGTACCCATTTACTGCTGGGTGAACTTGAATTATGAATTGAAAAGGTTATTTTGTCGTCATTAGGTGAAATAGTGTTAAAGGTATTACCTCAACACTTGCGAATATTCAACTCCGTTAATAGTCCAACTGTTTATATTCCGAAATTGTTTGCATCGATATTTATTCATTACTGGTACATGACAGAGTTACCACAACCATAACATATCTGTTATGTTTTTGTCTGCCTTTATTATTTTCATCTTTATCTGTATGAATAATCTTCGAGCTCAACATATGAAATAACAACCAATACCGGCATATCATGGCATATATTATAGTTTATAGTGTAGGCGACTGTGCGTTCTTCTACAGAAATGTATTATTATTATACACCAAAGGGGTTTTTACGCCTTTCAGGCAGCCCATTTGATCGATCGACAAATGTCATGTTAACATAATTTTATTTTTATACTTTTTCTGTCGGGGGCGCTGAATTGCTGTATTTGCAGGAGTAGAATCCAAACAAATCAGTGTATTGAACAATTTCCGTTGTACAAGAAAAGTGTTCAATAAAGTCGAGGTATCAGACACAGTTGGAGACGAATGGATGTACCAGCGTGCTATCGAGTATTCTACTGGATCGTTACTGTAATATGCTTAGCGGGACATGTTGACAATCGTTGGACCAATCCTATTCAGTCTGGGAAACGAGAAATAATCCGGAAAAGATCAATGCCAAGAGGTTTGGCCATGGACCAGCTGCTAGAAAGGATCCTTAACGGTGAAGTTAAAGTTGTTATCCTTTCTGTTTACAGTTCACCAAAATTTGAGCCTTAAAATCCATATGTGTCTAGAATTATCTGTGTTTGAACTTTAAAGGAAAGATATACCTGTATATAGAAAGTAAAATTCCTTGTTTTAGGTGTTTTTGTTAACAAATAATACGATTTTTGAGCATTTCTAATACATCTGAAGAATATTTACTATATATATATATATAATATATAAAAACTGGCCCATTTAATAAAACGGAACATGTTCTGTAACCCCCGATATTCGCCGAAGCGTTTTGAACAGAAATCAAGGTTAACAGTAAATTGTAAATTTTATAATTCCTTGAATTTTACTAGAAAGAACACGCACGCACTTTTTTTTTACGAAGGCGTAATGAAACCATTGAGCAATTCCTCGAATAGATAAAAACAATAGAATTAATAATTAACTGTTGTTTTTTTTCTTATAAAATTAAGTTACCTCCCTTTAAATACTAAGTTAAATCAGGGGAATAAATATACAATCTGGTAAATGTTGCATTAATGAAATTTCTATTAAATTACTTTTTCAAAATATAACAACGCTTCAGAGACATCGATAACTTTTAATAAATGAACTTTTTTTTTAAACCCAAGTTTTAAAATAAAACGCCTTTTTTTGAAATATGAAAAATTTTTTTTAAAATTTAAAACGAGTCTTAAACGTTATTCCGGTTAAAAAAAACCCAAGTTACGGGGAATGTATTTAATTTCAAAATTTTTGAAAAGAGAATTTTAAACCCAAAAAGTTTACCCATTTAGCACCTTTTAATTGTTAAAATAAATATTTTTCTTGTTTTTTAAATTATTAATTTCCTTTTTTAAAAAAATTTGTTTTACAGAGAAAATTTCCTTTGGAAAAAAAGCATAAAAAATTAAAAGACTATTGAATGAAAGTCCCGGGCATCGATATTTATTGAGACTTTAATTTAAAACAGTTAAAGTTTTACCGGATTTTCGTTGAAAGAGGAAGAATTCAATAATTGAAACTGGCCAAATTACCGGAAAAAAATGCAAATTTCCAAAGAACGCGAAAGGATCCCAATGTCCAAGTTTTTTTGTAAAAAATTTTTTTTTTTTTTTTTTTGAAAGTTTTAAAATTTCCCATAAAAAATTTTCCAAAAAAAACCTATTATTTTTAGTTTCTTGTTTGGTTTAAAAAAGTAACCGTTTAAAATAAAACCGTTTTGGATTTTTGAACAAAAAATTCGTTTTTGGATTTTTAATAATCAAGTATTTACATATTAATAAAAATTAAACCCCGTATGAAAAAACCCCCTTTAAATTAAAGGAAATTTTTTTAAAATTACCAACGTTTTAACAGAAATAAGGGTTTAAAAGAAATTGTAAATTTTATAATTCCTTGAATTTTACTAGAAAGAACACGCACGCACTTTTTTTATACGGAGGCGTAATGAAACCATTGAGCAATTCCTCAGATAGATAAAAACAATAGAATTAATAATTAACTGTTGTTTTATTTCTTATAAAATTAAGTTACCTCCCTTTTATATACTAAGTTAAATCAGAGGGAATAAATATACAATCTGGTTAAATGTTGCATTATTGAAATTTCTTTTAAGCTGACTTTTTTCAGGAATGATAAAAACGCTTCAGAGACATCGATAATTTTCAATAGAATGCACACATATATATTTTTTATGAATTCCACTGAAGTTTAAAGTATGAAACGAAACTCTTCGCTTTTTGAAAGTGAGTTGTAAAGAATTTTCCATAATTCTGGAAAACGTAGTCATAAAACTATATACCAATGTTTATCGTAGTCTAAATGTGGCAACACGGTGGTAAGGGTAGTTTGGAAGTCTTTTCTATTTGGAGTTCTCGTCTTTATTAATCAATTATTTGAAATTAGTGGGTATAGATTGAATTCTACTTCAACAAGACAAAAGACACGACATGTGGATAAAAATTTACTAAATTATCAACTCTAACTATGGTTATACAAAAATATGCTTACGTAGGTGTATTCCAACATCTATTCCGACATTTGAGTATTTCTAATCCGACATCTGGGTATTCCGGCTTCTAGGTATGCCGACATCTGTGTTTTACGACATGCTAACGTATGTGTATTCCAACATCTATTCCGACATTTGGGTATTTCTAATCCGACATCTGGGTATTCCGGCTTCTAGGTATGCCGACAATTGAGTTTTACGACATCTACCAACAACTACCCAGACGGTGATACCGGTTAGCTGAAAGTGAACATTCACTTGTCATCTACCAACAACTACCTAGTCTGTGATATTAGTCGGGTGGAAACGAACGTGCACTTGTCATTTACCAACACAGGTCTCTCCTAACATTTCTTTCGTAACAATTCTTCAAATACAAATCTTGCCCAACAAATGTTGCTTCTAACACCTCCATTAATGGTCCAACTGACAGTGACAGTGGAAGTCTGATAGTAGTAACAATGACAGGTCGAAACAGTGTTAAAAGAAATTCTCGGTCTATGCTGAAATTAACCTAATCATGAACCTTAAGATTTAGTGAGAATGCACGTGTCTAAATCATTTCGTCCAAGCACTGAAAAATCGGGTCATTCATAAATCATGATTAGTATAGATCTTGCATAATAAATAGTCATGTAATATTAAGCTAGAAAATGGCCGATAATTCAAGTTGAAACTGTAGTTTCAATACCATGAAAGTAAATTTAAATTCGCATGAAACGATATATGATATGTCTTTATGGTAATAATATGAATTGTAGGAGAAGCTGTTAAATACGTTAAGATATTGATTTTACTATTGTTGACAATAATTCCCATATCGCCTATAGCCAGTACGCGCCTTCTCTTTTCGCCCTTTTCCACTTCGTAAATTTCCTGTCATGCCCCTTTCCCATTTCACTCCTTGAGTGAGCCGATATGTCACTTCCCATTTCACTTCTTGAATGAGTTTGCCCCGTGCCAATATTGACCCTTCGATTTCGCCCCTTAAAACCCCCCCCCCCCCCTTCCACACTTTACAAAATTGTATACCACTAAGATTCCAATTCTGGTCAAATGGCCGTGTTCTCAATTTTCAGTGGTATGAAACTGGTAACTGATAACGGAAACTGACCATGCTTCTTGTGGATGAGACAATAAACCACGTTTCAGTGTACATTCAAAGGTGAAGTTGGAATTCTATGAAAAAGAAAATTTGACCAAAGCTACTTGGGCACTTTTATTATATCTATAATGACAATTTGATAGAGCCGGAGAACTGTTAATATCTAAGAACTGATAAAGATTTTAAAGTCATGCTATCATGCAACTACTAAAACTATAAATTGGTCAGTTAAAAGAAAATGAAAGAAATAGAGGATCTTAATTTAAGAAATGAGTTGACAGATTAAATATTACCCAAGTTTTGGCGAGAGAAATATTGAATCTGGCAACGAGTTTCATAAATTTCAAATTACATAAGCACTCGTTTAAGATTCTTTTTAAAACACAACTATCGATACAAACATAATTTGATAACTTTTCATGCCCTGTTTCAAAGAAAGAATGGCTTTCATTTTGACGTCAGTATCTTAGTCTTAATATTTGGATTAAGCTTATTGGACCATAATAGGTGTCAAAGTCGGCAGCGGGGTACATTGATGTTTAATGATCTTTCCATATATATTTGTGATTCCATTTCCTTCCACAATTGAGATGTGACAGACAAGATTCATTCTAGCATAAATTTTATCAATTTGTTCACTTATTAATATACCATATCTACAAAAGTTTGCGAAATGTTCACAATTGTAAAATGTAGCATCATATCCTACTTGTCCGATCTTTGATAAGGCATTTGCTACAATCATATCGGCAGGAAAAGGCCTGAAAATATAAAAGAAACGTTTACATGTTAATATTTCCACTTTACTTTTTATTCATTAAATAACATGGATACTAAAAAAAAAATAAATAGAAAAATAAAAAAGAAGAAATTATCAGAATAATCAACAGGCTATTCTCAGTGAATTGTTAATAAATTATTTGAAATAAATATATGTTGACTTTTCAATGAATTGTTTACAAATAAGCTCAAAACAAAGTTAACATATATCTAATTACAACACAGTAGTTGAATTGTAAACTTATTACAACATTATTATTGTAGAATAGTTAACAAATTTAAACTATTGGATACTTTTTTTTTTTTTTAACAACAGTACAAGTATTTTAAGGATTAAACGTTGGTCTCATTGGCATTATTGGTGTGTAAGCGCAATTGATCACGTGAAAAACCGAATTTGTTTTTCGCTCAATCCTATAGCTTTAGAAAAGTGGTAAGTCATATAAACCATATGACTTACCACTTTTCTAAAGCTATAGGATTGAGCGAAAAACAAATTCGGTTTTTCACGTGATCAATTGCGCTTACACACCAATAATGCCAAAGCGGTATGATCCCATGTGATTTATTGTAAAGTTTCATCATTTCTTGAGAGGGTTCCAACTGAATCTGCGTCTTAGAAGTTTTACCGACTATCAGTCCATGTGGTATTTAGTCTCAAATCTTATTTCAAGCTCGTACAAATTTGATGATAGGTATCGAATGAATATTATGTTAGGATTATGTTGTAGACTCTGTTTTGATTGGACTTATATATAGAACTTTATAATACTGGGTTTCGTCTTTAATCATTATTACCAAGCTGTAATCATAAATATAATACTAGAACGCAGCAACGAGGCATTATTCCCTTTTGAAACTTTTTTAACCTTTCAATTTCGATGTTTTAAACTAAACAAAAAATAACATGAAATTAACAAGAACTTTCGGATATCTAATTCAAACTATAACTGTGGTCAATATTATTTAGGTGAATCGTTCAAATACAGGTTAACGATGGGAGACTTAATTATTTCCGTACATGCTTATATGTGTCGCCGTGTCAGATCACCTATCTAATACTGTACTACTTTATATAATTGAACGTGTATATTATAGAATATGCCCATACGTTAATTAAGAAGGTATTATGTCTTTATGTTCAGATAGAATGTAGTAATTCTTTTGTTTAACGTGTTCTATAATAACAAGTATTACTCCCTTATTCGCCATGCTGTATTTTTGGTGAACAGTCAAAGTAGCGTTGGGTCTCGTCAAAAGGCTCAAGGAGGTATAATATGCAGTTTAATATTACCCTTCATCTTTCATAAATTATACGCTTTAATAAAGAATATATTATGAAAACTTTGCGAGAATTAGTAGAGGCCCTTGTAGTCCGCTGAAACTTTTTGCTACCCCAATATCCGACGCAGAACGTAAACCAAGGTGCATTCGTTAAGCATCCTTGTAAGCCGTTACACAGACTCATCTTTGTACATTCACTCAAGAAATGTCAATTAAAAATGTTAAATTGTACATAATAAAAGGAGAAAAAGCTATAACATAAATAGGCGGAAAATAGTTTTATTAAATCTTAAGGGTAGATCGATATTAATCTAATATAACTTTATAATATACGGGTAAGTGTGAAATTTGAACATTATGTGACGAAATGTTTTTACTGATATAAGAAGTGAATGAGTGCCGCCTTCGGTAGTGTAATGCTGAACAAGTTGACTGTAACCAAATGTTTTAAAACAATTTACTATAGACAATTGACCCTCCAATATGTTTTCATTTTAACTCCTCAAAATAACATAATCTGAACTTGATTCTTCTAATTCAACTAACAATTGGAGAAATAAGTATAATGGATAAAGGGGTGGTCTGTAAAAAATAATAACGTATTTTAACGTCTATTATCCCTTTAAGGAAAACACGCACAGTAACCAAAGAATATATTACAAAATTTCCAAAATTTTTAAAAACGCAATTTTGATTAAAAGACCAAGTGTTCTATTATAATGGAAAGATGAGATAAAGCGTGAAAAATATTTGAGAAATTCTGTCATATGTAAATAAGGTCACTTGATAGAGCTCTTTAAATGTTAAAATTCGTGATTTTCAATAGGCTGCAAAGCCGGAATAAACATCGCACACCAAAAGTGAGGATACTATTGGGAAGATATAGTCAAGGGCAATAAGTTATGTTCGGGTCAAAAGGTCACATAAGGTCAATGTCACGATATATGATCCTTGAATGTTTTGACAATTACTGAAAAACCTCAACCAGAATAAAAAGAAAAGCAAAATAGAAATTCAATTATTCACTCGCATACGTTTTTTGCGTAATCGATTGGTCTTTCCAAAACTAGTAAAATTATGCAAATTAGATCTAACCAAAAGGCACATTTGAACTTTGAAAAAAAAAGTTTCTCATATCAGTATGGCGGCTGATCCGTTACTTCCGGTTCTGATCTTATTTTATTCTAATATCATTTGATAAGAATTTCTAGGTAATTGCAAGAAAAAGTTATTTAATATTCAGGAAGTGAAAATTTCAACTGTGAAAGCAAATAACATCAAAACCGGAAGTGATATCGAAATTTTGTTAATTTACGGGAGAAATGTTAACAGTTTATTTGTGGCATTAGTTACGGCTGGGCGCTCTGACCAGAATTCGAAGAAAATTCCCAAAACACAAACATTTCTAAAACAAAGCCGAATAACGCACTGCAAAAAAAAAAAAAAAAAAAAAAAAAAAAAATCGATACGAAAACAAAATTTATTGTCACGCAATTAGGAACTCACTGTCTTAAATCATCTCTGTTAGCTTTGTAGGCCTTGTAGATACCAGCTATATTTAAGAATTTTCCGAACTTCACCCAAGCCATTTTAAAATGAAAGCCATTTACACGTAAAATGTTACTAGTATCCCAATTTATCTCCGCATTTCCAGTTAGATGGATTATATCTCCATTCCCTGTTGATAGAAACACAATATTTAAATAAACTAACAAGTTGTTGTACAGCAAGATGATCCAAATCTAGATAGACTAGAATGATTTAATCACATGACCATCTAGGTACTGAAGCAGCAAACAATGGCTGCCATTTAATACCATATTTTTCAGATCAGCATATCAAAAGCAAGATTTAAAGGCAATCTGCTTCTTAGAATGAACATAAAATTTGAAAATTTTAAACTTTGCCAATAAGAGCTTTATTCATCAGTAAATATACCTGCTATTATAAATAACATAAAAATAAATAAATATCCAAAAAAATACTTAGTAGTTATCATTTGATTATTGAAAAACGCTTAATAAACTGATAAAGTATTTTTGAATAATTACTTATTTTAGTGAATTTTCCAGATTTTAAGGTATTTTGTTACTTTATGACACCAGGTAAGTTCATTGATGGATATACATGTATACTCATATTGACCATTCTTGAAATTTTATGTTCATGCTAAGACGCAGTATCCCTTTAACATATAATAAGCTGATCCATTTCAGATAGTAGCAACTCTTATAAGATTTGTCCTCTTCTGGCCCTAAACTTAAACTTCCCAAAATCCTAACTTTATAATAGGATCAGCCCTATCTTATAATATAATGTAGATACTTTGTACTACACGTACTAGTGTTACATCTAGACTTGCTGTATTTTTTGTCTTAATACAACCAATTGAATATTCAACAAACGGTGATAATTCATCAAGAAATCCTTACCTATATACACTCCATAATGAGAGTATGATAATCTGTCAAACTTCACCATGTCTCCAAGTTGAAGATCTGAAAGAAAACTTAAGTTATGTTGTTTTACAATATTAATCATCTTTACGTTTTGAGCTATGAAGGTCTGCGCTGTTTATTGCATGAAATATACTTCCCTTTTTAATGGTGACGTCATGGAGTCAGAGTTCAGTAATTTCACCTATAGGCCTCTTTAGATTCTCACGATCACGCCATCTTCGCAACCAAACGAAATGCATTTCCTAGAAACTACTGAGTATAATTATGTGCTAATTTCCGTGTCATCTTCTATATAGTTAATAACAGTTTGTTACCTCAAAATATAAGTGTTAAAATTATAAAATATTGAACCTTTGGAGAAAAAGTGTTACTTTTTATACATTATCGTGATACGTTTCGTATCTTGGCAATACCCAGCACTATTTAAAAGAGCCTTTTTTCCTATCCGAAGATGCATTAGTCACCAGCAGACTGCAAGAAATGGTAGCAAGAATAACGAAAGCTATTCAAAGGGAGGTAACTACATTAAGGTTTGATTACAGAACATTCCCCGCCTGGATTGACAATAAAATCCACTAATCCTTAAATGATTACATAAATACATAACTTCAAGATGCTAATTATAGCATGTGAACAATTAAAAAGTATCCTAAAACCAAATCACGTCCTTTAATGTGAAAACAATCCTATATTATGAGTCCGAAAGCAAGAACACTATCCGCGTAATAGGTCTTACATAAGATTTCCTTACGCACTTTATTGTCCTCTCTATAGGTAAAATCTTTTCCACAATACCAATTGGCCACTTGTCCTTCATGAGAACGACATCTCCTATCTTAATGCTTTCTTGCACTGTTTGCCATTTTTGACGAACTTGTAAAGTTTGCAGATGATCACTGCTCCAACTTGTTCAAAAGTTCTCTGTTATTAGTTGCACAAAACGACATTGGGATCTGTTTATGTACTTAATAAAATAGTCCAATGATTTCACATGTGAATTATATTGAGTTATTAACATGTTCGGAGTTAACACTGAGTTATCTGGGTCATCAGATACTGGGACTTAAGGTCGTCCATTCACAATTGCAGATACTTCTGCCATTTAAGTCGAAAGCTCTTCCTGTGTAAAGTTCTTCATGTTAATGTTGTATAACATATTGTCCAAAATCTGTCTTATTACACCGATTAACCTTTCCCAAGCGCCACACATGTGAGATGAGTGTTACGCATTAAATATCCAGATAATTCCTTTTGTTGAGAAAGTCTTTAATTGCTGTGATGTTCAGTTCTACTACAGCGCCAATGAAATTTTA
Source organism: Nipponacmea schrenckii (assembly GCA_030562195.1). NCBI lineage: Eukaryota > Metazoa > Mollusca > Gastropoda > Lottiidae > Nipponacmea > Nipponacmea schrenckii. Next base: position 4,106,972 of record JAUJPP010000001.1, read on the forward strand.
GCTGTTATCAGATCTAAGCCTGTTTTACTGGTCCACGAATAGCTATAAAGCGTTTCAATCATCGTTTCAGGATGTTGACATATCCTCATGCACTTCTGTATTATGCTTTCCGTTTATTGTCGAAACCAGGAAAGCTGATGGAAGTGAATACAAACATTCAACGTTACGCCAAATGGTCCTGCTTATTCAAATGCATTTAAATAACATTGTCCGCCCAGTTAAAATATTATCAGATCAGAGCTCAGGAAAACTCTCGACAACTCTATGAAAATTGGTGCCAGTTATGGAAATGGATTATGGAGTGAAACAAGCTAACCGTTAGGGAAAACGTATTGCTGATGTTTATTTACACTTCCGACGCCTTTTTACGTATGCAAATGATTAAACAAGGTTTGATTATGTAAAGTGTTTAATTTAAAATGTATAATGTAACTTACATATATAATTATAATTATGTTACATGAATTCTTGTGGCATAATAATAATAATAATAATAATAATAATAATAATAATAATAATAATAATAATAATAATAATAATAATAATAATAATAATAATAATAATAATAATAATAATAATAATAATAATAATAATAATAATAATAATAATAATAATAATTTAATAATAATAATAATAATAAATGCGTTTGAACAACCATGTCATCACACTGGACTTGAAAGTTGATAGCGAGTTGCTGCGACGAATGATCTCAGGCAATTCATTCCAAATGATTGAGGCACTGTATTGAAAGTTCTCATTCCAAATTTCTTAAGTCTATATGGCGGTATTTCAAGCAGAAGTTTGTTTTCTGATCGTAAAGAGCGTTTTTATACCAAGATAACAAGGTTTTTAGATAATGCGGGGCAGTTTGGTTCATGCTTTTGAATTTCAAGGTCAAAATTTTGAAATTAATTCTCTCACGTACGCGGAGCCAATGTAGTTTTTGTAAATATATAGTTATATGCGCTCTTAATTTGGTCCTTGTGACAATACGAGCAGCACGATTTTGGACTGACTGTAGCTTTGATATCTGTTCATCAGTGATTCCAGTAAGAACCGAATTACAATAATCAATTCGAGACAGAACTAAAGAACAGGTGAGAGTAGCAGCTGCATCTTCTGTAATAAGGTGGCGAATGGATCCAATTCTACGGAGATGGTAATGGCAGACTTTACTGACGTTATTGACATGGTTGTTGAAAGAAAGATTGCTGTCAATGAGAATACCCAATTTTTTTTACAACATTAGACACTGGAATTTTGGAATGCCCCATCTGCAGAGAGTTAACAGTGCAAGTATTAAGTTTATGTGTAGGTCCCACAAGAAGAACTTCTGTCTTATCATCATTTAGTTTTAACATGTTTGATGACATCCATAGTTTGATGTCTTCCAGGCAAGATTGAATTTTATTGATAATTTGAGACTGATTGGAAGGTTCGGGTTTGAAACTGGTTATAAGCTGGGTATCATCAGCGTAAAAATGATGCTGTATACCATGACTTTCAAAAAGTTTGCTCAGGGATTTTGGTATACAGGGTAAATAACATTGGTCCTAACACAGATCCTTGAAGAACTCCACATGAAAGTTGTTTAAGGCATGATGAGTAGCTTTTAATTTCAACATACTGGAATCGACCTGTGAGGTATGACGAAATCCATTACAGAACTGAATCGGTTATTCCGTAGTCGGTGGCTAATTTACTCAGAAGATTATTGTGGTCTATAGTATCAAACGCAGCAGAGAGATCCAAAAGAACTAAAATTCCAATGTTGCAAATGTCCACTGACGATTTTATTTCATCTAAGACACTCAGTAGTGCAGTTTCAGTGCTGTGTGATGGGCGATAAGCCGACTGATACTCGTCAAATAGAAGGAATTGGATGAGGTATTCATTAAGCTGTTGCTTGACCACTTTCTCAAGAACTTTGGACAAGAATGATAGATTTGACACAGGACGATAATTCTTCATTATATCTGGATCAAGTGTATTCTTTTTGATCAACGGTTTAACTACCGCGGTTTTGAAACTCTGTGGCACAACACCACTCTGTAGACTAAGATTAATGATTTTAGTTATAATAGGAAGCACTGTATCAAGGACTTTCAGAAGGAAGTGTGTTGGTACCACATCCAGAGTACATGATGTTGGTTTAGAATGAAGGATTATATTCTTAATCTCATCGGGATTAGTATGTATGAAAAAACCAAGTCTTAATGCGACTAAAGAATCAGCATTATTGTAGTCGATAGATATACAAGAGCCAATGCCCTGTCGAATATTTATCATTATTATTAATACTTTATCAATAAAGTAATCAATAAAGTCATCAGCCACGCGTTTGTCATCACCTTCTGGGAGAATGAAATCATTCTTATTGCCCAAGAGTTGGTTAAGTGTCGAGAATAATAGCTTAGAATTTGATGTACTGTTCGTGATTTATGTGTTATAGTAGGTTGATTTGGCAGTTTTTACACCTTTAGAGAATTGCTTAAAATCTTCTTTGTATAGTTGTTTGTGGATAGTAAGTCCTGTCTTATGCTATTTCCGTTCGGCCCTCGACGTTTACGCTTCAGCTCATTAACATGTTCATCGTACCATGGTGTGTTCATAGGTCGACGCGTTTTTTTTCGTACGAGAAGGGACATGTTTGTCCAGGAGCTCTAGTAGGGTTTTATTGAATACATGAACAACCTCATCAACATCATCTGAGTCGTGTGTAAAGAGTGGACTGTTGATAAGGTCGTGGTTAAACTGCTCAATGTAAATGGACTTTAAGTTCCTGTATTGTATTGTCCTTGATTGGTTTGGTGTTTTCTGGAAATCCACATTGAAGGAAACCAAAAAATGATCAGATAATAAATTATTATTAACATCAATGCTATGTATAGAATTAGGATTATGGCAAAGTACCCAGTCCAGAATGTGGCCTGACCATTGTGTCGGATGTGGGATGATTTGGTGAAGGTCGTGAATGTCTAAAATTTCGCATATTTGTCTAGTTAAAATATTGTCTTTTGAATCAAAATTTACATTGAAGTCACCAGCAATAAAACATATTTCGCTTTTCGTGAGGGTTTCACAGGGTTGTGCGAAGTCTCTAACGAAGTCAGAATCTGAAGATTGGTTCTTTTGTGAAGGCGGTGGTCTATAAAGACAGATTATCTTTAATGCCAAAGACCCCAACAATAAAGATATAACAGTGTGCTCAAATGATGAAAAGGGCTGTGTAGGCTGAAGTTTGGGGTTAAATAATTGATCATTGAAAACTAAAGCTATACCACCGCCTCTCCTTCCGTCGAGTCGAGGAGAATGCATACATGCATAGCTGGGTGGTGTAATTTCAGCGCATTCTGCCTCATCGCCATTTGGAGATTAAAAATATGTCAAGTTTCTGTTCGATTATGATATCATAAATACCCACAGTTTTATTTTTAATTGATTGTGCGTTCCACAATCCTACATTAAGATATTTAGAATCTGCAGTGGCTTTTGTTATGCATTTAGTTTTGGATCCAGATCGTTTCCCTCTCTGTTTTTTAAGAATACCACTTTCTTTTAATGATCTAAATATCGATTGAGACACTGTCCTGATTGGAGACGAGATTATCAAGTCAGTAAGTTGAGTTCTTGAATATGTGATCATTTTAATTCAATCACAAAGATATCAGTTAAGTTACACTTTATACTCACTAAGATTTGTTTGGGTCTGAATTGATTAGTGAACGATGTTATCATAAAATGTATTCAACACACTGGAAATATTTGCACAGATTTGTCAATTTTTGTCCTAAAAGAAACAAATTTAGATGAAATTTCATCGTCTTCAGCAACATTGTGTCCTTATATATCACATATCCAAATTCCAGAAATGTAAATCCAGAACTTCAACCACAAATTAACTAAAACTGGGAGCACTTCTATATGTGCAGCGTCGCGGGCGCCATCTTAATCTTAAACATGAGCACTTTAGAGCATCTTTATACATTTTTCATTTTAACAAATTGACAATTGTACTTTTCAGCATTGACATATGCATTTTGTAACGAAGACATATTGGTATTTTGCTGCTACACAATCGAGAAATTTTGGCAACGTTATACCTCCATAGTATATAGATGCAATAGTGAGTAAAGTTATTCAGACCAATATGTCATCTACTAAACGCCAATTAGTTGAAGATGGAGAACCCGAAGCCATAAATTCAAAAGAATGAATGTTAGCGTCACTCTTAATTTCAATTTGTAATAAAAATTGTTGTGTTTGGTTGTTAGTAAAAATATGAATAAGTAGGCTAATCCCATCTTCGTGGTCTAATTTACATTTTGGGGCCAAATGTTAGATCATTCATCCATCACGAACTGTGTCTTGCACCTTATTAACTTTATTGAGCAATTTATCTTGATCAATTCATTGATTAATTGGTAAATAGGCCTAATATGGCTTTATTTTATACAGGTTGTAATTATTGCTCATGAACTTTACTCAGTTCACATATCTTCTTTCTTAATCTCTTTATTCATCTGAGTTCATTTCTTCACTCACTCACTCTCTCTCTTTTCATTGGCCTGTCTCATGGTTTCCAGTTCATTTGCTCTCCATCGTTTAACTATCATTTTTACCCACACAGATATATTGGTAACTGAATGAAAAAGACTTTCTCTCTTATATCAAAAGTTTTTGATTCTTGGCAGTTGGATATTTGTTTCTAAGCTTTTTGTTTACTGGATTTCTGTAGTTAAGGTGAATCTGTTCTCTTTATTAAACTAGAGGAAAATAATTAGAAATTTTAATCAGTTAGTCGATTGTCAGTTTCTTTGTGTATTATTGAGTCATTACCTCTGCACCGTGCAAGCTGAAGTCGATCAACTTCAGTAATAGTGAAAAGCTGTTTCTAAAAAAATATTCAAGCAGTAGTCCATATCAATAAAAAAAGAAGAGTGGCATATAAATTTTTATGAAATTGTACGGTCGAAATTTTCTATATGTAGCATTTAGCAACTTACATAGACAAAGTACAGCGGTGACAACATGATCGCCTTATTTTGCCTAAGGTTGAATGTTATAAAGGATTTTTTGGCATCTTGAAACATTTTATTAAACTTTTTTTATCTCTTTATGTTCTCTGTGTTATATAATAATAAATTATGTCTGTGGTTTTTTTTGTCTTTATTGTGTTCTTATACATAGATCTATATTGACTGTAATAAATTTCATTCAAATTGAAACACAAAAAAAGTTTTATGTTTAAGAAGCTATTTCCATTGATTCTGCCTCCGCGACGTCAAGATGGTGGCAATAGCACTGGCAGATTTGTTGACTAAAAATGAACTGACAAGCGAAGACAAATTTTCCTTACTTATTACGGATGTACCATATTAAATATAATCTAAGCTTACATGCTTGCCTAAAATACGATGAGTTTAATTCTAAAACAGAACAGGGAAAATTTAAGACTTCTGCCAGAGATCGTTGCATGTCAGCTCTAACTTATATAAATCACCTATTCCGTCTGGAGCGAAAGCTTTTGGATCTGAAAGCAGAAATTAGTATGTAATGTGAAAACGTCTGACGAATACAAAGCATAAAAAAATGAAACAAGTGAATAGAACAACTAGCTTCAGGAAAAGGTTTTAAGTTGTAGGATAAAAATGTCTGATAATTGCCCAAAGTATTTAACAGTTATAAATTTATATACAAGATACGCTTGGGTTATTCCTCTAAAAAAAAATTTAAACTTAACTACTAAAAAAGCATTTGAAACAATAATAAAACCAATCTTGTAGAAAACCCAGCGATATTGTGGATTGATGGAGGAACTGAGTTTTATAACAAAACATTTTTTTTTCAAAGCCTAAGTAGGCAATCACACAAGTTTGGGCCAAATTTTTAATCTATTAAAATATCTAATGACAATATATTCAGATTTTTCATATACTAAACATTTATATTTTAACGACCGACTTTCCCTATGTATTACAAAAATATTAATTTCACCAAATCCCAAAGCCTAAGTAGCATCTTACTAGGCAACCACAAAAAGCTTGTTTAATCTTTTTAAATATCTAATGACAATATATTAAATTTTCAAAATTTTGGAAGGACTTTCAATTCCGTTGTTGAAATTTATTGATATTGGATGGTATGCAATGATTTGAATTGTGTTCTACTCAGTTGTGGATATCATTATATTATAAAGATTTTTTTCTCTCACTTTGTAACGGATTATAATGGTTTATTTCTTTGTCCTTTGGCATCTATTTTGATCTTTAAATATTGTTTTCTGTTCAGTTTATGTTGAGCACCAAGATCTAAGCAATATTTACATTGCAATTTTATTCCTTTATAGGCTAGATACTAAGATATAGTTGTTTCAGGCTTTTAGCTTGATTCGTATGTGTTAAAAAACCCCTTTTGTTTAGGGTAAGTCTGTGTTGTGGTATTTTTGTAATAATTTTTTTTATAAACAGTATTTTATTCTCAGAACTGAAATCGATTGGGCAACAATGATAATTAATTATTAACTATCCTTTGTATATATTTGTATTATATCTACAAATTAAGAACATTTATAATATTAGTCTCAGTCTTTTCGCATTTGTATAATAAAATTTCTAGTTATTTTTTGAATAGCTAAGAAGTGTATAGTTTAAATTTAGTTTATGTATTTTGTTACCCTTTTAGAATATTTAACGGTTTTGTTTTATGTTATGTATTTAAGCTTTAAATTTGGATGTGTGGTTTATTTCCAGATTTTCCAAACCACCCATTTCATTGGCGCCTTGAGAACCTACAGTTCCTGTATCCTGAAAAGTTGAGTGGAAATGGTTATATATAAAGTGCTATTTGGATCCGTTCATGTGTATTGTAATTAACTACTGTACAACTTTAAGTTTATTTTGATATTATCTTGATTATTTGCAAAAGTACAATAAAAGTCTCGCGTTTAATAGACAGTAACTCGTCGACATCATTTGAATTCTCCATTATCAGTTCCTGAATATAGTCACCCATCTTATGACCAGCTTTTTGACGTCATTTGGGGGGTCAAAAGAAGGCATTTTATGCGAAAACAATTATGCAATTTCTGGACTCAGACCACAAAAACATTTTATGCTAATGATTAGAATTTAGTCCGAGCTATTTTAAGAAACCCTTTTTCTCTCTTCCCTTTGGGGGTTTTTGCAATTCCATTTTCGACTAACTTGTGGTCTTGATTTGGAATTTGCTATCTGAAATTGAATTTTGTTTCAGAATTCCTGAGATAATGTGAAATTTAATTGGTGGAAGGTTATTTCTAAGAACAGTGGTTTTGTGTGCAGTGATAGTCAAGCGGATGTTGATAAAATGTAGTGGTTTACTTTCATTTTGTTTAGTTTTCATGGTCATGCTGTATTGAAATTTTGTACTGAAACCAAGAATTAGCCAGGCTTTCATGTGACATATAGGAAAGTTTTCAACGAGATTTCTGGAAACAGTTATGGAAGGTTGAATTTCGTGATTAAACATTGAAACAGATGGCAAATGAATTAGTGAAATGGGTCCTTCTAACTGTCTGGTCAAAGTTATTTGCGGCAGAAGAAAGTGACTAAGTGGAGACAGCAATGATTTCGTATTCCTTGATTTCATATTAACATAAAATTATCAACTAAATTAATACGAAAGGGTAAAAAGATGCAATTCATAACCTTGATATTCCCATATTCCACAAAGCCTTAAATATTTATTTGAAACCCAATGATACTGCTGACTTTAATTTTTCAACAATCATAACAGGTAATTTTTTATCATACAGTCATAAACTGTAAAAAATGTTCAGATCATTCCTTACAATTAAATCAACTCCAATATCATGTTTAAATATTTATTAAATAACTAGAAAAAAAAGAAGCCAAGCAAGGTGACATACGCCCACCAGCAGCTTTGATTGCGAGTACAAATCATTGTTTGTTGTCCATTCACATTTGCTCCATGTCTTTTCCATAGAGCATTTTAAGCAGACAAAATAAAAATCAAAAGAATCCCTAAATAATTGTTGTCTATTTATTAAGCGGAATTGCACCATGAAAACGCGAACAAAAATCGGACACATTATTTTGGTGAAAAATTATCAGATCATTATGAAAATCAATAGAGATCATCTACATATTGACAATAACCTACAAATTATAAATAAAACAATCCATTGGGAACTGTTGCCAGTAGAATGAGAACGAGTTTCAACCTACAACTAATGGAAAAAAATGTCAGACACCCTAAATCGGAGAAAAATCTGATCATAACGAAAATCATCTTCATAATGACACTGATCAACAAAATCAAAATCAAAAGAATCCATAAAGAATTGTAGCCTGTAGAGTGAGCACGAGTTGCACCCTGTAGCTAATGAAATGAAAAATGTTAAGTCAAACACGATATTTCACTGAAAAATTATCTGATCATCACAAAAATCAATAGGGATCATCTTCATAATGACACTGACCAAAAAAATCAAAATCAAAAGAATCCATAAAGAATTGTAGTGTGAAGAGTGAGCACGAGTGGAAACCCTGTAGCTAATGAAATGAAAAATACAGACGAATAGAATATACGCCCCAAATAAATTTGTTTGTAAAAAAAGGGTAATTGCTCTTAAAAAGATTATATTTTGTAATAATAGTAGTAAAACTAGACCTGTTCGTAACAAATTTGCAGCTTCCGAGCTATGTAGAATTTGTTACATTATACTGGCTGTCATTTAAGGATAAAATGTAGATTTTTTTTTGCATCTATTTGGCGAGATAAATTTATTCATTATTTTACACGTGCCAATTCAAATTGTTCATAGACTGGCAATAATCATGGTTTGTGTTGTAAGAATATCAGGGCGTAACCACACCCAATAAGTTCAATGACTTGTTTTGATTGGTTGGAATACTTTAACCAGAAATGTCAAACTTTGGGTTTTGACCAATAGATAAGAAATTAACATTAATCTATATTAGTCATTAATAATTTGCATATTTCAAGATGGCGACCAAACGGTTAGGAATTTGTTTATTCGGCAAACAAACAAAATGAAGATATTGATGGTACTAGTTCTGTGGAATAACAATTTTGCATTTTTTTGCAAAAAATAATTCGAAAATTCCTATGTTTGTGATTTTCGACATTTTTTTGTCATTTTCGGACGTTTCCGGCTAATTTCGGAAAATGTTTTTCTCGAAAACTTAATTGGGTTTTTTTTTTTTTACTCATCTACAAAGGGTAAAGAATACAAACAAAAATTTTGGTTAAATCGAACAAAAAATAAGCTTTTAATAGGGGAAAGGGGTTTTCCGGGTTTTCCGGTTGGAGTCGATGTTTCGAAATGCATTGAAAGTCTCTCACTAGGTCGGGAAATGTCTGGCTTAAAACGAAAAATCTTATAAGTAATACAGTTCAGACAAGCTAGCGCCGCCTTATGCGACTGTAATACGTTGTTGATGAAGGGCTCTCTTCTTTCGTGATAATTTCAAACTAAGAATCCAAAAAATTAAAACATTTTATTTACATTCAATGACTAGGTCTGCACTAGAAGGCAAGATGTACCCTTTTTTTTTTTTTTTTTTTTTTACACTCAGAGTCCGTTCAAGGCATCATTGGCACTCTACTAAGCAATAACACAAGCTTTTCATTAAAATATTTGTTGTACGCTAGCATTTCTTTACATTTTTTACAATTTTATACTAAAAAAAAACCAAAAAAAAAACCTATTTTAAAAACATAAAAAAGTGTTATACATTGTCAGAGGGGTTTCAAATTTTTTTAAAAGCCTAAAAATTTGATTTTTTTAAAATTTTTTTAACCCTTATTTAAACCAACCAAAAAAATGGTTAAAAAAAATTTTATTTTTTTTAACTAAATTTTTAAAATTAACAAAAAAAAATTTAAAAAAACCAAAAACAAAAAAAAAACAAAAAACCCAAAAACGGAAAAAAACCCAAAAAACCCAAACAAGGAGAGGAACCCAAAACAAAAAAAAAACAAAAAACCAAAAAAAAAAACCCAAAAAAGAGGGGGGAGACCAGGAAGAACAGAGAGAGGAGACCAGGAAGAACAGAGAGAGGAGACCGGGGAAGAACAGAGAGGGGAGACCAGGAAGAACAGAGAGAGGAGACCGGAAGAACAGAGAGAGGAGACCAGGAAGAACAGAGAGAGGAGACCAGGAAGAACAGAGAGGGGAGACCAGGAAGAACAGAGAGAGGAGACCAGGAAGAACAGAGAGAGGAGACCAGGAAGAACAGAGAGAGGAGACCAGGAAGAACAGAGAGAGGAGACCAAAAGAACAGAGAGAGGAGACCGGGAAGAACAGAGAGAGGAGACCAGGAAGAACAGAGAGAGGAGACCAGGAAGAACAGAGAGAGGAGACCAGGAAGAACAGAGAGAGGAGACCAGGAAGAACAGAGAGAGGAGACCAGGAAGAACAGAGAGGGGAGACCAGGAAGAACAGAGAGAGGAGACCAGGAAGAACAGAGTGAGGAGACCAGGAAGAACAGAGAGAGGAAAAAAAAAAAAAAAAAAGGTGCACATTATGTACGAAATTATATGGTATATTTACACAAGTTAAAATTTGGAAAAAATTTTTTGGAAAAAATTTTGTTCAAGGTATGGTAATCGTAAATGTTTCTAAAGTTTTTTGCCAAATATAGATAATTTAATACCAAAGGGAAAGTTTTTATGAGCCAATGAAAAAAAGATTGGAACTAAAAATGAGAAAAATTTTGAGTCTTAGTGCTGTTAAAAAGAAATATTGATAAACACATACATACAAAACAATCTACTACCTGTAGACATAAGAAAACACACATCAAATAAGAAACTAGGTAGGAAAATAAAAGTAAACAATAATCGTCTACTACCTGTAGAAGAGAAAAACCACATGCCAAATGAAAAGATTTTACCTAATAGTGCTGAAAAGAGAAAGAAGAAAGTTAGAGACGGTTAAATTTTTTGCAAAATCGGTAAATTAATTCATCATTTAGAAGTATCAAGGTTCTTATTAGACCAGAGAGTGAAAGTGAAAGTATAATAAAAAAAAGAATTTAGGATCTGTTAAAAAAAGAGAGTTGATTTGGAGATAGCAAAGTCAGAAGTACAAATTTTTTGCAAATTTTATTTTTAAATATTTTAAATTTTTCAAAAACTGTTTAAAAGGTATTACAAAAAATTTTTTCAAAAATTTAAAAAAAACCAAAAAAAATGCTCCAGGATCTCAGTTCCATATTTACAGTAATTACATGTGGTGCTCAAATGCCCTAGGCGTGCTTATAAAACTTTTTTTGGGGGGTGCACATCATGCAGTGATAGAAAGAAGAAGTCTTTAATTGTATTGCTTTGTATGGTTGATAAGTTTTTCTAAGTTTGTTTGAAGTCTAGAAATGGGTGCATAAGTTTTTAACTTAGCAGTGTGGGTGGAAAGAACTGCTTAATAGATTAGTTTACATTTATTCAAATTTATACGATTAAAATGGTGTTATTTTTGAATTTTTAGTAACTTTATAAATTTTGAATATTGTGGAGTTTATCTGTTTTAACGCGGACTTAGATGGTGGAACGATTCTAGAGACGTACACGGACAGACTAATAATATACGTGTTAATGACAATTAATTTTCCCTCAAACTTAGCCGTCTGTCAGTCCATCTTAAAGTCATACTTAAAGTCTTAACCGCTATTATATCCCAGTTTTTCCCCGTCTGACCCTTACCAAACCAAATACCTAATAATTTAATGACATCTCTAATCGAATGTTGATTTTGAACGGGTATAAAGTTACTGGAATTGCTCATACACAATATTTCTGTTTTCTCTACATTTAATTTAGACCCTGATCCCTTACTAAATCTATCAAATTCCTGTAATATCACGCTATTATTTCGATGTAGTAATAGAGCTGAGGTCATCCGCGTGTTGAAAGATTTTGATTTCTCGACGGAAATTAGGGACTTTAATACCTTGAATACCCTCATTGTTCTGGATATAAACTGCATTGGAGAATAGTTGCATGCTGAGAGGGCATCCCTGTCGGACACCTCTGGCTATGGCGATATCACTAGTAAAAGCACCTGAAACCTCAACTTTACTAGTAATATCTTTATAGAGTATGCTTACCCATCTGATGAAATATTGTGGAAACTTTAGATATTCTAATAAAATAATGATATAGTTGATCTCGATTCTGTCAAACGCTTTTCCTTGGTCAAAAGTGGATAGATTAGAAGGAATGTTTTTCTTATTGATATAGAGCAGTAAGTAGTCGATAGACATTAGGTTATCAATGATAGTCTTGTCCTCCCCCGCCCCAGTCTGAAGGTCATACACAATCGAATTAATCACCCTCTTAAGTCGCCTAGCCAGTATCTTAGTAATAATCTTATAGTCAGAGGAGAGAAGAGAAATAGGGCGATAGTTCTTAAGAAGTCTTGTCTGTCCCTTCCCCTTATACGCCGAAGTAATTACGCCCTCCCTCATAGATTTAGACAATTCCCCCTGAAAATAAATATTGTTGAAAAGCTCACACATATCATCACCTAACGAATCCCAATTTTCTTCGTAAAAAAGCCTTACTTAAACCATCAACCCCCGGAGTCTTACCATTCTTAAAGTCCTTAATTGCCGCTAAAATTTCATCTTTAGAGAAAAAAGGGTCGTTAATTAGAGAAAGATCAGTGTCAGTGAGGGTTGTAAGAGGACAATTAGAGAGATAGTGGTGAATTTCATGCTTATTTACATGCTGTGAAGTGTATAGTGATTTGTAAAAGTCGTGTATTATGTTTAAAATATCATCCCGGTTTGTACAAATAACCCCCCTTAAATTTTCAAGTTTATCTTTACATTTTTTTTTCCATTTTTTATTTCTATATCTTTATACATATATACATTATCTTCAGTGGTATTTACAGTTTTAGCCCTTATATGTACCACCTTAACCCTGTACTTCTCTAAATTTAGAATTTCGTGCTTAACTTAATTTATATGTGTTAGGTTAAAATTGGTCCCATTTTCGAGTTGCTCTAGGGTATCATATTTACAAATGAGTTCTTTTATAAGACATATAGAGGTAGGATTACTACATTAAGAACTAAGAATATATGGATGTACTACCTCTGAATTTATTACATACTTCGTTTCGAAACACATGCAGGTAACGTTATCAAGTAAAATGATTAACAATATATAACAGTAATCTTTGAATGACATTTAGAAGTAGATCGAGCATTAAGATACAGAACTATTATGGATATACTACTCCTTCCTTTAATATTTGCAACGTTTCAATTCACATACAGGAATCTTTATCAAGCACAAAATAATGATAATAGAAACAGAATAACAAGTATATATAGTAAATGCTGACATCTATAACTCTCCAAGATTAGTGATAGACAAATTAATAACAATAGATAAAGCTTACAGTGAAGTACTATTAGATTATTTAGCACTACAAGGATTAGTGATAAGCGATAATAATTAAGGCTCTATGGATTGTGAAGCACTACAAAGCAATTAGTCATAATAAAGCATTAAAGTGATAAGGATAATCATATTTGGTTTATGTCTACAGAATTAGGTCATTCCACAAGTTTGGTAGGAAGTGTCCTTTGTCACGGTTTAATTTTGGTTTAAATTGTCTAATTTTGAAAGCCTCGCGTATGACCCGGTCTTTCCAATTTGGTATATTCATAGCTAATATTTCGGGTTTCCCCATTTGATGTTATGATTAGGGTGGCTTTGAATGTGTTCTGCAATAGCTGATTTGTCAATTTCCATTTTCCTACAGGCTGTTTTATGTTCTTTTATTCTAACTAATTTTCCAAAAAGAACTTTTACATAAAGTAACAAAATACTTGATAGAGGCATATATTTGGTTTTAGATATTCACTTGCTGGTTCAGTCCTTCTCAAATTGTTTAGTAAAACTAGAAATAATACATCATATTCTGTTTTGGATAGAGGCCTTACACAAAATTATAACCCACAGAATGTCTAAGCTGCTGACTAGGATATGTCAATATTTGTGAATTTCAGATCGAACCGATAATTAGCAACAAAGTTGCAAATTTCAAATATTTTACTCAAAATGTTTGATAACAATTATTTCATCCAAACTTCATGAGATAAATAAAATATACATTTTATAACAATAAACAAAACTTGACCTAAATTGGCCTATAAATAAGCTGTGCAGAGTGCAAAATTTGTGCACATTATCCTACAGCTCACTTCCGATCTAGCATAAATTTGGTTCCACACAATCATTTTTGATTCCAGCTCATTTAAAAATGTGTGGTACAAACAAAAATGTTCCATCACCTTTCATTTTTTTTAAAGAAACGTGCCTTCGTTTTGACTACCATCTTATTAATTCCAATGCTCACACAAAGTTTCATTAAAAATCCATTGAAATTGGTAGCTCCTATTTGGTCCTCAACAAAGATAGAGCGAAAGACAATAACTCAAAAACCCTTCATCGAAAAATCATCGTCTTATAAATTCCAATGCTCACACCAAGTTTGTTTAAATTCCATTGAAAATTGTAGCCTCTATTGTGTTTACATCAAATGAAAGATTTCTAATGACAGTTCATCCTTGAGTGATTAGGAACACTCACACCAAGTTTCATCAAAATCTATACAATTTTCGATTGGTCATAATTGGGTGATCATAAACACTCATATCAAATCTCATCAAAATCCACCAAGAAACCAGTTCATTACCATGTACACAAAGAATTTCAGAATGAGGACAAATAAATTTCGAGTTTGATTTTTATGAGGATTTATCCTTGAGTGTTAACACACACTCACACCCAATTTCACCAAATTTCATCAAAAATCCAGCTCACTATCCACAAAGAATTCACGAACAAGGACAATAAATCATAGGAAACAGACAGATAGACGACTGACAGTATAAAAGTACAATCTCATAGATGCACAGGTCATACTATTTTATCATTTTCCAGTGTATACACAAACACACGAAATAATAAATTGTGTCAATCTTGGAACTAAACTAAATGATTTGTTTTTTTCGGTCTCCCGTGAATCATATAATCGAACATTGTCCAACGACCAGCTGTAATATGTTCCCTGTCATTTTGTTTCACTAATTTGAACTGACGGAGAAGAGAAGTCTGACAGTAACTATTTCAATAAACTTTTTAAATGAGAAGAATTTGGCACAGGGGGATCAACTAAACATTCCACAGCTATAGAAATAAATAAAGTAAACTTAAGAAAATAATAAAAAGAGTGTGCCCAATTGAAAGTGTTCCTAAAATGCTGTGTCTAAATAACACTCTAAATGACATGTGCATATCTGACCGTGTGCCTTAATGAAGTGTCTAAATGACAGTGAACCGATTTAACAGTTGACAATTTGAAATCCTCCGTTTTCAAAAACAAGGGCAATAACTGACACAAATTTTTCTGATTTTCATTAGGGTTCATCCTTGGGTGATGATCAAAAACATTAAAGAATTGTACCTTGTAGGGTTTTTACGAGCCAAAAATCAAACGCATTTTAAAGAACAAGGGCCAAAATTCATATTAGATATATTTCGATATTTTTGATTGGTGTTCATCCTTGATTTATAACAGCAAGTTTCATCAAAATTGGTCAAGAATGGTGCCAGGTATAGTGTTTACGAGCTAAAAATCGAATACGTTTTAAGGAACGAGGGCAATAATTCACATTAGATATATTTTGATATTTTAAATTTCAGTAGGGCTCATCCCTGGGTGATCAAAATATTCCACCGAATTGGTCATGAATTTTGCCTTCTAGAGTGTTGACGAGCGTAAATAGTTTTCGATTTATCTGATTTTCAATAGGGTTCACCCTAAAATAAAGTATTGTTGCCTGTAGACTGGGCAGAGCTGTACAATATGGCTAATACGGTGAAAAAGCACACGTAAGTCGGACGCAACATTTGGTGAAAAATTATCAGATCATTACATAAATAAATACAGCACACGATAAAATCAAAAGCATCGATAAAGAATTGTAGCCTGTAGGTAGATAGAACGCGAGTTGCACCCTATAGCTAATACATCTATAATACATGTGTAATGAAAACGCGAACAGTCGGACACAATATTTTGATAAAAACAATTCTCAGATAATGACGATATTAGGAAAATCAATAGAGATCATCTACATAATGCCAATAACTTACAAAATTAAAAATTAAAAGAATCCATATAGAATTGTAGCCTGTAGAGTGAGCACGAGTAGGACCCTATGGGTAATGGATTACGTAATGTTACGTATGTTAAGTCTGACATGGACTGAAGTGATAGACATGAGTATGTTTTACAAGGCTCATATTTCATGATTGCATGTATTCGTATATTTGTAATCAATGAGTGGCGAAGTAGATCAGCCTGAATTTTTTATAAAATAGAGAGATATATCAAAGTATATATTCAGAGAATAAGATAGGTTGCCAGGCAAGTTAATATTAGCCTACTTGCTGCTATGCTGTGTTGCCATACTCTTTTCTTTTGGATCGATAGTACACAATTGTAGTAAGTTTAGTCAAAATCTGGCAACTATTTAGGAGCAAACAATTGAATGTGTTTTCAAGAACAAGCCAATCACTTATACAAAATATTGTTTTAATTTTTTTTTAAATTTTCAAGAGGATTTATCCATAGGTGATAAGTAACAATTTCACCAATAACTGCCTTTTAGAGTATGTATACTAGGAAGTAAAAATTTAATGATTTTCAAGAACATGGGCAATTACTTATATAAAATATATGTCCGGCTATTGATTATCAAAATGCAGTTAATGACTGATTTATCATCAACATCTGATTGGTCAAGTTTAAACATGTGATTAATGACTTACTCCATTTGACTTTATTTCTTGTTGACCGTTGTCCTTGGAAACGATCCCATTTAATTATTAACCTTTGACCTTTAAGTATCGGTTTACTTAATGAAGCTTCTGCTGCCTTCTCTGCACTTGCCCGGTTTGTAAACTCCACAAAACCACACTGCTGTTTTTGTACCACATTAACTGATCGAATTTCTCCAAATTGATCAAAGTAGTTCCTAAAAAATCAGTTGTAAATCATAAGCAAGAAGGAATCCGAACGCTAGTCACCAAAAAGAGCGATAAAACTAGACTAAATTAAAAATTTACGAACATTTGTAACCGTCTGGGGACTTTATCGTTGATCTGTATTAAGCACTAAGGGTTTCTAGATCACCTGATAGCTCTAACATCTTTTATATGCAAATTCTTAATTTTTTGGCTAAATAAAGGAAAATATTTCAAAAATAAGGTTTTGAGATTTAATTGGATAAGGTGGCCTTTAAGATATCAAGATATACATTATACACGAACGAAATCCATCGCTATAGCAAATCCTAAACCTTTGAAAACCATATCAATCTTTAAGATATCAAGATGGTGATTTTGCTACAGCGACATAACCTTGCTATTGCATCTTTGCCTTATGAGACTTGTTAAGTAAAAATTATTAGTCAGAAAATAACACACAACGAATATCAGATGATATAAATTTAACCAAATAAACCACCATGTTATTTCTTAAATTAGGACAGGTAGACACAAAAAATCAATCATCAAAAACAAATCTAGACTAGAACTGTGAAAAGCTCTGAGCGTGGAAGCGAGGCATTATTCCATGGATTTCGAACATTTTGAAGCTTCTAACCTGCTAGCTTTCAATGCCGGTACTTTTCAGCCTCCAATTGTGGAACAAGCGTAACAATATTGTTAGATCTATAGACAGCTGATGTCAAGGCCATTCTATATGGAAAATTTCAAGGTCATTGAAGGTGAAGGTCACAAGATTTTGAATTTCAAATTTTAAAAAAATTCAAACGGGCATAAATAATAAATGACGGACTAATTAAATTTTTAAAGAAAATTTGCCATTCTCGGAAAAATGGCGCATGCGCAACTAGCAATTGGAATTTTTTTCTTCTCGGGGGATACAAATTATTTTGTATAGCTAATATATACTGTTTTTGCTTACATTCTTGAATTACACGGGATGTAGGGTCGCCTGAAATGAGATAAAAAACCGGAAGTCCCCACGCCCAAACCGGAAGTGATCAAAAAATTTTGATGATATATTTTTAATTGTGTTGCGTATCTATCTATATCCTGTAAATTTCAGATCGATCCGAACATTAGAGCCCGAAAGTGTAACATAACCGTCCAAAATTGCAAAATAGTCAGATTTCGGTGGGCTATAAAACCGGAAGTTAATATTTTTCATGCAATATCAGCACATCTATAGACAGCTGAGGTCAAGGACATTCTACATCTCAAATGTCAAGGTCATTGAAGGTCAAGGTCACGAGATATAGAGTTTTAAATTTTCGAAAAATTCGAACGGGCATAAAAAAAATTCAAATTCGAAAATCAAAATTCTGTTCCCAACATTTTTTAGATAAAGTATCAAGGATTCGATAGACACCAAAATCATAAAAATCGGTCAATAATTGGCGGACTTATTAAATTTTTAAGAAAATTTGCCATTTTTGAAAACTGCGCATGCGCAACATTCAATTTAATTTTTCTTCATCTCAGGGGATTAAAATCATTTAGTATAGCTAAAATATACTGTTTTTGTTTAGAATCTTGAATTACATGGGAAGCAGGGTCGCCCGACATGAGACGAAAAAACCGGAAGTCCCCACGCCCAAACCGGAAGTGATCAAAAAATTTTGATGATGTAGTTTTAATTGCGCTCCCTATCTATCTATATCCTGTAAATTTCAGACCGATGCGACTATTAGGGCCCGAGCTAGCTTGAAATCTTATTTGCATATTATGCAATTAGCCACTTTTGGGTTAGCGAAAATTTCATGTTAGATATTCATTTTTGATTCCAGCCCATATAAAAACCATTGGTGAAAACAGAAATAGTCTATCTTTTTCCGTTTGGGCTAGCGAGCTTCCCAAAAAAAAAAAAAAAAAAAAAAAAAAAAAAAAAAAAAAAAAAAAATAATCCGAACGAAAACAAAGCGTGACAAATTTCATTTGCCACGCAACTAGAACTGTGAAAAGCTCTGAGCGTGGAAGCGAGGCATTATTCCATGGATTTTGAAACTTTTATTCTTTAAGGTTTCAATTTCAATGGTTTAATTTTTTTAAAATAAAATCATAAAATTTACATTTTTTTTTTAAAATTTAGCCAAATTTGATGATTTGAATTTTTATAGTAAAGGGAAAAACGTGCAAATCCTCTCTCTGAATACCAAGTTAATGCGGGATAAATACGTTTGATTCACTTTCTACACTTTTTTTCTTCAATATATATGCATGCATTATTGTCTATATCTTTTAAATCAGAACCCCAAGCCCTTCGTTTATTAGAGAGTGTGGTATGGTCGTCTAAAGTTGCAAAAATGTCAGATTTCAATAGGCTATTATTCCGGAAGTTGATAATTATCACCCAATATCAGCATATCTATAGACAGCATATTGTTTCTACATGGATTGTAATAATGCACAATAGACAAAATATATCTATTTTGTCGACAGTTTTCATTTACACCGGGAACTTTGCGTGGTTTTGAGAAAAACCGGGAGTCCTCACACCAAACCGAAAGTGATACAAAAAATTTGTAACTTGATATTATTCTTAAGAAAAGCCTACAGAGCTCATCTACTTTTTTTTACTTCTGAGTTCCTAGTTCCCACTTCTGAGTTTAACTCTGAATTCAATGATTTGTATAAAATGCGCATGCGCACTTTCTACTTCATTACTTTTTTTTTTTTACTTCTAAGCTCCTTGTTTCCACTTTTGAGTTTAACTCTGAATTCAACGATTTGTATAAAATGCGCATGCGCACTTTATACTTTCACATTACTTATTGGTTCGACGCCGACAGCGGTAAAATAAAGAATGAGAATGAGAATAGATGAATGAAAATCTAGATAACTATTCTTTTTAAAGGCATCCTACGTGTGTTATACTGCATATACCATTATGGGAATAATTTTCTTTGTCGGTTTGATTTTGGTATGCTGCATTTCGTGTGTAAAGTGCCTACCTGTACCTACCAGCTATCTACCATGCTTGTCTTATAATGTTTTCAGTCTAAATGAGCTGATTCTTCGATATTTAAATTGTGATTTTTGTAACGGGGAAATAATACTTCTGTTGTTTTATCTACACCAGGTCAATATCAGTTTGAGTACTCTAAAAAGACGTCTAAGATCTTTGAGATTAAAACGTAGACTCACTGGGAGTAGAAATACAATTTCTTCTTATAACGATGTGGTTAATGCAATTATAACTGAAATTGGATGTAGTGGACGCTGTATTGGATACCGATCAATGTAGCATCGTTTAAAGATTGAATGGGGCATCAGATTTCCTCGCGATGAAATTCTCAGACTTTTGCGGATAATTGATCCAGAAGAAATTCGAGTGAGAAAACGTCGACGTTTACATCGAAGACAATATATTTGTAAAGGACCAAATGCGGTTTGGCATGTAGATGGGTATGACAATTCTATATTAAAGAATCTTCAGCGGCTATTCCATTATGATGAAAATGATCCCACTGCGTATTTGAAATTCTTTATTTATGGAAAGAGCACTTCTAATCAGCGTATAGAAGCGTGGTGGTCCATCCTTCGGCGACAATGTTTACATTGGTGGATTAATTTATTTAAAGACATACGGGAACAGAATATTTTTAATGACTCAAATATTCTTCACAGTGAATGTCTGCAGTTCTGTTTTATGCACATTATTCAATCAGAACTTGACACGGTCACTAGAAACTGGAATCTGCACCAGAGAAGTAGGAGCCGCAAGACGGAGGTTCCAACAGGAAAACCTGACGCAATGTATTTTTTGCCACAGCTATATGATGCCAGTGATCAAGGTACCTTTGTGCATGTATGACGATTTTCGAGTACGATTACAAGTCGATAGCTTCAAACAAATTTGTACAATTGATTGAGCTCCTAAAACCAGGGGTGGGTATTCCTGTAACAGCGAGAGGAGGGCTCAATTTGTATATGGAAATAACAGAACTGTTAGAACACTACCAATGATGACCTCTGACTCTTAATAAGTACTACAATGATTATACTTTCCTGTAATTAATAATGTGTTGTAGAAACATGTTTGTTCACAATAATGTGGACCCTTTTAATACACTCCACGTCACCCACCCTCCTTAATCCCTGGTTGAACAAACGTTTCGATTACCTTGGGATCATATACATGTATAATGTTTTTTTAGCTTGCAACTAAATTGAATCATTTAGAACCACATGTGAATTGTGAATAGGCGTGTGTGTTTGTCTAGTACTATCATATATCAATAATCAGGTTATTATAGTAACTGGACACAATTGTATGGGTAACAATTATTTCTTTACTAACAAGCGACGTTTCGACATATGGCACTAGTTGGAAAAAGACAGTAGAATATACATGTAATAAAACGTTGAAATATCGCTTATAGTTATTTATATAATCGTTATTGTGTTGTAGGCATTCGACGCGAGCGGTAGAGAGTGTCTGAGAGGTTGTTCTACTAAAACATTTTTGCAAATTAGGATTTATTTCCGTGCATATAAGGCCATTCCAGAGGCGAGACTTTGCAGTTTGATTATCTCGAACGCGGAGCATATATTAGTATCGTAGGCATCTACCTTGAGCGCTAAATGTCTGCTGGGAGGTGGGCTTTTAGCAGGAAAACTTTACATCACTATGCAACGTAATCACCCAACGCGAGCGCTAAAAGTTGTGTCTAGGGTTCACCACCCAAGGAATTAAAAAAAAAAATATAATAGAATTTCGTGCATTTGAGACAATTTCAGCAGCGATGTGCGTTAGATAAAAATAATTATGCCCAATCCACGGATTCTTTGGAACAATTTTTCTCCATTTTCTCATCCACTGCTCTTCACTTGGTTAAGGCGGGAAAGTTAGCACGAAAGTAGCAACTGCGCGTGCGCTTTTAAAATATCTCCGAATTTAAGTCTGAAGTAGGAATTCTGAACTCAGAAGTAAGAACTCAGAACTCTGAATTCAGAGGTGGGAAGTCGGAACACAGACATTTAAAAAAAAAAGTAAATGAGCTTTGTAGGCTTTCGTAATATTCTGAGAATTTCGAAAAATATTGAAGATTGAAATTTTTGTCCATTTTTGTTTGAAAAAAAAAACAGTCCAAAAAACAAAAAATTTCAGATGCACCAAATACATTATATTAAAGAAAATTTGAGGTAAATCAATCCAGAAAGAAGCCATCCAGACTCGATGAAAATTCTTGCTCTTTCTGCAACATCTCATTTCTGGTTTAGCAAATATTTGGTTTTAGATATTCGCTTGGTGGTATATTACTTCTCAAATTGTTTAGTAAAACTAGAAATATTATACCATTCCTGTTTTTGCTGGAGGCATTATACAAAAAAAAATATAACCCAAGAAAAAAAAACGAAGCTGCTCGCGCTGAAACAGGAAGTGTGACGCAAAAATTTTGATTTCTTAGCTTTATTTCTATGTACAATACGTTAATATTGATCAATATAGATCAATAATTAGTAAAAAGATTGCAATTTCAAATATTTTACCCAAAATGTTTGATAAAAATTATTTTATCCAATACTTTTCTAAACTTTTAATTCATCAACTTCGTGAGATAAATCTTATTACAATTAACAAAATAAAGAAATTTTGAACTAAATAGGCCCATAAATAAGCTTTACAGACTTGGTGCAAAATTTTTGTACATCAATAAAAATCAATACGAAAACAAAGCATGGAAATCGATAAATGGATTGCGATGAAAAAAATAAGAATCAACTCACTTTAAATCATCTTGTTGGACTTTATCACCTAAACCTCCTACATGCAGTGTGGTAATAGTTTTATCCTCTGGTGGTTCTTCTTTGGGCATATCATGGTAGCTTTTGATCAACTCAGCAGAATCCGGATCATTGGTGCCGTTTAATCTGTCTCGATTATTCTGGTCTGCTAATGGATTATCTGGATCTGTAGGCCTCCCATGTCTTAAATTACAAGATCAGTTACAGGGCAAGGTTCGACATGTTTGGGGGGGGGGGGGGTTGACGTGGAAAGAACATCTAGTTGTTCGAATGGGACAATACACCAAGCCACATGTGCTACAGGGTGTACAATTTAAAGAACTCTTTATATTATAGAAGAGTAAGACGTAAAACTCCATTCGTTTTAATTTCTATTTCTAAAATGTCTTTTCTATATATCACATAGTCTCAACAAATGACGAGTTACTTTAACTATGAACTATGAACACTATTGATCAGCTCAGCAAAAAAAAAAAATCCATTTTCCGGTTAAACTAAGGTATGACTGATCATACGAATAGCAAAGAAACTGAAATAACATTTTCATTACATAAATGCTTGACAATTACAAAAATTTGATAAGTTTCTTTAAATGTTTCAGTTTCTCAAAGTTCTTTTAATGGTAAGTGGCCAGTTTCATCAAACTAGCTCAATCTAATGGATTTCATCCAAAACCACATTTTAAGATCTTTATCAGACACGCCTGGAAATGCAGCTTAATAAACAGATTTCAAGAAAAGTCAAATACAACATAGAATTCCACAGAATTATACAAAAGATACAAATATATCTGTTTTAAATATACAGAAGAAACCTTGTAGGTGGCAATGCGGGAAAATTTATTTGTTTTTTACAAACTATATTTTTTTTTTAAATGCAAATAGCCAGACACAAAAAAATAGACTATACCTGTATGGACATTCTTCCCCTCTTTTGCATTCGCCTTTCACCCAGAAAGAACAAATGTGGGGTCTATTTCGTTTGGCTGGTTTTAGTAACATGTCGCTGGGTGCCTGTGATTTGCTTTGACCTATCGCACCAACTAGGTTAGTTCCACTACCTTCTTCTATCTATTATATAAAAAGAGCATAAAAATTTAATAAAATTGCATTAAAAATTCGCTTATAAAGGTCAATGACAGAGATCCATGTTAGAAAGAATACATAACTTGTGATTATTGAACAATGTCTAATAGACATCCTTTGTGAAAGTGTTTAATTATTGGACATTCAAGTTCCACACCATTACATTAAAGGGACATTTTTATTTGTAGACCAAAATCTAGAGAAATGTGTCTCTTGACTAATTTGTAAGTTTGAACTACAAAATATCGCGGCAGTGAATTTTTGAAGATTGATATTCTTTTTAGGAGGTGTTTATAAGCTGCAGTACAGACTTCAGCATAATAATTCCATCAAATAGAGAAATGTCTCCTATATGTTTCAAAAGTTTATTTTTAATTAACATTTAAAACAATACATATATTGTCACGTTTAATTTATGATGTTTTGATAATGAAAATTGTGCATAAAGCCTCTTTAAAAAATTTTTTTTTTGTGATGTGGGAGTGCTTTTCTCCAAATAAATTATTTCATTGTATTAACTACTTACTTCTCTTTCAATTTGCTGCATATGGTATTCCTTATTTACTTCTGAATCGGGTAAAGATTCTTGTACTCTTGAAGCTGCATCTTTTAAAAAAATAAAAACTCAAATTAAAACTTTTTTAAAAGCTTCATAATTATACATCTCCACACTATCAAGCTATTACAAACTTCATACTTATATATCTTCATAATGTCAATCTATTACAAACTTTATACTTATATATCTTCACAATGTCAAGCTATAACAAACTTCATAATTATATATCTTCACAATGTCAAGTTATTACAAACTTCATACTTATACTTCTTCACAATGTCCAGCTATTACAAACTTCACCTTATACATCTTCACAGTGTCAAGCTATATTATACTTCATACTTATAAATCTTCACAATGTCAAGCTATTACAAACTTCATCTTATATATCTTCACAATGTCCAGCTATTACCAACTTCATACTTATACATCTTTACAATGTCAAGCTATTACAAACTTCATAATTATACATCTTCACAATATCAAGCTATTACAAACTTCATACTTATACATCTTCACAATGTCAAGCTATTACAAACTTCATACTTATACATCTTCACATTGTCAAACTATTACAAACTTCATACTTATATCTTCACAATGTCAAGCTATTACAAACTTCATACTTATAAATCTTCACAATGTCAAGCTATTACAAACTTCATACTTATACATCTTCACAATATCAAGCTATTACAAACTTCATACTTATATATCTTCACAATGTCAAGTTATTACAAACTTCATACTTATATATCTTCACATTATCAAGCTATTACAAACTTCATACTTATACATCTTCACAATGTCAAGCTATTACAAACTCCATACTTATACATCTTCACATTATCAAGCTATTAAACAACAATGGCTATAATCCATATTTAATTTTATTCAGCAAATTACCTCAATATCCATCAAGAATTGTGCCTTGTAGAGTGTTTACAAGTCCAACATCAAACACTTTTAAATATAATATTTAATATATTTCGATATTTTTGGTTTTCATTACGGCTCATTATTGGGTGAACGCTTTCAAATACAAGGGCAATAACTGATACTAAATATTTTTCAATAGGGTTCATCCTTTGCTTATTACACACTCTCAAACCACGTTTCATCAAAATCCATCAAGATTTGCACATTTTAGAGTGTTTACGAACATTCCAAAACACTACATACTTTTCGAATTTTCTGAGTTTCAATAGGGTTCATTACGAACACTCATACAAAGTGTTTATAAGTAATTGAGGACGGAGGGACAGTGAAGACAAATATATGCTCCATATATCATGTCACACTGCCATTTTGGGATGTTTATCTTGGACTATAGACAGAAGACTTGTAACTAGATAATACATACCGTATTCTAAATCAAGTAGACATCTTTGACAAATATTTTTCATTTGACTGCATGTTTGACAGACTTCAGTTTTCTTAAATCTCATCTTAGTCCCAGGACACCATCTAAATACTGTGTAAGGTCTGTTACAAGTTTTACATTCTTTTCCATGCTCCTCTTTCATCTAGAAATGAAAAAATAAATCAGCCATCAAGCAAAAATGAAATGAAATGAATGGAGTTTGCGTCCTACTCTTCTGCAAGCCATCAAGCTAAAGTGAAGTTATAAAATCCAAATAACAAAAGAAAAATGTGCAAGCAGTGAGAACCACATTGAAACGTTGACAGCAATAAATATTCTAGAAGTATTATTATATTCCTGATGACAGTGTGTGAACCATATTGAAACAATGAAAGTTATAAATATTCTAGAAGTATCATTATATTCCTGATGACAATGTGAGAACCTCATTGAAGCGTTGAAAGTAACAAATATTCTAGAAGTATCATTATATTCCGGATGACAGTGTGAAAACCCAAACCAATTGAAGGTTAAAAGTAAAAATATTTTAAAAATATCATTATATTCCTGATGACAGTGTGGAACCAATTGAAGGTTGAAATAAAAATATTCTAAAAATACCATTATATTCCTGATGACAGTGGGGAAAACCCAAACCAATTTAAATGTTGAGAGTAATAAATATTCTAGAAGTATATTATATTCCTGATGAAAATGTGAGAACCACTTAAAAATTGAAAGTAATAAATATTCTAAAAATATCATTATTTTCCCCGTTGACAGTGTGAAAACCCTCTTTGGGAAAGTTAAAAATAAAAAATTATTCTAGAATATCATTATATTCCTGATAACAGTGTGGAACCACATTGAAACTTGAAAGTAAAAAATTATTCTAAAAATATCATTATATTCCTGATGACAGTGTGGAACCACATTAAAAGTTGAAAGTAAAAAATTATTCTAAAAATTTTATTTATTCCTGATGACATTGTGGGGAACCACTTTGGGAAACTTGAAAGTAAAAAATTATTCTGGAAGTATCATTATATTCCTGATAACAGTGTGGAACCACTTTGGGAACTTGAAAGTAAAAAATTTTTCCCAGAATTTTATTATATTCCTGATGACAGTGGGAACCAATTGAAACTTGAAATTTAAAAATATTCTAAAAGATCATTATATTCCTGATGACAGTTGTGAACCCCCCATTGAAACGTTAAAAATAATAAATATTCTAGAAAATCATTATTTTCCCCGATGACAGTTGTGAAAAACATTGAAACGTTGAAAATAATAAATATTCTAAAGTTTTATTTTTTTCCCCGATGACATTGTAGAACCAATTGAAATTTTGAAGAATAAATATTCTAGAAGTATCATTTTTTCCCCGATGACATTGTGGAACCCCCCATTGAAAGAAAAAAATAATAAATATTCTAGAAGTATCATTATATTCCTGATGACAGTGTGGAACCATATTGAAAGTTAAAAATAATAAATATTCTGGGAAGTATAAATTATATTCCTGATGACAGTGGGTGAACCAACCTCATTGAAACGTTAAAAATAATAAATATTCTAGAAGTATAAATTATATTCCGATGACAGTGGGGAACCAACCCATTGAAAGGTTAAAAAGTAATAAATATTCTAGAAGTATCATTATTTTTCTGATGACAGTGGGTGAACCAACCCATTGAAACGTTAAAAAGTAAAAAAATTTTAGAAGTACCATTATTTTCCCCGATAACAGTGTAAAAACCCAAATTTTGGAAAGTTAAAAATAATAAATATTCTAGAAGTATCATTATTTTTCCTGATGACGTGTGAACCAACCCTTTGGAAAGTTGAAAAAATAAATATTCTAGAAGTATCATTATATTCCTGATGACAGTGTGGAACCATATTGAAAGTTGAAAAAATAAATATTCTAAAAATATCATTATATTCCTGATGACAGTGTGAGAACCAATTGAAAGGTTAAAATAATAAATATTCTAGAAGTATCATTATATTCCTGATGAAAATTGTGAGAACCACTTGAAAGTTGAAAGAATAAATATTCTAAAAATATCATTATATTCCTATGACAGTGTGAAAACCCAAATTTTGGGAAATGTTGAAGAATAAATATTCTAAAAATATCATTATATTCCTGATGAAAATTGTGAAACCACATTGAAAGTTGAAAGAATAAATATTCTAAAAATATCATTATTTTCCCCGATGACAGTGTGAGAACCAATTGAAATGTTGAAGAATAAAATTCTAAAAATATCATTATTTTCCCCGATGACATTGTGGAACCCCCCATTGAAAGTTGAAAGAATAAATATTCTAAAAATATCATTATTTTTCCTGATGACATTGGGGAAAACCCAAATATTGAAAGTTAAAAATAATAAATATTCTAGAAGTTTCTTATATTCCTGATGACAGTGTGGAACCCCCCATTGAAAGTTGAAAAAATAAATATTCTAGAAGTATCATTATATTCCTGATAACAGTGTGTGAAAACCCATTGAAACTTGAAAGTAAAAAATTATTCTAGAAGTTTCATTATATTCCTGATAACAGTGTGGAACCCCCCATTGAAACTTGAAAGTAATAAATATTCTAAAAATTTCATTATATTCCTGATGACAGGGGGTGAAAACCACATTAAAAGTTGAAAGTAATAAATATTCTAGAATTTTATTATATTCCTTTTAACAGTGTGGGCCCAAATTTTGGGAAAATGAATTTAATAAATATTCTAGAAGTATAAATTATATTCCTGATGACAGTGTGTGAACCCCCCTTTTTGGGAAACTTAAAAATAATAAATATTCAGAATTTTATTATATTCCGATGACATTGGAGAACCATATTAAAAATTAAGTAATAAATATTCAAGAAGTATCATTATATTCCTGATGACAGTGTGTAAACCCAAACCTTTCATTGAAACTTTAAAAATAATAAATATTCTAGAAGTATCATTATATTCCCGATGACAGTGTAAAAGAACCCAACCAACATTGAAAACTTAAAAATTTAATTTTAAAAATATTCTGGAATTTTATTATTTTTCCTAAAGACATTGGGAACCCCCCATTAAAACTTAAAAAGTAATAAATATTTTGGAAAAATTTTTAAATTTTCCCGTTTACAGTTGAGAACCAATTGAAAGTTGAAAGAATAAATATTCTGGAAATATTTTTAAATTTTCCCTGTTTACATTTGAAAACCACATTGAAAGTTGAAAGAATAAATATTCTGGAAATTTATTAATCCCTGTTTACAGTTAAGAACCACATTGAAAGGTTGAAAGAATAAATATTCTGGAAGTTTTTAAATTTTCCCTGTTTACAGTTAAGAACCAATTGAAACTTGAAAGTAATAAAAAACTAAAAGTTTTATTAAAATTCCTGATGACATTGTGAGAACCACATTAAAAATTAAAATTTAATAAATATTCTAGAAGTATCATTATATTCCTGATAAAAATGTGAGAACCATATTAAAAAATAAAAATTAATAAATATTCGGAAGTTATTATATTCCTGATAACAGTGTAAGAACCACATTGAAAGTTGAAAGTAATAAATATTCTGGACATTTTTTTATTTAAATTTTTTACTTTTAAAGACAGTTGAGAACCACATTGAAACTTAAAAGTTATAAATATTCTGGACATTTATTACTTTCCCTGTTTACAGTATGAGAACCACATTGAAACGTTAAATTTTTAATAAATATTCTGGACATATTATTAATCCCTGAACATTAGAGAACCACATTAAAACTTGAAATTTAATAAATATTCTGGACATTTTTTAAATTTTCCCTGTTTAACAGTAAGAACCACATTGAAACGTTGAAAGTTATAAATATTCTGGACATATTATTACATCCCTGATTACAGTATGAAAACCACATTGAAACGTTGAAAGTTATAAATTTTCCCGGACATTTATTACATCCCTGATTACAGTATAAGAACCACATTGAAACGTTGAAAGTTATAAATATTCTGGACATGTTATTACATCCCTGATTACAGTATAAGAACCACATTGAAACTTGAAATTTAATAAATACCTGGAAGTTATTAAACCCCTGTTTACAGTTGAGAACCACATTGAAACTTGAAAGTTATAAATATTCTGGAATTTTATTATATCCTGTTTAAAATTGAGAACCAATTGAAAAAATTGAAATTTAATAAATATTCTGGACATGTTATTAATCCCTGTTTACAGTTAAGAACCACATTGAAAGTTGAAATTTAATAAATATTCTGGACATTTTTTTATTTAACTTTTTCCCTGTTTACAGTATGAGAACCACATTGAAACGTTGAAATTTATAAATATTCTGGACATATTATTATATACCTGAAGACATTGAGAGAACCACATTAAAACATTGAAAGTAATAAATATTCTGGACATATTATTACATCCCTGATTACAGTATGAGAACCACATTGAAACGTTGAAAGTTATAAATATTCTGGACATATTATTACATCCCTGATTACAGTATGAAAACCACATTGAAACGTTGAAAGTTATAAATATTCTGGACATGTTATTACATCCCTGATTACAGTATAAGAACCACATTGAAACGTTGAAAGTTATAAATATTCTGGACATGTTTTTAAATTTTCCCTGTTTAACATTTAAGAACCACATTGAAACTTGAAATTTAATAAAAAACTGGAAGTTATTATAACCTGATGACAGTGTGAGAACCACATTGAAACATTGAAATTTAATAAAAAACTAGAAGTATCATTAAAATTCCTGATGAAAATGTGAGAACCAATTAAAAAATGAAAGTTATAAATATTCTGGACATTTATTATTTTCCTGATACAGTATAAGAACCACATTGAAACATTGAAAGTAATAAATACACTAGAAGTATCATTATAATCCTGATGACAGTGTGAGAACCACATTGAAAGATTGAAAGTTATAAATATTCTGGACATTTATTATTTTCCTGATACAGTGTGAGAACCACATTGAAACATTGAAAGAAATAAATACACTAGAAGTATCATTAAAATTCCTGATGACAGTGTGAGAACCACATTGAAAGTTGAAAGTTATAAATATTCTGGACATTTATTATTTTCCTGATGAAAGTGTGAGAACCACATTAAAACTTTGAAATTAATAAAAAACTAGAAGTTTTATTAAAATTCCTGATGAAAGTGTGAGAACCACATTAAAAGTTAAAAATTATAAATATTCTAAAAGTTTTATTATTTTTCCTAATAACATTGTAAGAACCACATTAAAACATTGAATTAATAAAAAACTAGAAGTATCATTATATTCATGTAGCAAATTAAATCGAAAACACTTACCTTTTCAACATTCGGATTGTCTCCAAGACATGTTTGACATAGTAACGGAAATTCCTGAAAGTAGAAAAAAAGTTTAGCATTTAATTATTAAAATCATTTTGAACAATAGCTGAAGATATTCGACAGCTGTCGCTTAAATTTTTTTAATAATCCTGTTGATAATTTAAGCCATAAACCCCTACCCTCATGTAGAAAATGGCCGAAAAGTCCATAGTCTAATTCCTCCAAGAATAATACTTTTATTAGTGTAAGAAAGTTTACAAATAATAGTAGTTTTTAAAACCTTAAGACAAATAAAGGACTAATATAAGGTATGGAATGGATAATAGACATAAATATTTGGAATGGATGAGCAGAAAAGATTGAAAATTAAAATTTACACCTACTGAGATGTGTATTGATGTCCTTAACGTCATTTTGTATTACCTATTTCAATAATTATATTTGAAAGGTCTGGACTAATGTTTCAGCTGATTGTGAAATGAAACGTAATTATAATAAGACTTAATCATTGACCTTTCCCTTTAAAGTTACAGGATTTTTTAGGAAAATAACACGTAAAACAGAAGAAAATGGTTGCTATATATATGGACAACATGTGAAACGTTGGTAAAACGTTTATAAAAGTCGGTAACATATAAAACAAATAATTCTATATTAAAACAATTTAATGTACATGGACATTATTAGTTATTAGAGTTAGGTATATAATTACCGATTCTTCCCAATTTTGTCGATTATGTGTGTTAGCACCTTTACTTAACGCCATTTTAATCCCAAGAATTATATCCTCTTTTATCAATGAGGCCGGAAATAGAAACTATGCGCAGAATAACTAAACCCTAGTCATATTACGTTATAGGGTATCTACAATAAGCCATTACTCGATATCTATGGTAATAACAGTATACCCTCTATGTGTACAAAGTAAATAATTGAATAACGTATTACATTATTACGAAAAAAAACGAAATTTTCAATATATCTAAATATCTAAAAGATAGCTTGCCAGACAAGATAAAATACATTGAATTTAAACAAAGACAGTTCTATCGATGTATTACCCTATTAAGCCACCTCTCAAAGTTATTTACCCCCACAATTAATAATAGGTTGTTCTTCTGGAATCATGAACACAATATTGTGAGGGACGCCCAATTTGGTTTCAAACCAGGTAATGGTACAATGGAAGCAATATTTTGTCTTGATTCCATTATTTATAAAACATTGAAATGTAAAAAACGCCTGTACTGCGCTTCTGTTGACTACAAGTGGGCTTTCGATCGTATCAGGTACCATTCTCTATGGAACAAACTAGCCAAATCAGGTATACGTGTAAATTTGTTGGAAGTGATCAAGTCTATTTATAAAAGCATTACGTCATTGTTCGACTGAATGGCTGTTCTAGCGAAACATTCCCCGTGAACATTGGCTTAATGCAGGGTGAGGCTCTGTCCCCAAACC
>JAUJPP010000001.1:4140169-4231703 GCA_030562195.1 Nipponacmea schrenckii
ATCAAGCTATTAAACAACAATGGTATAATCCATTTTTAATTTTATTCAGCAAATTTCCTCAATATCCATCAAGAATTGTGCCTTGTAGAGTGTTTACAAGTCCAACATCAAACACTTTTAAAGAACAAGGGCAATAATTTATATTTAATATATTTCGATATTTTTGGTTTTCATTACGGCTCATTTTTGGGGGCCCAAAAAGGGCAATAACTGATACTAAATATTTTTCAATAGGGTTCATCCTTTGCTTATTACACACTCTCAAACCACGTTTCATCAAAATCCATTAAGATTTGCACATTTTAGAGTGTTTACGAACATTCCAAAACACTACATACTTTCCGAATTTACTGATTTTCAATAGGGTTCATTACGAACACTCCAACAAAGTTTTTATAAGTAATTGAGGACGGAGGGACAGTGAAGACAATATATGCTCCATATATCATGTCACACTGCCATTTTGGGATGTTTATCTTGGACTATAGACAGAAGATTTGTAACTAGATAATCATACCGTATTCTAAATCAAGTAGACATCTTTGACAAATATTTTCATTTGACTGCATGTTTGACAGACTTCAGTTTTCTTAAATCTCATCTTAGTCCAGGACACCATCTAAATACTGTGTAAGGTCTGTTACAAGTTTTACATTCTTTTCCATGCTCCTCTTTATCTAGAAATGAAAAAATAAATCAGCCATCAAGCAAAAATGAAATAAAATTTAATGGAGTTTGCGTCCTACTCTTCTGCAAGCCACCAAGCTAAAGTGAAGTTATAAAATCCAAATAACAAAAGAAAAATGTGCAAGCAGTGAGAACCACATTGAAACGTTGACAGCAATAAATATTCTAGAAGTATTATTATATTCCTGATGACAGTGTGTGAACCATATTGAAACAATGAAAGTTATAAATATTCTAGAAGTATCATTATATTCCTGATGACAATGTGAGAACCTCATTGAAGCGTTGAAAGTAACAAATATTCTAGAAGTATCATTATATTCCTGATGACAGTGTGAGAACCACATTGAAACGTTGAAAGTTATAAATATTCTGGACATGTTATTATATACCTGATGACAGTGTGAGAACCACATTGAAACATTGAAAGTAATAAATACACTAGAAGTATCATTATAATCC
Organism: Nipponacmea schrenckii; assembly: GCA_030562195.1. Lineage (NCBI taxonomy): Eukaryota > Metazoa > Mollusca > Gastropoda > Lottiidae > Nipponacmea > Nipponacmea schrenckii. The sequence continues at coordinate 4,141,319 of JAUJPP010000001.1, forward strand.
TGATGACAGTGTGAGAACCACATTGAAATGTTGAAAGTTATAAATATTCTAAAAGTATTATTATATTTCTAATGACAGTGTGAGAACCACATCTGAACATTGAAAATTATAAATACACTAGAAGTATCATTATATTCATGTAGCTAAAATTAAATCGAAAACACTTACCATTACAACATTCGGATTGTCTCCAAGACATGTTTGACATAGTAACGGAAATTCCTGAAAGTAGAAATAAAGTTTAGCATTTAATTATTAAAATCATTTTGAACAATAGCTGAAGATATTCGACAGCTGTCGCTTTAAGTCTTTATAATCCTGTTGATAACTTAGTCATAAACCCCTACCCTCATGTAGAAAATGGCCGAAAAGTCCTAGTCAAATTTCCCTCCAAGAATAATACTATTATTAGAGTAAGAAAGTTTACAAATAATAGTAGTTTTTAAAACCTTAGACAAAAAAAGGGACTAATAAAGGTATGGAACGGATAATAGACATAAATATTTGGAATGGATCAGCAGAAAAAGATTGAAAATGTAAATTTACACCTGCTGAGATGTGTTTTGGGTGTCCTTAACGTCGCCATTTTGTATTATCGTATTTCAAAAATTATATTTGAAAGGTCTGGACTAATGTTTCAGCTGATTGTGAAATGAAACGTAATTATAATGGGACTTAATCATTGACTTTTCCTTAATGTTACAGGATTTTTTAGGAAAATACACGTAAAACAGCGGAAAATGGTTGCTATATATATATGGACAACAATGACCAAATTTTAATCCTGTGAAACGTTGGTAAAACGATAGTAAAAGTCGATAACATATAAAACAAATAATTCTATATTAAAACAACAAAATTTAATGTCTATGGACATTATTAGTAAGGTATATAATTACCGATTCTTCCCAATTTTGTCGATTATATGTGTTAGCACCTTTACTAACCGCCATTCCAACTTCCTTCTTGTTGTCACTATCTGATCGAAATCGAAACTTGCTATGCGCAGGATACATGGCCTATTTAGTAAATAATTGAATTATGAATTACGATATAACAGTACAGGAACAACTAGAAACCGGTTTGAGCGTGACAACGAGGCATTATTCCATGGAATTTTGGACCTTTTGAAACTTCTAACCTTTAAGATTTCAAAAAGTTTTATTAAATCTTTAGGGAAGTTTAATTTTAATCTAACGTTATCATATTGTTATTTGTATAGTCTCACGGTAGCTATAGTATACAGGTAAGTGTGAAATTTGATCATTTGTGACGGAATATTTTTAATGATATAAACATGGTCAATATAATAAGTGGATTTGGATACAAATGTTTTATTCTTATCTAAAGTAAAGTATACATTCATTATGGAAGCTTATTTGTGTCTCTACTTAATAAGTTATGTCAAGACGACATAGGATAAATTATGTCGAGGTCGTTTCGAGTATGTCGAAGTATCGGGATGTGTGACTATCCAGTCATATCGATAAGCTAAGCTGATGTCGAAATGGTTTGGCCCTTTAAATGGTTTTTATAATTTATAATTAATAATTATTACGACATACTACATCAATCATTTTACTATAATATCTGAAGTATGTCGACTTCAGCATATCGACTGTTAACAAGATTTGAAGTATGTCGACATTTCAACATCTTCACATGTACCAAGGGTGATTGGCGCATTTTTCATTCAGGCTGTAATGCTCAAGGAGAGTGGACCACATGGATACGCTTGGAATTCTATAGTTAAATTATTCCTGCTAAAATCAAGGTAAAAATTGTAGTTTATAAATATTTATTAAATGACAGAATCTGGAATATTTTGGGAATAATTTTGCTTTAAATGTCGAGATTATGTTTGAAACCTTATTTAAAATCTGACAAGCATGTGAAAAATGAAAGGACGATTATTTCAGATCTACTCAAAATTTTGGCCTCTAGTTTGGATTCTAAGTCCTAAAGGACATTCTCCACCTAATGGTTACAATGGATTTTATTTCCGCGACGAAACATTTTTTAAGGCCAATATAACCTATTCCAGAAACTGTACCTTTAAGTTTTTCAGCGGATTTTTTTTTTTTTTTTTTTCCCTTTTAAACTTGCATTTTTATAAATTAAGGTATCAATCAATGGTTTTTGTTTAATTTCAGAAGTTACGCAAATTACTAAAATTGTTCAAGGTTCTTTTAACTGTTGAATATATTAATTGAGCGTCAGCGCTTCCATATTTGGCCGCTGACTTGTCGTGTTGAAGGGTAAAAATAAGTAATTGACCTTCATACCGGTCTCAAGGTCAATTGTAAAAGAACGGAGAGATTACATATAGGTAAATGTCTACAATTCTACTTTACTGGTAGCTTACCAATGAAAATATCTATCTCTTCCTTTTAATTTGTAAACAATCTTGATTTTAAAGAAATCCAGAGATTAAAAACTATTATACTTTCGATTTCTAAAGCCTGACACGTGCCTTTGCAATTCATGGCATACAGGATTAATGAGTTGAATAATAGAGAAAAATTTTCTCAAATACCTTGCATTTTTACATCAAGTAAATAACAAAGGTGGATTGTGCAGGAGACCAAATCCTTGTACTGTAGATAAATTATTTAAAATTGATTAAATGCAAATGGCCACTAATTGAAGTTTCAGATTTTTTAAAAGACATAATTTCTTTCAATACCAATTAAACACGACAGGCACATATAATATAATTTCATAAACCTGCCTATTTATGCAGATGACTTTATTGACCATGCCGGTTCAGGTGTTTAGAATTGTGAAAGTTAAGGTTTTTTTTTAATCATTGTTTAGAGGAAATTCGATTATTAGGCTTTCTCAAAACTCAATGTTGTTCTGGGGGGGTCATTTTGGCAGACATGTATGCCCCTAAGTTATTTACTCTTACACTTCTATATAGAATTAATTAATAAGGGTTTACCAACTCTTATGTACAGAAAGAAACTGCCGATGTTATACAGATATATACTATAGATTCTTAAACAACATAGATACATTGTTTGAACTGAACAAACCCCACACTAAACTGGATGTTCGAAAAAACAACTTTAGTGTTCGTGCAATGGACAATTGGAACTCACTGCCAGGATTCGTGGTTAATTCACCCACATTGAACTCATTTAAATCAAAACTAAACCTTGCTTGGAAAAACGACCCCGACAATTTTAATTTATAATATAGAGAATCATAGCTGATCTGGTAGTACCAAAGACATACCATGCGCACTGCACACTATTCACTCACTATAGTCCGTGAAATTTTAAAAAATTTATGGTGGTCCAGAAGCCTATAAGCTTATCAAAAGACCGACTTACAGTAAGATACAGTAAGAAAAGTGGCGTATACACTAAGACGCATCCAGAAGTAGCAAAACAAATTACCAGACTGACGCAAAAAAGCAATGGTCAGACGAAGTTAAGAGTGTGGACCTTCAAAAAGTAATAATGCTTCCCCATATGCCTGGAAACAAAACAGCGATATTTACAATGCGAATCATTGCCTTTAACGTAACATTAGCCCTTCTAGGGGCAACGGAATCCAATGTCAACTCCAAATATAAATCTGTTGCAGTTTTATGGCATGAGGGGATTTCTGGCGGAAGTGCAAAGTTTTTAGCCTCAACCTTTCCGCAAAATTTACTCCATGAAAGAGCTGCATTGTATGTTATTTTTTGGCTGGATTATTGCACAACTCAAAACAAGAACTGGTTTGTGATGTCTGCACTAGTTACTCTAGTTAATTCAGATTCCATATCTGCCGAATCAATAACTCTCAAGTTTTTCGACCCTGGACATACCTTCATGTCTGCTGATTCTATCCACCATGCTGTGGAGAACGGAATGAAACGCAAACCTGGTGGCAAGGTCCTAGATTTTCCTGAATTTGTTGAAGTGGTTTCGAATTGCAAATATATTGATGTATTCTTTATAAGACATATAGAGGTAGGATTACTACATTAAGAACTAAGAATATATGGATGTACTACCTCTGAATTTATTACATACTACGTTTCGAAACACATCCAGGTAACGTTATCAAGTAAAATCTTTTGTTTTTATATGATATGGAATCTGAATTAACCAGAGTAACTAGTGCAGACATCACAAACCAGTTCTTGTTTTGAGTTGTGCAATAATCCAGCCAAAAAATAACATACAATGCAGCTCTGTCATGGAGTAAATTTTGCGGAAAGGTTGAGGCTAAATCCTTTGCACTTCTGCCAGAAATGCCCTCATGCCATAAAACTGCAACAGATTTATATTTGGAATTGACATTGGATTCCGTTGTTCCTAGAAGGGCTAATGTTACGTTAAAGGCAATGATTCGCATTGTAAATATCGCTGTTTTGTTTCCAGGCATATGGGGAAGCATTATTACTTTTTGAAGGTCCACACTCTTAACTTCGTCTGACCATTGCTTTGTTGCGTCAGTCTGGTAATTTGTTTTGCTACTTCTGGATGCGTCTTAGTGACATACCGCCACTTTTTTTTACTATTACTCACTATAAATCCCGGTTTTTGATAACTTTTTGGTTCCAGAACCATAAAATTATAAAAACCGGGCTTAATAAAATACAGTGAAAAGTGGGAAAATGCGCATGGTAGAACTTTGGAAAACTGGTCAGACAAACTTTAAAATTCCTTAAAAAGTTTAAAATTTCCCGGGGCGATTTTACCCAAGCAATTTGCCTTTGATTTAAATGAGTTCAATGTGGGTCCAATTAACCCAAAAAAATCCTTTTTGGGATGAGTTTTTCCAATTGCAAATTTTTCCTCAACCTTTAAAATTTACTCCGAAAAATCCAGTTTTTATTTGTTTGGGGTTTTGTTCAACTCAAAAAAATGTATCTATGTTGTTTAAGAATCTATAGTATATATCTGTATAACATCGGCACGTTTATTTCTTTTTTAAAAAAAAAATAAGAGCCGGGGTTAAAAAAATATAAAACATTTTTGGTTAGGTCTCTGAGATGGGGAAGAATCTTAGTCGCTCTTCGTTTTACATTTTCGACTGATAAGATGTATTTCTTGAGCATTGGACACCAGACTGCTGAGGCATATTCTAGGTGTGGTCTGATAAGGCTTTTGTGTAGGGGTAGGAACATGTCTTTATCCATATTGTAGAAGGCTCTTCTCATCAGTCCAACTAATCTGTTAGATTTTTCACACTTTCGGAAACATGTGTGCTTCATTTGAGGGTGACGTCTATGATGATTCCAAGTTCCCTTTCGGTACTTGCTTGTTGTATTGGTTTGAGTGTGGTATTTTTTCTCAAGTAGTACTGTTGCATTGGGTTGTTGTGTCCAAATTGGAGTGATTTACATTTGTCGATGTTAAATTGCATCTGCCAGGCCTCTGTCAAGTCAACTAAGTTGTTTAGATCATGCTGTAGTTGATCTCTGTACTTTGTGGTTAGGCATGGACCAAATAGTTTGGTGTCATCAGCAAAAAGTTTAACAAGGGATTTGACTGCATTAGAAATATCGTTGAAGAATATGATAAATAGTATTGGTTCTAGGACACTTCCTTGTGGTACTCCACTTTCTACTCTTGCCCAGGGTGATGATGTGTAATACAACACGTTGTTTTCTATTCGTCAAGAAGTTAGCAACCCAATTTAGCAGTTTCCCGTCTATACCTATCTTTTGTAATTTTATCAGGAGTCCTTGATGTGGTACTTTGTCGAAAGGTTTGCAAAAGTCTAAGTATATTACGTCGGTTGGATTTTGGTTGTCTATTGCATCCGTTAATTGGTCGAGAAATTCTAGTAGCCGTGTTGTGGTGGATCTGCCTCGTCGGAAGCCGTACTGTTCATCACACGGGAGATTGTTTTTCTCAAGATGCTCCATAATGTTGTCTTTTATTACAGATTCTAAGGTTTTGACAATTAGGCTGGTGAGACTGATAGGTCTATAATTTGAGCCTTCTTGTAGGGAACTGTTGTAGAGGATTTGTAGTGGTTCTCCAAGCTCTTAACGTAATTCTTTAAGAACTTTAGGATGTATTTCATCGGGCCGGCAAATTTGGTAGTTTTAAGTTTTCCCAGTTTGGTAGATACGGTCTTTTAAAAAAGTTTTTTTGGGTTTACGTTATGTCAGAGCCCGATTTCTCTTTTAACTGTTATGAAGAGGTATTGATTTTTGGATTTTTTTGACCACTTTTTGTAAATGGAAAATTTAGTTTGCGAGTTTTGGTTTTGTTTTCTGCAGATTTTTGGTTTTCTTTTAAGGCCATTTCTTTTCAAACATAATTTTCAGGTTTTTCTGGGCTTGAGGCTTTTTTAAATTCATTTTTATTTTATTTCTTTATATTTTGGTAATATTAAACCCTCATCTTTTTTCTGTTAAAAAAACTTGTAACATTTTTAGGGCATCTTTTTGGATTACAGTTTTTTTATTTAACCAAGTAAACCCCCTTTTGAAAATTAAATAAGGAATAACCAAAAAAAAACAAAAAAAAAGGGGCCATCATAACAGGTAAAACACGGCAACATCATTGCATATAGTATACAGGAACATTAAAACATTTAGAATACAGGAACATCATACAATTTAGAATACAGGAACATCTATATAAGTTTAACATCATACTATCTAGATCATCATCCCTTGGGCCTGAAGGACCAATGGCCCTAAGAGACTTGCGACTTCATTGTTACATGACTGCTCTCGACTAGGACTGTGATTCTTACTGATATATAAATCTGTGCTCCCTATATAACCAACCCTGATCTATTTGTCATGCATCTAATTATATGATACTTCATCCTTTTCGGCGTGACAGCCTTTGTCTCCTACAAGGGTTTTAGGAAAGTGTTAACAAGTTATGTAACTTGTAATCCTTGTAAAGAGGTAATAGCTTTTGAAGTTGATAATTGTTATCATAACATGAGTGCGAAAGTTATTATAAAGATTTATCTCCATTAAACACATTTGGTTTTGATCTTAATAATGTTGATTCTAAGTAAATATCAATTTATACAAAGCAATTAGAAACGAAACTACAACTGTAACATATATTCCATGCTAATTCTAATTGCATAGTCCAACTATGCAACATTCGTCCTTTCTTTAATTTTTTGTTTTTAATTTGTTTTTTTGGTTGTAGTGAGAGAGCCATGTATATATAAAATCAAATAACTAAATATAGAGAAAACATAACAAAAATTCACAACATCAATGGAAAAATAAAAAATTGAAAACATACTAAAAGGAAATATCAAAACTTATTAAGACACAATATTGTTCACAAAAGATCATTCATGATACACTCTCAGGTTCTCGGGAACGTTGTTACGGTTGAAATTCACATATCATAGTTAACTATACATGACAAATATGTTCACACTAGTAGAACACCATAACGTGAAGAAATTGAGGCAAATTGCTATAGAATGAAAATGGCACTTTTAATGATTCTTCTGAACACATTTAGTGACTTAATTAAGATCAGACATTATTACGAAATTTAATATAATACGAAACATGAGATCTTTTCTTATATCTTCCAGTAGATGAAAATGTTATCTAAGTACGATAAAACGGGGACATTCTAACTTAATGCCCAAACGTCCAAAATCAGTACTTCAAATATAACGACAGGACAATCTTACTAATGTCCATTAATGCTCATAACTCGAGACTTAATATCATAATCTATCACCTTTCTTAGGGATTTTTCGTCATCCACTTCGACGTATTTGTCTTTACTCACAGATACGAAATCTAGTGCACTGATACATTCTAAACTGAGTTCGGACTTTCTGTCTGGTAGGTAAGCACGTGATAGCGTGTCAGCTATAACAAGATCTTTCCCAGGCATGTATTTTACGTTTAGGTCATACCACTGTGACCTTAACAACATGCGTTGTAACCTCATATGCGCAGACAGAAGTGGTTTCTTGAATATTTGCTCTAACGGCTTATGATCATTATACACAGTAACTGTTTTCCCAAATATGTAGCAATGGATCTTGGCTGTAGCATTTACGATGGATAACAGCTCTTTTTCGATCTGTGCATACCGTTGCTCAGTTTCAGTTAAGGAACGAGACGAAAACGCGACAGGGCGATCCTCCCTGTATAAAGTACGGCACTGAGTCCATCCTTGGGTGCGTCACATTGGATGTACACTGGTTTAGGCACATCGTCAAATGTAAGAACTGGTGACGATGTGCATAGTTTTTTAAGTGTTTTAAAACTCTGTTTTTGTTCCGGACCCCAAGTACATTCTATGTCTGACTTCAACAAAATTCGCAGTGGTGCGTCGATTTGACTAAGGTTCGGTATGAATTTCGCTAGGTACTGCACTAAACCTAGGAATCGTCTTATTCCTTCTTTGTCCTTAGGCGCTGACATTTCGGTAATGGCGCGAACTTTGGCTGGGTCAGGTTCTAGACCTAAATTAGAGAAAATATGTCCAACATACGACACACGTGATTGTCTGATTTTACACTTCTCAAAGTTGAGTGTTAAGTTGTACTCTGTAGCACGATTTTTAACAGTCTTAAGAATTTTGTCATGGTGCTTTAGATCAGTTCCTGCGATTAGGATATCATCCATGATTGCCGTCGCACCTTCGATTCCCTCGAGCATCTCGTCCATAATGCGTTGAAATATCTCAGGGCTACAGTTTAGACCAAAGGGCAGGCGCTACCGATAGGCGTATTAAAAGTTGTCAGATATGAGGAGCTTTCGTCAAGCTTTATTTGGAGAAATCCAGACTTTGCATCCAGCACAGAGAAAATTTTGGCACCCGGAATAGTAGCCAAAACTTCGTCAACTGTCTTCATCGGATGATACTCACGCTTAATAGCTTTATTTAGGTCACCCGGGTCAATGCAGACACGCACTTTATCATTACGTAACGAAACTACCATGGAACTAAACCACTCGATAGGTCGGTCTACGCGTTTGATGAACTCGTCACTTTCAATTTCCTTAAGTTTTGCTATAATACGCGGTCTTAGTGATGCGGGCTGGCGACGAACTGGGTGTATAACTCCTTTCACTCCAGGATCCACTTTGATCGAATATTCACCTGGCAACGTCCCAGTTGTCTTGGTTATTCCAGGAAATTCATCGAACTGTTCTTTTGGCACTAACAGTTGCTATTCTTGCGATCAAACCTAACTCTTCGGCCACGCTACCGCTAATCACATTTTCTTGGTCCAAATCTAGGGTATCAAAGTCTGTCTCGATCTGAGAACCTTTGTAGCTTACTGGCAAACCCACTGTGTATAACGGACGTATCTTATGATTTTTATACGATTTCAGAACTTTTGCGCGTGTGCCAAGTTTGTCATACTCGGATTTTACTAGGATTCAACATCTAGCTCCAGTATCAATTCGAAACTGTACCGGTTTATTACTAACGACTATTTGAACGAGCCATTTATCATCTTTACCGATGTTGTTGTCACAACCCCTGATGAGAGTATATCGGAAATAGTTCTCCTTCTGAGTCGGAAGTTGCAATGTCAACACTCTCTTGTAAGGAACTAACATTTGTGTGCGGTTTTCCCAAATTTGTCTTTTACGACATTTCACTTTTCAATGTCCCGACTTATGACAGTAATTACAGGGTGATACTAAAGCTGGACAAACTCCACTTTTGTGAGTTTCGCGTCCACATCTGGCACATTGGTCATTATTGCTATTTGACTTTATAAGTTTCCCGGTTTCCGATTTTCTGCCTCTGTTGATTTTGTGTCTTAGCTTGGGCTTATTCTCAGAATGTCCAAAGCCACGCTTAGCTTTGTGCTTCACTTGAACACTGTTAACTGACTCCTCGCCTCGAATCATTTTAAGCTGAGATCGCGACATTTCGAACTGTCTACCGATTTCCAAACATTTGGCAAGAGTTATATTTTGGCCATGATCAAACATTTTCTCTTGAACTTTCCGATTTAATACACCATCGATTATTGTGTCTATGAGAATATCATCAGGGTCGGTGTAGCCCAACCCAAGAGCGAACATCCTTCACAAAATTGTCAAACGACTCACCTTCGGCTTGTATGCGTTGTTTTAGTCTATAGCGAGCAACACGCTTATTCTTTCTAGGCCTTAAATAGTCCTCTAACTTTGTTAAGGTGACGTCAGGATCATCCTGTTCTCCTTCGTCCCACTCAAAAGTTTTGTAAATTTCCCGACCTTGTTTGCCAATCCACATGCCGATCCATCCGGTTTTATCTTTAGCATCCGCCTTCGCTAAAGGTCCTTTGAATACAAAGTCAACGTGCTGTTTAAAGCGCTATTATTCTTTGTACAAGTCCTTAGCGTCCCAATCGAATAACGGCTGGTCAAACTGCACATTTGCCATTTTGAATTCCCGTTCGGAAGCTGACAAATGAATATCATTCACAAATAATCACACAGATTAAATCACTGACAATCCAAATCAACGTTGGAATGTTAAACAGACGGAAATGTTTGTGCAATAAGGCGATGGGCTTAGATTTCTGACACCATGTAAAATGATTGATGTGAATAAGAGAGGCTTAAGACCGGAAACTGACTTTATTGTTTGGTCGCTTAGGTTATTTAATACAGAGTCGCTCAGGACATTACAAATAATATAGCATTACGTTACAACATTCAACCATCATCTTGAACTTTATGAATTTCCTTTTTCATCCATTCTTCTTGAACAGTGGTCATTATTTTCCAGATACATCTGTAACTTATAGCGGGTTTCTTTTTTCTTCATTTCTTCTTTGGTAATCTATTTATTATTCTTCTATTTTTTCTTTGGCCAGTGATCGTCTTCTTGGTTAGGACTTCAGGAACTATTCTTGGTCACGGACATCAAAATTACCATATGTTACAAAACGATAACATAAGGAACTGGATATCTAGACCACCATCCCTTGGGCCTGAAGGACAAGTGGCCCTTAAAGACATGTGACTCCAATGCTACATGACTGCTCTCGACTAGGACTGTAATTCTTTTTTTCATATATAACCAACCCTGATCTATTTGTCATGCATCTAATTATATGATACTTCATCCTTTTCGGCGTGACAGCCTTTGTCTCCTACAAGGGTTTTAGGAAAGTGTTAACAAGTTATGTAACTTGTAATCCTTGTAAAGAGGTAATAGCTTTTGAAGTTGATAATTGTTATCACAACATGAGTGCGAAAGTTATTATAAAGATTTATCTCCATTAAACACATTTGGTTTTGATCTTAATAATGTTGATTCTAAGTAAATATCAATTTATACAAAGCAATTAGAAACGAAACTACAATTGTAACATATATTTCATGCTAATTCTAATTGCATAGTCCAACTATGCAACACATCATAGTTGCCAGCATAGTGTCTGTATCTATTCAGTGTGGTGTTGCTCGTTGGTGGTCTGGTCTTCATATTAAGAATCAGTACTATGTGGTCACTTTTACCTCGTGGTGGATGGCTGACTAGGTTGTAGACTTTATTCTCTTCCGTTGGGAAACCAGATCAAGGGTTGACGGATTTGCGGTGCCTCGGATCCTAGTGGGCTTAGTGATGTGCTGGTAGAGGAAATTATCTTGGACACATTTAAGGAATTAAAGGTAGTGGATCTTGGTTGACATGGTGTAGATTCATCTGTCCAGTTTATGTCTTCGTAATTAAAATCACCTAGTAGTAGTAAGTAACTATAATAATTACATGCTTTATTTTTAATAGGTTGAGTTTCGTTGAGTTTTCTATGCTGCTGTGGGGACTTCTATAAAGGCAACCAATTATAAGACTGTCTCTGTTTTACACCATACCATCTCTTCAAAATCATGCTGATTTCGGATTTCAACTTTATCTGCTTTCAAGTAAGACTTTGTATCTAGTAAAACTCCTCTTCCCATGGGTCAGTGGCATGCTTGTCTCTTAATAGCAGTGGATTGTCCAGGTTACTGCAGAAACAGGCAAATGGGTGGCATATGAATGTTCCTTGAGTCGCCTGGTGATCTTCCCACACCCCAGAAACGGACACGGTGAAGCGCTTCCACGATGCCCCCTCGGAATCTCAGTTTTCCTCTGCCCACTCAGATCCAGAGACATAAGGGCAGGGATCTCTTTTATGTCAGAAAGGGGGGGGGGGGGGGACTAAACCTCACACGTTTCCAGGGTTTGGTTTCCTCCTCCTTACTAAACACATGGGAGTTCTTCTAAATCTCTGCTTAATGGGAACTGCATCCCCCGTTTCTATTTTATATTCAATAGCATCGAATGAACCTAAAACGTACTCATCCTTTGCAAATGCAACTTGATACTCATCTAGAACAACTTTTTGATCTTCAGTCAAGAACTCACTGGATCTATTAAATAAGTCAGGTAAATGTATGGGAACTTCGTTATTATGTTCATCCTTATCAACTGAGTTAACAAGCCAAGAATCAACTTTCTTATTCCTGTCGTTTTGACTATATTCAAAATCACTACAAAAGGGATCAACATAATCGGGGCTCTGAATTTTGTCTACAGGCCCAACTTGAATAAACTGAGCATCGCTCACTTCGTGACCAAACCCAATCAGTTTATTTTCCGGCAGAACAATAGCCTTATCGGGCACATGAATTAAACAAACTACAGGATTCTGATAACCGAATGTAAAGTTATTGCAATCAGTAATTCTTTATCTATACAAGGTTCAACAAAAAACTGATCCATTTTCAAATCTATGTAACATTCAACACGAACAACAGATCTTGGAACAATCTTAATTTCATTGGGAATTGTAATCCTAGATACAACTGTGTCTACAAATTTATTTCTATCAACAAAAGGAATTACATGCTCATCTAATATGAGACACTCAGTACTTAGATCTACTTTAGCTTTCTTCGCTCTTAGCATATCTAAACCTAATATAGCACCCTCTGTAATATCTGCAACATATACTACACCTATATACACAACAGGTCCAATTTTAATCTCTACAGGGCCAACAAGTAAACCAGACATCTTAGCACCCTTTCCAGCCAAAAATAAGGCCACCTCTTTCAGATTCACTTTTAAAATTCAGTTTATCGAAAAATACCCTTGACAAAAATGTTACATCTGACCCTGAATCAACGAGGGCATCAGTCTGGCACTCTTTAACTTCTACAGTAACCTTACAGGCTTTGGAAGAAACCACTTGAGCCACCGAACCTTCTGGTACTCCTTCTTCCCCTATATCCGACTCTAAGCTAACCGGTCCCAACTTAACCACCTCATTATTCACGTTAACATCCTTTGCAATAGAATTATCCTGTAAATTTTCGACTTTCCTTTCACATTGACACTCCCAAGAATTAAAAACTTTATCTACACATGGACCTTTCAAACTATCATGGGACACCTTCCGGTCTAAGAAACTATCCCTTATAAGTTTAACGATTCCTCTAGCTTAACTTTAAGCCTAGGGCAATCTGGGCGAAAAATGTCCTTATTCCCCATAATGAAAACATACACAATCTCTGACAGGAGATTTACCACGGACATACCTTTTATTTGAGTTTAAAGTTTCTAAAATCTTTTTCAAAACAGATTTGATCTCAACATTTTGAGACTCAACTTTATAATCTAAACTATCTAATTTAGACCTAAGATCAGCAATATCGGTCTCTACTTTCTCCAATCTAGAACCATAATCAACTTTAGAACTAGTCCTAACTTTATGAACTTTAGCATCTTGATGCAAATCAAAACTAACATGTCTATCATCGGGACCGGGCACAGACTTAGCAGTCGACCCATTTCTAGCCAAGGGAATTGAACGAGACACATGACCATATCATCTTAAAGCCTCAACTGCCTTCTCAAAGTTAGTTGGTCTTGTATTTGCTACATGTCTTGCCGCTACTGGATCAATATATCCCGTTACGAACTTATTGACATTCTGTTTTGACACAAACTCTTCAGGTAATCCCACATAGGCATTAGAAGACAAATATAATACCCTATCAGCCTATTCGTCCAAGTCTTCAAAATCTCCTTGACGAGCAGCATTGCAATCCAACAAAGCGATTTCCGATGAATCAGACTTATCAAATCTATTGCTTTACTTAGTAATCAACATACTATACGATATATCGGGGTACCTACCTATCAAAGTCTGAAAATAATCACTAGCTTTACCTGTGAGACAATAATCTAAACTTTCAATCATAAGGTTTTCATTGCCAAACCAAGACTGATTTCGACAATAAATCTGAAACTGTTTCAAGAAGTATCTCCAAATATCATAACCAGAAAAACATAAACCATAAGGAATATTTCTAAGGTCTAACCTTTGAACATAATAAGGTCTATAATTAGGCGACATTCTCTGATGCGAACGACCTGAAAAATCATAACTGGGCCTGGGGATTGGTCTCTCATTTTCAATACTAGGACCATTCCTTCTATGAGACGTACCATCTCTCTGCCTGGTAAAATTTCTCAAAGTATCATCACTTTCTACAAAACCTTGTCTAACATCATTCGGAACATTGTAAGGGTGAGAAGGAGTGGACGCACCCAAGAAATCGTCATAGTATGAGTACTTCCTATTGCTGTGGTAAACAGGAGTAGGCGGGTACAGAAAATCGAATTCACCGATCTCACTTGCATCTCTAACAGGCATTTGAGATTCCTGATCTAAATTAAGCAAATCCTTATTATCATTCACAAAATACAATACATTAACTAACACTGATCCTAATTAGACAAAATAAAAAGACAACTTAATCATTTCCCTAATTCACGGTCTCCTCTAATAAGTCATACACGCCCATAGACTTATCAGCCGAAATTAAACACAAATTTCAACTACAAAAATATCGCTAACCAAACCTTAAAATATTCCGATGAGAGTTCCAACACCTAGTAAAAACCCTACACTAACAAAATATTGCAAAAATAAAACTCTACTTCTACTCAAGGACAAGGATGGATATCGATTGTATACCGGGTCGTATATCAATAGCCGATGGCCATTTCCATACACCCACCGCACATCGAAAACGCGGCCAAAACAATCCATATAACACCACACCCCCTCCCTTTTCAAAACGGCACGTGCATCGCGCGATTGGATGAGACCAGGGGTCGAAGGTCGGGACAAAGGTCAGAAGTCAGTTCAACAACAAATACCCAAACACAACAATATCTTCCGATTCTAGAAGCTGCAAATCGAGTTGGCCTTGAGGCTAGATTTTACTTGCTTTGTATAACAATGCACGTGATACAAGAAGTCGAACTTGATTAACTAAATACAACTTATGGCGTAGATTATCCAGATGTCTTTCTGCTGTTGGGCGCTTTTGGGCACTTTTGGGCGTTGGGCATTTTACACTTTGCGATGCTGTCTAAAACAAATTGGACATCTCTACTTTACCAGACTTTAGTTCGACAATCTATTATAATTTCAACAGTATGAAGTCGCTGGTGTAACAAGTTATGCAAAGTTAGTTTCGATTTCCTTCTTCCGTCAAAATGTCTTCCAATAAAGATGACAAAAAATATCAACTAATTGATGAAGAATCAGTGAGTATATTCCTTACTCCCTAATAACTAATGTCCATGTACATTTGTGATTTCAATGTAGAATTAGATTATTTTATTAGGGTTCCTCGCAGCGCAGCGTTTCGCGAGGAACACTATTATTTCTGTAAAGATTATTATTATTATTTTTTTTTTTTTTTTTTACACATTTGAAATTCTCAAAATCTACCGGTGCGATCTTTACGAAACTTTCATATTTCCTGATAATGTTGTTACAACTTAGATTTTAAATGTAATTCCAGACTTCTGCGCATGCGCGAAGTATGCGATTTTGAATGCGTTTCCATTTTTACAAATGTCGTTTTTTCTCAGCAACTAATCAATGGATTTGAAAAATGATTTCAGATTATACACCGAGCAATGTTAACGCAAAAATAAGCTTCTTTGACTTTTCACTTTTATGCAATTTTTCAATGTCATTTTTTGAATTTGCATATTTTCAAAATTTCAATTTTTTACATTCTCAACATTTTTTTCTTAAAACAACGTTTGCAGATGTATATTGACTTCTTATACATACTCATACAAACATAATTGTGATAAGTTATCTCCCCTAATAGATAATTGCATAACTGGTCATAACTTTGACAAATATCATTCAATTTGTATAAAAGTGGTGTCAATAGATGCCAAATTTAAATACCTATCTATTGGTACCAAATTTCTTGCCATATGTTGACCGGAAGTGACCCAAAAGTAAGAAAAACATCATTTTTTACAATTTTTTGATACTTAAATTGCTACTAGTCTTTGGATTAAATTCAAAACCAAAAAAGCATTATTGTATTAAATAATACATTTATTTTACTAACTTTTGCTCGAAGGGAATTTTGAAATTTTTTTTCGTTTTTGAGAAAATTGAGTTTAAAGTTGAGTAACGTTATAAGATTTACTATTGCTGTTGGGGTTATATCAGATGACCTTGAAATTCTCAAAATCTACCGGTGCGATCTTTACGAAACTTGAGTGGAACACTGTCACGCAATATTACTGGAAGTGAGGCCAGTTGAACTTAATTTGAATGGCAACACATGAATTGTTAAAGAGTTCTAATATCACTTGATTTTGTTAACATTTTAACAAATGTTAACTTTTTAAATAAAACCTTTAAGAGGAACCGACAGATAGTCTAGTTGGGTATATGAATATGAAAACCTTGTTTACAAACCCATGTAAAACAGAGTTACGCCCCTAAGAAGGTTAACACGTCAACGTAAACATCCAGCCACTGATCCTAGCCTCCATCATCCAGAACCACTTGATTCGCACAGCGTCAATGATTAAATTTGCATTGTCGCCAGCGTCTCGTAACCCTGTTGGAGTGCGGATTTATGCATTTTGAAAATTATATCACAAAAAGTGGTGGGGACCAACCATATTGTGTCCCCACCACTTTTTTCAGTGGTGGGGACCGGTCCCGGTTCAAATACTGGAGCCCATTGACCTATAATAAACTAAAGTGTATAGCCTACTGATGACATTTGACTAAAAGTTATTTAATGTAATATGTGATATATATATTAAAACATAAAAAATATAACACAGTTATGGATTTGAAAAAATGTTTTAAAGTGGTTCAAGTCGGCCATGGACTAAATGGTTACTAAGATTTTTATTCCTCTTGAACGCGGTAACAAATCTTTTAGTATAAACCTGTGGATATTTCTGTTGTAGAGTTTTATAGTAATTTTTTACAATTACCAATGCTTTGATATCAGTATGATTATAGGTAGTGATGAAGGGGATTATTTGGTTGTCATGCTGAAGGTTTAAGCCATTCGGATATACTGTGTCCAACTGGTCCATCCAATAGCTCTCGCGCTGTTATCTTCTATGTTTTGGTTTAATATTAGGCATCGACATAACTGCCTCAATGGGCATAACTACCAAGTCTTCAATGGAGTGGTTGGGGAGGTTAAAGTGGTTTCGCAATAGGTCTGTTTTTGCGATGTACGATGTACATATATTTTGTTTCGCCAAAGTATTGGACTTCGCATTTTTTACAAGAAATTAGGTATATTAAATTTTGGTCACCCAAAGAAAGTTGGTACGTTAGGAAATATTTGCCGGTCTTTTTGTTTTGTAAAAAAATAGGCATCGCAAAACCCCGCCCTCAAGGGCTATCCAAAGGGCCTTTGGGGGGGGGGGTTATTTTCCAAGGGTTTCGGGCGAAAAAACGTTCATAATTTGTTTTTAAAAAAAAGTAACCGAAAATCAAAATGGTTTTTTAAGGGGGAAAGCCCCAGTGGGACGTTTGAGATTTTGGTTTTTTTTTTTTTGAAAATTTTTAAGAAAAAGGAATAAAGACACCGACTGTTTGCATGAGGGACCGAGTTTCACTTTCCCTGGAACTCCCGAAATCAAAAAATTCAACAGAATTGGGGTGTTTTCAAACGCCCAAGCCCCCTTTCTACTGAGATGAGCCTTTTGAAGATTGAAGAAATAAAGAAACTGTAAATATAACATTTTCATTTCTTAATTTTGGTCACAAACAACTGAAGGTTGTTGACAACCACCCGTTTCCCTAGAGGTAAGAAAAAGATAGGGCCCGGAGTAAACCCAAACAAAATAAACCCCAAAAAAAATAATCACTTAAGAACAATAGGTGTTAAAAACTAAACTCTCTACCCGATGTGAATTTTGAAAAGCCAATCGAACATTCAATTTAGGGCCCCCAAAAAGATGTCATTAGAAATAAAAATGAAATAAGGGGTTTTACCCCACCTTTGCCCCTTGGGGGTAAAAGACTAACCCATGAGGTGCTGGGGGAAATTTTGAGAAGTGTAGTTACTCTTTTTTGCATTTCCAATGGAGGGTTTTTAAGGGCACAGTGTGCAAGGGGGGTTTTTGCCCACCGAAGCTAACCCCTTTTCCATGTCAGTCCCTCCGACCTGCATCACTGACAAGGGGAAACCGGGCTGAAAAATCTGAAAGTTCATCTCGACCTTTGCCGGGATTGAACCCTGGACCTTCAGGTTAGCGAGCAAGCGTCAAACCCCACTGAGCCACCGCAGCTCCCAGATGTCATTGAGGTGTGTCGTCATTAATGTAAACAAGCACCTGCTTCTTATTATTCTCAAAAGACCGCTCGAAAGGAGTAGCATAGACTATGATTACACAAAGGGATTTTTAAAAGGTATGTGTTACAAGAAATCTATTAACTCCTTCGAATTGCAGCACAGCTAGGCCAACCAGTTCAGCTCAATGGTTGCAGCCTTACCTCAGTTACGAGTAGCCTAGACTCTGTCTCTGTCTGGACCTAGTTTATGGAGGTCAATTATGGTCAGAATAAAATTCAGTGAAGAAATCACTAATACCGTAATGCAAAAAACATTTTACCTTTAATGTAAATGTCTTTTGTACCTAAAATGTATCATGCATTTAACATAATGCAAACGACATTTAACATTTAATACAAATGTTGTGTGTACTAATACCTAAATTACATTGTGCATCAAACCTTTTATTCATAAGTATAAGTGTCAAAATACGTAATACAATCAACAAATACCACTAGTGATTTCACGCATTACATATCACACTTAACATAACTACTTCAACACAGTACAAGTTACATTGCATCTTTGTATTATCTCAACTGCATTAACTTCCACTATATGCAAATGAGCTTATGGGCGGAGCTTAAGATGTCAATTATTTATATTAACTAAATATTTCCTGTAAACGTCCATTTCGTCCTCAAACCAGCTCGTGTCCAAATATTTTCGACTGTGTCAAACAAATGTATTAGATTAAACTATATGTTCATAAGCTATTCATGACTGATTCATAATCAAATCGGAAGAAAATGAAATAGCCGTTTCGAAATCATAACGCTAAATATCGAGGTCTCCAGTGGTTTCGTACCTAGCCATTTCGTACAGAGCATCAATTGAATAATCCTAAACACTATGCAATTTTCCCGAAGCCGATTTTTAAAGAAACTGCTAATATGATAAACAATATTCTTGCCGACTTAGTTAAAACAAGTCATTTAAAACAGAAACAATATGACTATCTTTCTGCCAAACCTGATTGCCGCGAGAGAACTTATATACTTTGCCGAAAATTCATAAGAATCCTACCAAGGATTGGTTCATGCCTAATAGAATCCCTAAAGGCCGCCCGATTATCTCTGACTGTGGTAGTGAGTCTTATGAGTGTCAGAATACATCGATCATTTCTTACTACCACTAGCATGTCAACATCGAGCCTACCTTAAGACACACTGACTTTGTCAATAAAAAAAAAACTCAAAGTCCCCTTTAAATGCTATTTAATTTCAATAGACGTAACTTCTATGTACACCAATATCGGCAACACTACTGGCCTAATGGCAGTTCGCAAAGCTTTTGATAGAAAACCAGATTCAGACAGACCCGACGATGCAATACTACAGCATTTAGAGATTTGTCTTAGTCGCAATGATTTCACATTAATGGTAAAACATATCTACAAACCTCAGGTACAGCCATGGGCAAACGATTCGCCCCTTCATACGCAAACCTTTTCATGGCAGAGTGGGAACGTGAGGTATTTGACCCACTCTTCTATGGACGCTTCTTAGATGACATTTTCATGGTTTGGACTTACTCCATAGAACAATTTTGGCAATTTTTTTAAATCCTCAACAACCACCACCCCTCGATCAAACTAACGGCCAACGTCAGCCACAAAAGCATAGTTTCTCGATACTACTGTTTTTAAGGAGATCCATAGAGAGACTAATAAATTAGATATTAAAGTATATTTCAAAGAAACCGACACTCATCAACTTTTGCATAAGAGCTCATTTCATCCAAAACATACATTTTCGTGAATAATTAAGTCACAAGTTTTACGATTTCACCGAATTTGCACAAGGTCTTCTGATTTCAACCAAGCCTGTACGATTGTTTTCTCAAAACTAAAAGAACGTGGATACTCTAAACGATTTTTACGAAACATAAAAAATTCCACATTAGCACAGTTAGCAGCTAAAAAAAGAGTTTATCCAAAATGCTCCAGGTTTAAGGAGTGCCCCATGTATGTCAACCAGATGCAAAACATGTCCCTTTATATCAGAAACGCATTATTTTCTAAGTAACTCTACGAATAAAAGATACCCATCCAAGAGCACCTAACATGTGAAAACTCGAAGTAATATACTTAATTTCATGTAAAAAATGTCCCAAACAATATATCGGGGAAACAAAGAACAAATTACGCACTCGTTTTAATGCTCACAGATCAATATTAATTTAAAAAAAAACAAGCCTGTTTCTTATCATTTCAATCTTGACGAAAAACCATTCACCCTAACCCCAATTGAGCGCATAGAAATCGACTTGCCCAAGATGAAACTACCAAATTCCGTCAATCTAGAGAAGCCCACTGGATTGAGACATTAAAAACAGCAAGACCCATAGGACTTAATATTCACCACAGTGTAGGCATAGCACCCTTTGTAGTCCCCTTTAATACAACCAGTAATAAAGCAAGTAAGATAGTTCAAACCCATTATAAGAGTCTTCAAGAGAAATTTCCTCATGTCTATAAACAGAAAATGATAGTGGCTATTCAAAAAATCAGAATTAAATGACAACCTTGTCATAGCAAACTAAAAACAATCTGTACTTAACAGGTACTATACTTCTCGCCCGACGGGCGAATTATTTTATTTTTTCTAATTTCAGATCAGAAGAGAAGAAAATCATCCAACAGATCCAGATCCCAATTTCTCAATAAAATATTTGTTCCACCTAAGGCCTGTACATTTGGGAGATTCAATCCCTCCCTTCCCCAAAAGCTAAATATCGAGGTCTCCAGTGGTTTCGTACCTAGCCATTTCGTACCC
This sequence comes from Nipponacmea schrenckii, assembly GCA_030562195.1. Classification (NCBI taxonomy): domain Eukaryota; kingdom Metazoa; phylum Mollusca; class Gastropoda; family Lottiidae; genus Nipponacmea; species Nipponacmea schrenckii. Next base: position 4,162,688 of record JAUJPP010000001.1, read on the forward strand.
TAACATTTTTCTCTTAATATGACGCAAAGGCAACTTTGACAATCCGGTTAGCACACCGAATCAATTGTGACTTCGTCATTACTTTACTGGCCGACCAATTTTTGTGGCCAGTGGATACACTCTTTTTTAGGAATGATTGTAATTGTTGTAATTAAATAAAACAAAAAACGACAAATTTTTATTCATTTGTAAATAAATTGGCCAGTTAGTGATGAAGACTCTTCATGGCTAATTTTTGAAAAATTTTAATTTTTAACATCCCGTGATGGGAAAATACCATTTCTTTGGAATTTTTGGGAATTCCCCCGGTTGAAACCATTTGGGTTGACAAATTTCCCTTAAATTCATCCCCACCACCATAGTGGACTGAAAAAAATTTGATTTTTAAAAATTGGCCTGAAGAACTTTTAGACTGGCAATTACATTTGGGAAAAATACTATTAATTGGATTTTTAATTCCATGAAGAGCTTCATCACTGATGCCAGTGAGTAAGTTTCATGAAAAACCATTTATTGGAATTTTTGGGGTATTCATGGTCTGAAGGCACCATTGGTTGGAATCTGCCAATTATCAAAAATTATGCCCCCCAATACCCTAGTTTAAAACTTGGCCCTTTTTTCAAAAAATGGCCATGAAGAGCCTTCATCACTGACTGGCCAGTGAGTAATTTTGGGCATGAAAATACAATTTTATTGGAATTTTTAGGATATTCACTGGTCTGAAGGCACTATTGGTTGGGAATCTCCCAATACTGTTAGGTTTCGAAACGGCTATTATGTTTTCTTCCGATTTGATTACGAATCAGTCACGAACAGCTTATGAACATCTATATTAACTCAATACATTTGTTTGACACAGTCGAAGATATTTGGACACGAGCTGGTTTGAGGACGTAATGGACGTTATAGGGAGCATTTAGTAAATATAAATACTTTTATGCTCCGCCCATAAGCTCATTTGCATATAGTGGAAGTTAATGCAGTCGAGATAATACAAAGATGCAATGTAACTTGTACTGTGTTGAAGTAGTTATGTTAAGTTTGATATGTAATGCGTCAAATCACTAGTGGTATTTTGTTGATTGTATTACGTAAATGTATTTTAACATTTTACTTATGCATTAAAGGTTTGATGCACAATGTAATTTAGGTATTAGTACACACATCATTTGCATTAAAGGTAAAATGTCGTTTGCATTATGTTAAATGCATGATACATTTTAGGTATTAGTACAAAAGACATTTACATTAAAGGTAAAATGTTTTTTGCATTACGGTATTAGTGATTTCTTCACTGAATTTTATTCTGACCTCCATACTAGTTAGCCTACAGTCTACAGTAGCCTATTACCGAAGACGAGGTACTTACTACTACCCAGGGATTCCCAACCTTTTTGAGCCATCATACTCCTGGAGCAATCACTTGAACCCCTTACACACCCATAAAGTATTATTTTTTTTTAAAAGTTAGGTCTAGACACTCGGATTGCCATAGCGGCATAGGCATAGATAGGCATAGATTCTTGTCTTGGGTGTTGAGCCGCGTTTAGCAAATGATTCATTTTACGTAACTCAATCGGAGTCAGAGGATCTAACAACAATGAGAAAAATTGAGTTCGATTTGAACGGGGTCTATTGACAACATCATTTTTATGACCAACAAGAAATTGGCGTAGCCTCAATTTTAACGTAGTCGTGGGTTTAAGTTTTCTTAAATTAGGCCTATTTTAAGCTTTTCGGCGAAAGAAATTGAATTCTTAACGTTATTTTTCTCTTTTAAGACAATAACAGAACTTTGTCACTCTTGACAAATATAAGCCTAGCAGGAAATGACCGTAATTGTGAATTTACTTCTAAAAATACATCTAATTTCGGTTGTTCGACGTTTGACGTCTTTTTCCGTACAAACAACATGGCGGCGGTGTACATAGCGACTTCAGCCTCGTTCTGGAGTCTCTAGTTCTATTATTACCTCTATGTATGCACCACCTTGGAGTAATAATAAACATTTCACATTTGTGAAGTATGTCTAAGCCCCGCCTCCTGGACGTCGATCGGCCCAGAAGACGTCGTCGTCGACGTTATGCTTATGGCTTACAAGGCTTGTTGAGATTATTTTGCTGCTGTATTTTTGGAGCCCACATGTTCTACTATAATTGACGCACGATGTCCACAAACTGACAAACGGAAATAGATGGCGCAATTTGTCACTTCGGCAACCATATTTTAGGCCTAGCGAAATGAAACTGGGACTGAGAGCTAAACAATCATTTTATCTGGCAATTTAAAGGTACGGACATACGAGCAATATATTTTATTTTTAAAATTAAAAATTCTTTTATAAAAATTTTACATACGGGAGCTCTTCGGACACATATGGAATATTTTTTTAATTGATGACGGAAAATCGGGTACGGAATTCCCGACGAACAGAAAATTACTTTGGTATGGCCTTAGATACCACTATGCTGGAAGGCGATACACTGCTTTTTTAAGAGATCAGTTGAAAACAAAGAGTCGCCAAGTTTCAAATAAGTTGGTTCTTTTTTCTGGCCAATAAGTAACTGAGATTGTAAATTTTGTTGCCAATTTGTTTAGTTGTTGATATATTATATTATTTATTCCATGTTGCATAGGCTTTTGGTGCAATATATTTCTTATACTCTGCTTTGCATTCATCAGCTTAGAGCTTTTAACGTCAGTTCCATGGGCTTTGTTTTTTGTTTAGCTAGCGGGTGTCGCTAGTGAGATAGCCTAGGGCATGCCCCAGGTTTTCACAATCTTCAAAATAGCAAGTGCTCACCATAATAATGTTAAGCTGTCAATATTGGATATGGTCTATTATTACTCCAAGTGCACCAGGATTCTTGAATCTACAATATGCATGGTCACGTGACTTTGTGTTTATGACTTCAGTATTAGTTATGGTGGTCGGCACAGATCTGCAGGTTCTTTGAGTTTTTGCGATAATTGATTTATTACTTTTGTGTCCAGATGGCAAGTAATTGTTCTTTCTTAAAATCACAACAATAAAACAAGAAAAGAATCGCAATGATTTATGTATCTTGGTGGTCTTCACTAAAATTTCGATTTCGTGGAAAATTGTGCCCTATTCAATACCAGATTAATCCGTCATTTTTTTTATGTCAACTCGACGATCTTGAACTCGATGGAAAGCTTATTCAATTAGGAAAAGAATGTCGCTTGGGTTCTTAAATATTCCACTTAGTTTGGCTCCTGGAAATATTTTCCCGTTTTCACCTGAAATTTTCACGTTTCCATGGTTACCGACCAAAATAAATTTTTTTTTTCAAAACCCATGCGACATTTTGTTCGAATTGTAATTGTCTACATATGTGCTAAGTTTGATGTAGATTGATCCATTCACATTTTTTTAATCCTGAATTAAAGGTTTGAAATGTCCAATTTTTATGGCATGTTTAAAGGGCTGTCAACACATTAAAAAAAACTCTGATTGGCATGCAGTCTGATTTAAACTGAAGAGCAGGACCCCAAATCATCAATAAATGCACAACCAGTCTCCAGAAATCATTATTTCATATATAAACTCAATTTTTCCATAACATGAAATAGACCAGTCGGTGAACTCCTCTGGATAATCGATTTAACGAACAAAAGATTACGTCATAGCTATGGTTTAATCCAGTTTAATTGAATAATAAGCTTTATGTCAATAATACAATTTTCCGGTAAAAAGACATGTTATAATTATGTCCAAACTATAAAATGACATATATTCACCGTCAAAATTAAATATTACGCGATTTTCGGCTGAAATAGTCGTTTTATGGAGGCCGCCATTGATGGCTTTAAGATCGTGAATATGCGAGATTATGACGTCACGTCGTAGATAGAAAGGTAGACAAACATGGCTGCTGACATTCAGTCCGATCTATTTGAGCCAGAACGCAATCAATCTTGACAATCAGGACTAACAATAGCATGCCACAATCTACATTACACGGACTGGATATTCCGGAAAAAAATTTAGTATAACAGATATCTAGACCGGACGGTACAGGTTGTAAACAAAAGAGACAACGAAGTAGGCCTTGTCGAAATTTACATTTTCTTTCGGCCTAAACATTTTTAATAAAGAATCATTTCGAACAGATTACCCCCGAGTACAAACCTCCTCTAAGGATTTTTTTTATCAAACCTAAGGTGTACTGTCATTGTCACCTGCCTTGCAAGGTACAGAAAAGTAGTTTTAACCGCTGGCGGCCTTGGCTTATTTTGTCGATATTTTAACCCCTATTAGGCCTATTATTGACTCAGTCTGCATTTCGCATTTCGCGTATTTTATCGTTTTTGTAGACGGCAAATACGTTCACCCTTTGTGAGTAGTTTCCTGTGGACACAAACGGTAGGAAAATCTGTCTTTCAGCCACTTACCACCGGGTGCAATCCAAGGACCAAAGTCAAAGCGGTTTTTTTTACCGACTTCGAAGCCGGCCGGTAGAAAATGTTTTTCACACACGACTTCATTTGTTGAGAAATAAAACGTATCCACTGTCGAACCTGTACCGATGTTGTTGAGCTCTTTTGTTGATTCTTAGTGGGATCTGGTATTCGTTAATAGCTTACGTCTTTATTTCTCTACTTATTGTTAAGGCCTACCCGAGCTTGACATTCCGCCATTTTGATATTCTATCTACGACGTGACGTCATCCTACGTGACGTTCCTAACAAAGATGGCGGCCCCCAGGTATTGGAATTTATTGATATTAATTTGAAATATTAGACAAAATAAAATAGAAACAACAAAAAAAAGCTTTACAATATTTTCATTTCATTCAAGCCTATCATAAATTTACAAAGCTTATTATCCCTTTAATTCATTTATCGACCAATGAATATTAACAGCCGTATACCGTTCACGGTTCTAGTTTTATATTATATTTATTTGTTGAATCACATGGGCTGTAGGCCTGCTTCTGTATTGTTAATAAAAAAAGATTTATTAGGCAAGATCTAAACTAATCATAATTTATGAACGACCCGAGTTTTCAGTGTTTGGAAGAAATGATTTGGATACGTGCATTCTCACTAAATCTAAAGGTTCGGGTCCAATTTCAGCATAGACCGAGAATTTGTTTTAACACCGTTTCGACCTGTCATTGTCACTAATATCAGACTTCAACTGTCACTGTATGTTCTTCATCTATGGAGGTGTTAAAATTGAAACGACTGAAGTCTGTTACACACTGCATTGTTAGGGTTGACTTGCATGGGTGTCTGAATACAAAAATGGCCTACTGGCGTCTGACTTGAAACGTATCGGGTGTTTTTTCTTAAGTCATTCCAATTCCTTATGTTAGATAATTTGTACTGTTTTTGTCTTCATTCAACACCAGAAGCAGTGTTGTAATTCGAGAAACTGGAAGTCCTCACGCACAAACCGGAAGTGATTCAAAAGTTTTGGTGAGATATTTTTATTTGTTGTGGCCATCTCTCTATATCATGTAAATTTCAGATCGATCCGATAATTAGCGCCCGAGTTGAAAATTTTGCAGTTTTTCTTGAAAATCTTTTGTCTATAAAAATTTCCATTTTTCATTTTTTTTAATCCATCCAATAAATCTGGTTACCAAAAAAATTAAAAGGAAACCCAAGGTAAATGGGCCAATAATGCAGCTTCCAAACAAATTTTGTCGATGTTATATAATAAGTCACTTTCGGGTAACCAAAACTTTCATGTTAGATATTCATTTTTGATTCCAGCCTATTTAAGATCTACGATAAAAACAGATATATATAATCTATTGTTTTCAGTTTGATCTAGTTATGGAAGGTTGAATTTTGTGATTTCACATTGAAACATTGAATTCATTGGCGATCCATATGAAATACGATGTATAAAATGCACGGAAAACTGAGAAAAAGCAATCTAGGAAGCATACATATTAAACCGATAGTCACTATTAAACCCAAATATTAGCCGTAGTACTTGTGTCTTTAAGAGGCCTAGTGATACTCGCTAACTGGTCAATTACAAGGAGATAACCGGACTTTACTCGTTATTGAGGAAGATAATAAAAGTTTATCTCATGCTGATTAACTTAGCTAACAAGTGGTACACAATCAGCTGATTTTTAAAAACTGTACGGTATATATTTAGACAAGAGACACGGTCCAGTCGGTCGCAGGGTCGTGCATTATCTACTGCGTGTGTTAATCTGAATTCAACCCTAGTGAACTTTTTAACAGATTATATTCAAAACTGGCCGGTACAAGGAAAACGGACACTTGACCTCAAGAAAGAATGACAAAGGAGTCAATAGCCGGAAGTAACATGGTTCCGTACAAATTTTATATCGGTAGAAAAGGGTGTTGTTCTATGATACTGTTTACCATTGTGATATTGACATTTATTTTGTATGTGACATATTTCCAGCGACCACCAACAGACGAACTACTGCGCATGAACAGTAACATATTCCAAAATCAAAATTCCAATTCAATAGACTATTCATCAAAAATAAAAAAAATAAAATCGCCAAAAAGAAAATCGGATAATAATTCGGAACTAAAAGATTCAGATGATATTAATGGTGTACGAACTGTGAAGTCGAGTGAATCAGATGGAACTGATCTTTCTAAACAGCAGTCTCGAGCCCGCAACACCTGGCAGACCTTTCTTAAAGCCAATAATTATGTGTCCATTGGAGAGGTATACAATTCTTGTGGTGAGATACCTAAAATAGTTTCTTTATTTTCAGTCACAATTAAAATCTGATAAAGATTGGTCGCACATATTTAGTGCTTGTATGTTTTCGGTTTGCACTTACACTTTCATAGTTCTAGGTCTAGTCTTTGTTTTATTTTTTATTAGTGGGGTGCAATTCTTAATCTATTATACCAATTCCTTCAGTCAATGGTTAACAATTAATAAACCATATATTATTTGTATCATTCTACAAATAGTTTAGAAATCATTGATTGAATACAGTGTATAGAAGTAGATACATACATAATACGTTGGATTCAGCTGGATTGTAAGTTGAGATATCTACACAAAAAAAGAATAACTTGAATTGCATATTTATTAAAATTTTAGTCAAAATGAAAGTAAACAACTACATTTTATCAACAACCACTATTTTTAGAAATAACCTTTCGCCAATTATAGGTCTCAATATCTAAGAAATTCGGAAAGAAAATGCAATTTCAGACATAAAATTCAAAATCTAGAGCAAAAATAAGTCAAAAGAAAAAAACAGGGGAGGGAGAAAGAGGATTTCTAAAAATATATACTTTTGAATTGACCTCAACATATTCAGACATTAATTTGTCATCATTGCCAAGTTTGTATACACCAGAAGATGATTGACGGGATTTTTCTTTGTCCTGTTTTAGTGTTGACTTCCCAGTCTTTTTTCTCTCAAACTGAACGGATTTATATTAATTTTTTTTTATTTTTCTTTCACAAAATTGGTACTGGCTTCATTATTTTCTGTCCTGGTTCTAAACCACCCTCCCCACACATAGGAAAACTTTGAAAACTAGTAGCCCAAAGAATGTATATCTGAACCCAAAATCCCTATCAAAATGTTCATCTTTTGGGTTTTTTTAGTAAATAAATCAATCAAGAAGGTTTTTCGAGAGGACAAGTGGTGGGGCTCAATTATCACTACCTGGGGCACAGCCACCGTGGACACCACCTGTCGACGGGGCTGTGTGGGAGGCATTGTTATTTAACCAATTGTCTCTATTCAACACATCTATTTGTGAGGCGTACAACAATTACTGTATGGATTTAAGAATAATAAACACGTAATTGTAGAGTAATATGTCCCTAGTACAACTCGATTCACATGCTTTTTGGACCTAATTTATAAATATATTTTAAGGTATTGTTATTGATGCTTTTGATTGTGAAAATGGTGCACACTGTCATTTACTTTTTTGGGGATTAATTAAGGAAACGGGTAAAGAACATAGGCATTTGTTTAATTGAATGGTAAAATACAGAGTTATTGAAACTTAAATTCACACGAGAGTACTGACCTCTTTTTTCATTATATCCGTTTCAACTTGAAAGATGGGTCATAACTAACGATATACGAAATCCGGTTTATGCAATCTCCTAATGAGTTTATTGCTTAACAAATTAATATAATATTTGGATAATTGAAATAACTTGAATTAAGTTTTATTTCCTACTCTTTTCAACCTAAAGATTTAAAACGACATTTAGTGGGCAATGAGAGTTTTTTTTTCTTCGAACGAAGATGGAAATGCCATGCAGTTTGCATTGAAAGAATTTTCTGTAAGACAATAAAACCGAAAATCCAATTAAAAATGATCTATTATTAATGTGAGATCGGTGAACGTTAAGGGAAATATCTGTTGATATGTTACAGATATAGGAACAGCACAGCTTATAGTACATTCATTCAATATTTCTAAAGATACTATGTATTGTATCTGTAGTTTACCTCTGAACACATATTTGTTGTCTTATTTCAAGTAACATTTCCTACTTCTCGGCCTTTAATAATAATGTTAAATACAGTCGTGGGATTGGATTCTCCACGCCGTGAAAAGTGTATAATGAAACATTTAGCTGTACAAAGGCTGACTCTAGAGCTATTCAACTTACAATTTATGTTGCTTTCGCTTTTACAAAACAACCTACATCTCTGATACTGAATTGGAAAAGGTGACGGAACTTCTCATAGGTTATAGGCTAGCTTATTCAGACTGCTATACATTTTTGATGGCATTCTAAAAACCTTGACCAATGCAACCCTGGGTTTAAACCAGTTTGTGTTGTTTGGTTTAAACATGACGTATTCTCTCCATTACAGAAAAGTCTAAAAGAGTGCTGATGGGTCAGGTACTGTTGTTACCAGATCCTAAATATGGTGGAGTCATGACTAGAACACACATGAATTTTACCACAGGTACGTTTACACTGGTATGTTTCCAAAGGTAATGTCGTTTGTTGCACGCCTCATGGACGCTTGAGGCATGTTTACCCAGAGGCAACATCCAGTAAAGGCATTCTTAATATGCTAAACTTTACTGTAACGGGTGCTAATAAATCGTAAAAGTAATATTATGCCTTCTAGATTGCCCCAAACAAAGAAACTTTTTTAATTGTGGGTTTATGGGTTTTGTATTGTTTTAATTTTTTTAGCGTGATCATCAGATAGATCTGTTCGTTTTGACTGCAAGAATAAAAGTATTTTCAATTTGATTTGATTATAAAAACAAGTGCCGGTATTTGTGAAGGAAATACTTATAACATAGGATTGCTACATAAGACAATTATTCTGTTAAAAAATCAATAAAGGTAGCTTTGGGACTCATCTAAATTGATTTCGTTTTAGCCCAAAGGCTTAAAACTACTTTTAATCAATCATAGCTTTAATCAGTTAAATTCAGTTGGGCTTAATATGGAACTGATGTACTTTTATTCTTTATTTCCCTTTAATTTAAACTTAGTTCTTTATCACCGTACTTTTATCTCTTATGATCTACTTAATTAGATATCATTTCATTATTTCAATATTTTATATCGTGTTGCTTTGTTCTCGTAATAATCTCATCCCACTTTTTATATCACGTTTCCTTATTTATATTATGTTCCTGGTAAGTTCCTGCAATAGTTCCAAGGAAACTTATCTTTGAGTACTAGATTTCTTAAGAAGATATCATACTTACACTCAACCTCACCATAATCCTCACCATCATTAACTTCGGGAATATTGCCATTGATAAATAGATTTCCAAAAAGATATCATCATCATCATCATCATCACAGGTCCAAGGAAAATTACCTTTAATAAGAGTTTTTCAAAAAAGATATCATCTTCGTCAGCATTATGTTTGTTTCCGGGAAATTTGGCATTGATAAATAAATTTCGTCATCGTCATCTTCACCCTCAACCTTAGCCCTACCTCATAATCATTATCATCATCGATTCCGGGAAAATTGCCATTGATAACCAGATTTCCAAAAAGATATCATCATCATCATCATCAGCAGCAGCAGCAACAGCAACAGCAACAGCAGCGTAGATTTAGGGACGCCTACCTTATATTACAAGGTTTCTAATAATATATCATCATCGTCACTTTATCATCATCATAATCATCATCATCATCAGAAGCAGCAGCAGCAGCATAGATTTAGGGACGCTTACCTTGTAGTACAAGGTTTATAATAAGATATCATCATCGTCAGTTTATCATCATCATCATCAGCAGCATGAGCATCATCATCGATTTAGAGATAATTACCATATATAACAAGATTTATAATAAGATATCATCGTCAGTTTATCATCATCATCAGCAGCAGCAGCATCAGCTTCATTATCAATAAAGGGACGCTTTAATTACAAGGTTTCTAATAAAGATACCCATCATCGTAAGTTTATTATCATCACCATCAGCAGCATCATTAGCTTCATTATCGATTTAGGGACAAGGTTTCTAATGAAAATATCATCATCATTTAATTATTATCGGTATTTCAGAATACAATATAACTGGCGGTGAATTCTATATTGATGTAAAATATAATGATAAGGATCTATACGACAACCATTGGGATTTGTGTGAACTCGCCCAGGATGCTGAAGATGAAGAAGACCAAAGACTCGTTGCTTGTCCCTTACCTAAAGGTTCACACAGTTTTGTTCAAGAAAGGAATATCCCGTATTACCTTCCTAAGGTGAGTCGATAAAACACAACAGGTCAATCGACATTAAGCGAGCTATAAATACTGATACTATAGCCGGAACAACTAAGTAATGGAAGGGGACAGGTGCCCGTGAAATAGTCTATTTCTATCCCGTCCTTTAAGATAGGGCTGAATCCGATAACCTCTTTATATATACGACCCTAACGATATAATTAAAGTAGGAAATCTTAAGGAACACAATTTATTTTAAAATTCCTAATATAATGGTACCTAAACTACTTTTTGTAAAAGGGATTCGTTGTAAAAACAAAGAGGTATTCGCCAAGTCAAACTAGAAAGTAATGCGTCGACTTCAAAAAACATTTAAAAATACACCTTACTAGTATCAAACCGGCAACCTACAAATTACAAATGAGAAATTAATTTTGTCAAACTTATTACTCCACGTCTTCAAAGTCAACATTCAAACTTTATCTTTTGCATAAGTATAACACTCGATCTATTCCCGACTTTGCATTCTATGCCACTATCTCTTCCATAATAATTGTCCCCGTATTGACCAATTCATTAATGAATTATATTGTGACAAACTAAACATTGAACAGAGACATAAAGGAACTTTATTTAATACATAAACAAATATGGCATCATAATACAACACTATCACATCAACAACAATATTTTAGAAATCTTTTGTTCAACTGAACTTTGAACTTTCAAAGATATCATCATGAATGTAATAAATCCTTTCAATAAATACCAACACACTGTTTCCCATTGTTACATTTGATTTAATTCCTTAATTAAAGGGATAGGTTCGCCATTCTTTTGATCAATCATGCCTTAGTCTTAGAAAGCTTAGCTAATCTGTAGTTCAGCATCGAATTTGAGCCTTCACTTCCATGTCTAGAATTATATCGTCATTTTTTAAGACTCTATATAGAAATAGATACCCTATACATAGAGGTATATTTGAACGGATTATACGATTGAAGTCACTGCTTTTCTGATACTTTTGAAGTCTATTTATATATAAGACCCGATACAACCCCAAATCACTCTGTATTATCATTTGACATTATCAATGAATGAAGCCTGCTAAAATAATAATAAACTCTTTTTTTTTTCATGGTTAGAATTAGGTCCAATACACAAGGAAGTTGTCCTGTCTAACATCCAGTCCCTAAAAATACGCAAGTACATGTGTACTAGATGGACAGGTCTTTGTTCACTGTTCAAATACATGTGTACTAGATGGACAGATCTGTGTTACAAATTACAAATTGATTTGTTTTTATGATTTTAGGGCAAGTACGAAACAAATATATGGATTACAGACCAAACAGAGAAAGTATTTCTATGCGGAAGATGTGTTTTTGTTTTATAGAAAATTCATTTGGGCCATAAGACATTCACAATCTCCACAATATCACTGTAGTGTTAGAACACCCCTCTGTTCTGGAAATAAACTAGGGAATAAAAATGGTGTTATATTTGAATTCTGTGAGGGACACGGAATCTATTGGATACCTCAAAAGTATAACTCTTATAAACTTTATTCGAAACCGATTATTTAATTTAATGAAACATCTATCTATATGAATCACGGGTACATGTGGACAGGATAGTCTATGACAGGTGTCCATGAATGACCCCACCTCATGAAAAATAGATTTGGTTCCATTTCTTAAATAAACGTTAATGTAAATTGTCTTAACTTGGAAAAAGTGTCGCAATTACAGACAAACAACATTTGAGATTTTTGCCGGACTGATATGTATAATAAACATTAGAGTCACTTGGAAAAAATATCGAAATTACAGAAAAATAATATTTGAGATTTTTGCTGGTTAACTGATATAATTGATATAATTTTTATAATAAAAGTAAGACACTCCGAGTTTTCCTTACCACAATCAGCTTTACTATTTAAACCTATAACCTATAACCCGATCTAAGTCGCAAGAAAGATTAAATGTCATGTTTTGGGGTTTTTTTTTATCTAAAATTTGCAGCTTTGAAGTTTGGTTAGAGTTGATTTTCAAGAAAAACGGATCTATGTCAAAATATGAGCATGTTACACAACCACGTAGGTCTTCCCTACCATTAACATTATTTTGTCAAGAGACTAACCAATAAAAAGTTTGCCTTCTCGATACCATAGTTGTTATTCTTTTATTTAATATGAACAAATATTTTCTAGCCAATAAGTAATTGAAAACAAAATTCAAATTAAGCCAAAGTTAATCTTTAATGTATATTATTGTAGAATGCCGAAATTGTGAAAACGCGTTGGTTATTTCATTTTTATGTCGTTTTCCGTTGGTACACAGGACGTAAAACTCCATTCAATTCAATACAATTCCGTTGGTACACATTGTTATGGGGACTTTATTATTATTACTGAAACTTTAGTCTTTTCGAACAATAGATGAATGGGAAGAAGTAATCTTTTCGCACAAATCTCTTAATCAAGCGAAAGCAGTCAAACATAATCTAGAAACAACAACACTAATCCGACACGAAAAAACACATTCGCCTTAATAAGATGATCAAGAAAATATATTTTTCAAGGGAGATAATAAAGTAAACAATACATAAGAGAATACATAGGTCACGGAAACAAAGGATTAGCAAAGAGTTCAGATATAATCTAGAAACGGTCCATGAAAGGAAAAAGAGAGTTGTAGATGGTGAACAATTTTTAGCAATAATGCCAAAGGTAAAAAATGTATCTTATATAGCAATTGCATTCTAGACAATGACAAAAAGAGTGTAATATAGGCTAAATGTCAATAAAGGTTGACGAATTTAAATCATTTATACAGTCAATATTTCAGAGGAAGGTGGGCGAGTGCAGCTTTAACGAATCTGTTCAAACATAGCTAAACATATCTATATGAGCATTCAGTAATCACAGTAATATTTCTGAACTATCACCTCATGCGCTGGTTGAAATGGAAATTACATTATATAAGAATACAATCAACTAAATATAGAGTAGTCACACCTTTCAGAAATTAAGCCAAGCTAAGATTGGAAGGGATGAAGTTGGTTACTTACTAAGCTTTATAATATTAATATTTAAGTTGTTAAGAAGTCGATGGACATTCTGTTGGTTTTTTTATAGATATACTTTTTTTTCTTGTAAATATTTATGAAAACACTAAAATCTAGCCGTATGTTTCTTATCGTTTTTATGAGGTGAAAGAAAATTATTGTTCAGATTTAAGCTAAAACAGCGTATTGGTAGGGACTTGGTGTTTTAGTAATATACTTAGTACTTATTCTGAAGGTTTAAACTAATAGTAAATATATTTATACCAAAACTAGGTCAAACTTCTCACTTAACCATTAGTATAAACAACCATTTTTTAATAAACCATTTTAAAGTTCTTTGATCAAATACATGGATGTATATAGCATATTTCAGAAATATTTCCAGATATAATTAATGACTTTTTATAATTAAAGTTTTACAAACTGCCTCTTTAAAGGGATAATAGGCGTTAGAATACTTTCGTCCTACGGCTTATATTTGTGTTTAATATTGACTATTAGTTAAATAAGTATGCATCCCACACTTTACCAAATTTTAAAAAGCCACAATAAAAATATATTCGGAATTTAAAAAAAAAAGTGAGCCAGCGACGATTCCTTTCAGTTTGAGAATAAAAGCGTCTGGTAAATCAACGCTAAAACATCATTGTGCAATTCAACAGTAGGGGTCAAGGACGCGTGAAAACCCACATGTTAGAGTTACTTCCCTTTATACTTACATGATTTGAAAATCGCTTGATGGATGGCTCAAGCGTTTTATGATTAACTACTTTATTTTGGGGATTTATCGGATTTTAGAGGCATTTTGATGTATAGGTATGACACCAGGTAAGTTCACTGATGGATATATACTGTTATTGTCCAAATTTGAGTGAACTTAAATTTTTATGTTCGTTCTAACGCCTATTATCCCTTTAAAGGGATAATAGGTCTTAGAATGAACATAAAATTTGAAAATTTTAAATTTGGTGAGTAAGAGCTCTATTCCCCAATAAATATACCTGCTACCATAAATAACATAAAAAATAAATAAATATCCAAAAAACTAATTAATTATCCATAAAGATGCATTTGATTATTGAAAACGCTTAATAAATTGAGTAAGCGTTTTTCAAAAATGACTTAGTTTTGCGAGTTTTCAAGATTTTAAGAGATTCTGTTACTTTATGACACCAGGTAAGTTCCCTTATGAATATTGACCTTATGTTCATGCTAAGACCTATTAAAGTATTAGGTCAAGTACATTGTATTTGAAAATTATTAAGGTCATTGAAAGTCAAGGTCACTTGATATAGCCTTTTGAATTTTAAAAACTAAAATGGGTACAAAAAAATTGTTGTCGATCATTATAGGCCTATGTGTGGATGCTAATGCAAGAACATTCTACTTGTAAAAACCCATGGTCATTGTAAGGACAAGGTCATTTGAGATAGCCTTTTAATTTTTTAAAAAAAACAAACGGGCTTAAAAAAATTGAATTTGAAAATGAAAATTCTGTTCCCAACAAATTTTAGATAAAGTAACAAGGTTTTAAAACACCAAAATCGTACAAATCGGAGAGAAATTAGCAGACTTATTAAAATTTTGCTAATGTCACACCGTTCTGTAATAACACATAAAGTTCTACTTCCGGTTAGAAGTTGTTCCTCTCATTGTGTCCTAATTATGCCTGATAGTATATATGTATAGCTTTTGTACTCATTTCTTACATACACCGGAAGTTGGGTCAACCAACGGGGTTCTCACGCAAATACCGGAAGATGTCTTTTAATTTCTATATTCTGTATTTTTCAAAGCGATCGAAAAATAAGCAACAAAGTTATGCAATTATTCAATGATTATTATGCAATTTCTCACTTTCTATGCATAAAAAGTTTAGTTATAAATATTCATTTTCTATTCCAGTACGTATTTTATCACATTTTTTCAAACCAAATTTCAATACCATTTTCGAGTTGAGCTAGGGAGCTTCCCGAAAAAAAAATAATAATAAAAGTCTAATGAAAACAAAACGTGGCAAAGTATGAATATATACTGGGAAATGAATTAAAATAAGACTCCCACTCTTAAATTTGTAAAATTGTATAGATAACTGAATAAAGTATTGTATTAAAAAAAATAGAAATATGGAAGCTGACTGCGGCCACATGAGGCTCGAGAAAACGAAGAAAAAGGCGAGGAAAACTACGAGAGTTAGGAAAAGAGCGAGGAAAAATGCGCGAACGCGAGAAAAATATTTCCCGCCTTCTCGACTTCCTTTTTCTTCGCTTTCTCGATGGCTTCCATGATGAAGTTAAGCGTAGGTGTAACCTTATGTGGGTTACCGACCTGTGTATCCAAACGCCGACAAAAAAAGAAAAAAAAAGTAGACATAAATCATATTTGAAACGTCAGATAAAGAAAAAAGAAAAATCAAGACGTGATACCTACTTTGATGTTGAAGCCAAAAGAATGACAAAAATGATAAACGGTTTGCTTTTTTTTATAATTCTCACAAAAGATTCAAGACGAATTTAATAGAATTTTACTGAGAAGACATCAATTTAATAACTTTAATATTTAGGTTTTATAAATGTTAGAAATCGAGATCAATACTTGAATGTTTTTATATGACCTTGTGGAGCTAATATCAGCTTCGATCTTTTCGTGCACATTTGCCGGTAGACACCATAGAGCATAAAATCGAATCATTTGATACGAGTTAATTCTCTCGTTCTAGTAACCACTCTAGAAGGTACAACTCGACGGACCTTGGTGAAATTGTTCATTTCGGTTTATTTCATTAGCATCCAAGTATGAACCATGAAAGATAAGTATATGTACTTGGTTTAATCACGATAAAGTATATAACAAGTAACGTTGTCACCAATTCTTGGTAAAATGAAACAAAATTATATATATATTATTCGACTTATTGAAAACGCGTTTAATTTTCTAGCTCTTTAAAACTCTAGAACACGCAATTCTAACTGGTTTTTTTTTTTTTTTTTTTGACAGACAAAATATTGTTAAAAATCGAAGTTCGAAAGACGTGTTGGGCTGAAGGTTGAATATATCGGTGCTTGTTACTGTACTGCCGAATATTCGAACCTGAATTGAAGTCCAGTGGGTGTATCTTATCATGCCTGGCAAGCTTTGCTTTCTCCCTTTTCAACTAAATGATTAAAAATTCTTTGAAGACAGTCAGCAAAACAAAATTGACAAATTCCTCACCAAATGTCAACCTTAAGATCCACTCCTTTAGAATATACAATTGCTGTCAAAGTCCAAACTAAGCTAAAAAAGTACAGACGCTATATTTGAATTTCTGAACCAATATATCTGATGGATGGATGTAGTGTAGATAAAAATTATCAAGACAGTGACAGGTTAGACTTCACCCATCGCCGGGAAATGAATCGTTCTGCATCCTAATATAGATGGGCGCTCACAAAGAATGCGATTCTCAAACCTGATCGACATAGAAGGAAGTTATAAGTAGTCTTATCAGGTGTCAAATGAGAAACCATTGACATCCGACAAATCCACAAACCTTAAGAAGTTATAAAAAGGTATAAAATCTCATTGGCCTAGTTTGATAAAAAAGGTTTCTTTAGGGAAAAAGCAGAAAAGGTAGCAAACTCGCCTATCACAGGCTCGAGCGATGGAAGAAGTAAGGCAGAAAAAACACAATATATATGTACAAGTCGTCCCAATTACGCATTTACATGGGTATTAGATGGACAGATCTATGTTCCTGTGATCAAGTACATGTGTATTAGATGGACAGATCTATGTTCCTGTGATCAAGTACATATGTATTAGATGGACAGATCTATGTTCCTGTAATCAAGTACATGTGTATTAGATGGGCAGATCTATGTTCCTGTGATCAAGTACATGTGTATTAGATGGGCAGATCTATGTTCCTGTGATCAAGTACATATGTATTAGATGGACAGATCTATGTTCCTGTAATCAAGTACATGTGTATTAGATGGGCAGATCTATGTTCCTGTGATCAAGTACATATGTATTAGATGGACAGATCTATGTTCCTGTATCAAGTACATATGTATTAGATGGGCAGATCTATGTTCCTGTGATCAAGTACATATGTATTAGATGGGCAGATCTATGTTCCTGTGATCAAGTACATATGTATTAGATGGGCAGATCTATGTTCCTGTGATCAAGTACATATGTATTAGATGGGCAGATCTATGTTCCTGTAATCAAGTACATGTGTATTAGATGGGCAGATCTATGTTCCTGTAATCAAGTACATGTGTATTAGATGGGCAGATCTATGTTCCTGTGATCAAATACATGTGTATTAGATTGACAGATCTATATACGCATTTTAAAAGAATAAACCTCACAGTAACACGAGTTGGCATGAGTTGAAACATATTTATAACCTATTAAGACGAATCCTAATATTTAAATGTATAAGAATAACATTAAATTGAGAAAATTAGAAACAGAGTTTTAGCCATACATGGTATTGTCATAGTATTCTTTATATTGCTTTTGTTGAACTTTGGCTCTTAAAAAACGTTAATTCGCCTTTCCTCAGCATCAATTTCGAGATTATACAAAATATTAATCCATCTGGTTTCTGTCACCCATCTGTCAAACAGAACAATATGTAGAATAATATCCACTTCTGTTTTTATACGCCCATATGAATATGTGGACGTATATTCTCGTCGCCCCTGTCTGTCAGTCTGTCGGTCCGTCGGTCCGTCAACATAGGTTGTAGACACAATAGAAGCTACAATTTTATATGGATTTTAATGAAACTTGTTTTGAGCATTGGAATTGATAAGACGGTGGTCAAGTTCGATTTTAATGATTTTTCGATGAACGGTTTTTGAGTTATTGCCCCTGCCTCTATATTTGTTGTAGACACAATAGAATATTTCCAACACAAAGTACATTTTATTTTTCTCAAACATTCAGGTGCGTCATTAACGCACATTATTTTCTTACTTATAAACACTTCCACGGAAATATGTAGACACAAAATATAAAAATGTTTTAAGTTAAATTTGATCTAATGTTATGGAAATGTTTTTGAACATAACATGCCAATGGGCATAAATTGAAACCGCTAATTGAAGCCTTTAACTAACGAGATATATAACTCCCGTTTTTAAGAATTAACTTCGCCTTATCTTTCAATGAAGTCAGGACACAATATGTACGTTATAAAAAAAATAACCCGACGTTTGTTGCCCAGTAGCGTTAAAATTCTATGCTGTACTATACTACTATATATTAATGTTAAAATTCCGCTTTGTTATTATTGCTTTGGTCGATATCCATTGTAACCGACGAAAATAATATTAATAACGAAACGACATTGTAATCTTATTTTAATTAAATTACTGTTTACCTACCATCAGCAACAACTGTTCGAATCTAACATGAATTTTCGAGGTCAAAGCAATCGCATTTAATAAAAATTGTTTTGTGTGATCGACAATCGCTTGATTATTTGTTATAGAACAAGGGATTGTTCTATAACAAATAATCAAGCAAATGCCATTGTTTAGACTGTAACATGTAAAGTGAGACCCCTAATTTGTACACAATGTTTTAATCCTGTAAATGTCGCAGACACACTTAATTTTAATGAAAGGCTAATAACATCTCAACTACTTGTTAGACATTCTTATTAACAGTTTTAACATAATGATTATCTTATTTAAATCTTCTGATGCATGTTATCAACTATTATTTAAGTGAACTCAAAATGAATTTAACTCTTAAAAAGGAGCAACGTCCGATGAAAAAAACGATTAATTAAAGCTATAACAATGTGCATCATTCTCCAAATAGTTCCTTTATTTCCAACTGCCATAATCCACATGCACGATCTAGCACAGTGAACATTTTTGAATGTTGTGTCTTTGTAACTATTTCAACGGTTCTGAAATTGTTAGAGTGTGTGTACAATGGAGGTAGCCGTTAATCAATACAGATACTTACTTTACTTATATTTTTATCCACTAGAATGAATGGAACCCTTAAATCAATTTTGAAGTTCGCTTAATTTTTTCGATATACATATTATAATAAACATTATTCTAAGGTTATTACTTGAACATGGATTCGATTTGTTATTATTGTCTGTTTGTAAATATCCTTTATATATAGTTGTATTTGTTTTATATTTTTGTATCTTTTGTATATTGTTTTTGCATAAGTTTTATATTGTTTGTACATGTTTAGTTGTTTTATTCACCTCCAGAATAAACCCACAAGAGTTTAATTAATTACAGCACTGACGAATATCAGTGGTATTTATCTATATTAGACCAGCCTTACCGAAATTATGCCGGCTTTTTAAAATATATTATTAAAGGGATAATAAGTCTTATAATGAATATAAAATTTGAAAATTTTAAACTTGGCCAATAAGAGCTTCATTCATCAGTGAATATACCCGCTATAATAAATAACATAAAAAAATAAACAACTATTCAAGTAATTATCCATAAAGACGCATTGATTATTGTAAAACGCTTAATAAATTGATTAATTTTGTGAATTTTCCAGATTTTAAGGGATTCTGTTACTTTGTAACAAAGGTAAGTTTACTGATGAATATAAACTCATTTTGAGAACTAAAATTTTATGTTGATGCTAAGACATAGTATCCCTTTAATATAAACTTGTGGGGTGAAATTTATTTTGAATTTAAGGGAGGCGACGTTGTCTTTTTGCTGCCTTTCATGTTAACTTGACCCTATGCACACAAAGAATTGCAGCGATTGATAAACATGTGGCACCTAGAAAAAGTTTCATACACTAAATAGTCAACAATGACTGACGACTGCAGCTTACTGGTATAAGCTATCAGCCGTACTTAAATCTCAAAGTACATGGCCGTGTGTTGGGATTTTACATGAAATGAAGTGTATTCTTTCCTCTGATTTCCACACTTTTAAAAAATGTGTACTTGTAATCTGGGAAAGACCAATGTCAAAAGGAAGAAAGGAATCTTTGTGAACCTGAGTTGTTATCCTTTTGATATATATTTGTCCCATTCTGTTTTTCTTCTTTTACCTTCTTCTGAGTGTGCAAATGACTTAAGACAGTGACTATGTTTTGTACAAATCTTAACATCAGATCGATGGGTGTCACATTAATCATATCCCTCCCCCTCCCCCAATTTTAGTCTTTTCTTAGAGTCTGTCATGTATAGAAAAGACAGAAATTGTAATTCCAAAATGTTTTGAGCTACTTTGAAGGGATATGCGCTAGTTGTGTACCTTTCTATTATTCCTTGTGAATATTTACATATATTCAAGACCCAATTGACCCCCCGAAAAGGACGAAACAGTCCGAGTTAGAGTCAACCCTTTGCAATATTACTTCGAAATGTGGTAATAAAAAGCCAAGTCGTTCACCAGTACTCTGTGAGGATTGGCGCCATTGGCTTTCACAATCTAGGATATTATGTGAACAATAATATTTCAAAATTGAGAAGGTTGAAATATTTCGCAAAATTTTGGCATATTACACCACTTGTCGTTTGAACTTGGCTGAAATGAAACATAATCCCAGACAAACTCCTGGCACGTGTAAGAAGTTCAGAAACCTCTATCGGGAACTTGTAGTTTGATTTATGGCCACCAGACGTCCTTTATCATTGAAAATTGTATTCTTTTGAAAGTATCAAATTGTCACGTAAGGGCGTGATATTAGAAATTCTGTCATTAAAACAATGCAATGTGATGAACGAGATGAATATAATCTCACCATCATCTGGTTAATATCAGCGACTTGTACATCACACATTAAACCCTTTAATCATATTTTTATTACTTACCACTCACAAAAAACTATTGAAAAGAAGTCGTATGAGTCGTGTGAACTTGGCTTAAATTAAACATAATCCTACACAAACTCCTGGCACGTGTACGAAGTTCAGTACCCTATATCGGGAACTTTTAGTTTGATTAATGGCGACCAGTCGTCCTTCATGGTTAACGCTTGAGGAGAAATTTCAAGAATTATTGAAAATTTATCATCATTCTTTTCTTGTATTAAGCCTCGTAATTTTACCTGTAATTAGCGCTATGAAGCAAAGACTTGTAGGTTAGCTCAGAATCGGTCGGTAAACAGCTACATTAAATTTGGCTCGGGATTGTCTCAATTTTACGAATCTTGAATATTGACCCTAAAGTGTCCTTATTTAAGTTTGGGTGTCTTGAAAGTATTACTCAATGAATTAGCATCCCCAATGAATGAACATAAACAATTTTCCTGGCTTTGTAATTAGACTATGAGGACCTAGGAACATCTGAAAACATATTTTTATGGTGAAAGGTAACTATTTCATGCTTTTCTCAAATAAAGCCGCGGCACTCTATCTCAATCCGCCCATTCAGCTAATGAATGTACTAAGGAAGGTTTGGCGTCCTCTTCAGTCTATAATTAAATGAAAATCATGTTGTGTTGTGACCAATTAGATAAGTAAAATTGAATCAGAATTATCCCAAAATAAATGAAATTTTGTGAAAAAGTAAAATATCCAGACAGACGATTTTCAACCTCATTTATTTAATTATAGATAAACCCTATGTCGTATTTAAAATTGAAAATTGACTTGTGTAGTGGAATGTTATTTCCAATTAAAAAGAAGTGATTTCTTACGTACAGCTTTGCTGTTGAAACTTACAAAGAATGTTTGATCAGGTTAGCCCGAATAGCATATTGTTTATTTGTTTAGCTGTACTCTCAAGCTGTTGGAGGATGATGATGCAAATCCGTACTTAAAAAAAAACACTATTGCGTATATTAATTTTATCCAGACCCTGAATTACCTCATAGAAACTTGAACTGAGATACGGCCTTGGAAGGCACCGAGTCCCAATGCAGTAAACTTACTTTTTATTAACATGCTGATTCTAGTTCCATCGAAGTGGGTTGTGGGATTTCTCAAAGGGATACTGCATAAACTGAACATAAAACTTTAGTTCTCAAGAATGGTCAATATGATATATTCATCAGTGAACGTACCTTGTGTCTACCTATTTTTTTATGTTATTTATGGCAGCAGATATATTTACTGATGAATAGAGCTCTTATTGGCCGACCAAGTTTAAAATTTCAAATTTTATGTTCATTTTAAGACCTTTTATCCCTTTAATAACACTCCAACTCAAATTAAATGTGAAATATGTAACAAATCGTTGTCTTTATTAATAATGTCAAGTGCAATACAGATTCATATCAGACGAAACACCAAACATTATACATAGGGGTTAAAGATGCATTGCCTTGTTTTCGTTTATAAATATATATATATATTCCAATTTAATACTTTTATTAATCGAATGTACAGATATACTAATGATTGGGAAAAATTCCATTTTGTCTCTAATTAGCATAATTATAAAGGGGATTCCCTTGATCTGTCGGATTAAGAAAGATCATAAAGTATCCAATTTCGATCACCATGCTGTACGTGCTCAAGCTTAACTTCATTATGATGTCATTTGGCAACGTGACTAACTTCAATGTGAGTTAAATGGATTGCCTTTCTACGCCCATATACGGTTTAAGAACCGAAGAATACAGTGATTATTCATCAGAAACACTGATTAATCAATTAGTAAGCTTGATTCGACTCCTTACAATAAGGCAATGCATTTTTAATGATACGCCTCTACATCAGTGATGGCGTGAGAAAGCCGACATTGGGTCGACTCTCGGAAGCACTGTGTGGGGAATTAGAATTTGAGAAGGATTCGAATACGGCACCTAATCAACGTTAGTCAAAATCGATACCGACTAAGCAATACCACATCTGGTTATTATGGACACAATTGTAACCTCCGATTAATGAGGCTACAAGCACTAGCATTAGTTTTTCAATAAATGCATTGAATTCGCTTTGGAATGAACGTAGAGGAATAATAATTTGGTTTTCATTTGTGTAGAATCTTATTCAAATAAATCGTGTAAAATATAAAACTTCATCATTTTATGTCTACATAATCCCACCAGTTGTGAAGTTATGTAATACGTAGTCGAGCGAATATAATCATGCTTATTCGATTCCATCAAAATATATGCAAGAGCAGTCAGTTTTCTATATCTTTCAGTATTGAAGATGTAAAACGGATACATATTTAATTTGAAAATTTAATATTTATATCTATTCTTGATGCGTCATGGAATGAACATAAAATTTGAAAAATTTAAACATAGCTAATTAGAGCTCCATTGATCAGTTAATAGACATTCTGGAATAAATAACATTAAAAAAATAAATAAATATCCAAAAAACTTTTTATTATCCATAAAGAAGCACTTGATTACTCAAACAAAAATGAATTAGTTCTTTGAGTTTTTCAAGTTTTTAAGGGATTCAGTTACTTTATGACACCAGGTAAGTTCGCTGTTGAATATATACTAATACTGACCATTCTTGAGAACTAAAATTTTATGATCATGCTAAGATGCAGTACCCTAGTGACAATAAGTTGGACAGTAAATCTGGGAAATCGAAACGGCTCTGTAATATTATTGTTTCATAATTCAGTATATACGTACACATTTTAGATATTTTCACGCAATTTGGTGAAATTTTATGTGTTTGTAGTTTGATTAATACTGAGCAGAATACCTCCTGCTTATATCTGCCCCGAATCAGAACAAGTATCTTCGCTCGACTATATTATGGTGAATTTCTTTGCTTTAATTAAGTTTTTGATTGAATTCCGGTCCAGTTTAAGTTGAACATTATTTCTTAGATAGAAGATACGATTATTTTTATTCTTATATCGTCTACTGAGGGCACTTTAAGTAGTGAGCAAGAATATTATTATCAGATTGAATAAACAGTAGGATCAAGCTAATGTCCTCCCGTCAGCTAGCCCGGTTATAGTAATAACGATACAAATTCAAGTATTCAACAAGTGTTGTAACGAGTACATATATAATTGATAATTGATAAATGTATATAATTATATACATCTCTTCTTGACAGAATAATAAAGGATTTTCAACAATATCCCTGATAACACAATAACACAAAGTGAAAGTAGCCATCTTGAGCAGGTGTAGCGACTAGTTTTACTCCAGAATAAATATAATTATTGGTCCCTTAATTTGTGGTAGTTTCTCACGATTTTAACGACGCTACGATGTGCCCACTTGCATTACCTATAGAGGCATGGTACATATTAGTCAATTCTCCCGTTTTCCCCGCATTGAAAAATCTATTAACTGGGCACTTCGGACATGAAGCCCGTAATTTACTTTGGAATTTCGGATGACTAAGAGCATACAATATTGGGTTTATGGCCGTAGAAATTTTGGCCAGAAGTCCCGGAAGAATAGACACAGTAGGTGTTACGTAGGAAGAATCACCGAACGCACCAATTATGGTAACAACAGAAAAAGGCATCCACGAAATACAGAAGGCGCTCACAATGATAAAGACAAGCCGTGCAACTTTGAGTTCCAACTTGATTTTCTTCCTCGTTGCTTTATCAGTTTTTAAAATAAGGTCACTACGTAGAAATGCACGTTCATGGCGACAAATGAACACCAACATACTCGTGTAACAATACAAAATAACAAATAGTTGAATAATAAAACACAATATAAACAAACAAACGATGAAGGCGAGGTTGATCGGATCACGCGTCAAATAATCAAAACAACAGGAAGTTCGTCCGCCATTTAATACGTAGCGCCCCCAACCGGCCACTGGCACTAAAGCCCACGCCACTGAATAAACCCAAATGCCACAAATGATCGCCGCATGGCGTCCTTTTGAAGTTTTCTGCATGAGGGAATTGTTCGTATTGATAACTTGGTATCGATCCACGGCCATTGCTGTAAGGATGTTGATTGACATGAATCCAGTTAAGGCCCCGATAACTCCATATATCTGGCATCCTAAAAAGACAAAAATATTTTGTAAACACCCAATGATGATAATGAGGCAATAAAAGATACTTAAAACGAACTTGGGCATTGGGAATATAATTTGAATTACAGAAGAGGGTCCGATTTTCTGAAAAGAGGTATGGAAGCTGATTTCAAGTTTATCAGCTGGTAAAGAAATCGACTATCGACCATATTTATGTCACACATGTGGGGAATTGTGTACGTTACTTTTAGGGAGCTTATGTGGGTCAGTGAGATAGATGCAGGTAAAAATTTCTAGGCTCTTGTTACGAGCTGTGCACGTTAAAAAGCCCTCGACAGATAAAAACGACAAAAACAGTAGGCTAATGCCGTTGTTCTGGCAAAATTTCCCCTGTGACACCCTTCATGGCGTTGACGTCTTTATTTGCCCATTAGGTGCAGAAGAGTAGAAGGTAAAAGTCCATTCATATTATTTCATTTTACGTTATTTCTTTTTTTTTTAAACCAATCGATCCATGCACTCATTGTCTGGTTATTTCTATGTTCAATGCTGATATAATAAGCGTCAAGGATTAAGGTACAAGAATTATTTCAAAAGAAATCTAATGCCATCTACAATTTGAATCTTCGGAAGAAATCTATAATATAATTATATAATAATTAATAATATCTTAGAGTCTTAGCTAAGAATTTCAAGTCGGTTAATATTAATGTATTTCTGAAAACACCTTAGTTAGTTTAGAAGCAGATTCCAGCAATGATAATAACCATAAAAATATGAAAAGCTGTCTTGTGAGGAAATTTTATATTAGTATAATTATATATCTTCTTAACGGTACTGAAATAATACACAGATATTAACAACAATATAAAGGCATCAACCTCACAATCTAATCTATAATTATGACGAGTGACGATATAGTGCTCTTTACTGATTAATATCTTTTAATTCCTTTTCTTTGAATTCCACGCTTTTATTTTCCATGTTATGATTTTTTTGTCTGGAAATATTTTTTAACTATTATTTCAGCATCAAACAATATTACCCCATAACAATGTCTGTTTTCCCGTAATTGGGCGTGAATGTGTAAGTATTGCATCTCCATAGTTAACACCTTTAATATATAAAACTATAATCATGAAGCAATAGCCAGCCTGCAAACCTAAGAGGGTGGAGGTCGATTACTGTGAGGGAGACAGAACAAAATGACATTCCCTGATTGAACACTATCAAAATTTTGTATAATGGGAAGAGGGGGGGGGGAGTCCAGGAAGGGCATTCCCCCCTCGTAGACCCAAACTCCCTCACCCCCACTCCCCGTATACGGACCTGAGTCGCAGTATACAGGAGTCAAGTTGACAACGTTTTCTCACTCTGCCGAGGTAATCTAATATTTGGTATATGTGCATACTGACATTCCCCCTTGCCAATTATTTTCAAATTTTCAGAGATCTGTGTATGTTTCTCAATCCAAAGAAAACAGAGTTTCAGGTTGGGGCGTCGTTTGATTGGACGATGGATTACATTCTGATACAAGTTTACAACTTTTATTAGCTCAAATATTCTATACTTCTTGACAGTTTTTTTGCTATTTCTTTTATTTCTTTTAAACAAACATAATTGATCTTTGTGTAAATACAACACCTAATCTAATGGAGGTTTAGCATTTCTAGGATATCAAGATTTATTTTAGGATTATAAATTTGATACAACGTTTTATTTTCACTAGTGAATTTTCCAGGTAATTGATCATACGTTTCTGTTAGAACTTAACTTGACAGATGACTCTACAGCTCATTGATAAATAGAACCATTGATTGGTTTATTTTTTATACATTCATTTACTAACAAACAATGTCGTGTGGAACACGCTGTGAAACACGTATCTTTCTATTTTCAATCTTGTAATTGTCTATTTAGGGAGATGTTAACAGTGTTGAACGGATATGGAGACATTACGATAATTATAATAACGTATTATCGGATGAAAACAATCCCAGAATAGTTCAGTATGTAATTGACTGAATGTAAGATACATATGATGTAACAGAAGAAGTTTTTTTCCCTTATTTAACAGTTAAGGAACCATATAATAAGTCTGAGAATCGGTAATCAAAAATGACATATGTAGAGAATTATTGTGTGGGTTTCCTATAAAGTCTTTATTGATTACAGACGGAGGCTTGTTAAATTAGAAGATTTTACAAAATCTACTGTTATATTTATAAAGGGTGGGCCACACTGTCAATAATGCTATAAGGATTACGAATACAAGAACTAGTGGGAAAATAGAAAAATATAAGGAGATTCTTCCTGAAATCCGCAAAGTATGTAGAAATTAAAATTACAAATTAAAAGGTAACGGAGATAATTATGAAAGAGTAAATGCTGAAGAATATGCTGAATGCCTCGAAATGATAAAGGGAGATAATTATAGAAAAGAAAATTATAAGGGAGGTACTTGTGAAATTAGGTGAGAGGTGTCTATATAAGGCGAGGCATAAAGGCTTAATCAGCTTGAGTCAAAGGGCCGTTATCAAACGAAAATTAAGTTTTCTTAAAATCCCCAATGTTCATCAGCAATATGGAATCAATTGGCTTCTCTGAGCCTCTGCCACATTGCCGATTGAGACAATTTAATGCGTTGTCTATAAAGTTATGGTAACCCAGAGCCAAATACCCTATACCAATTTAATTTCTTATTTGTATAATTATGCAAAATTTTTATTCTCAGGCTTCGCGTGCTCCTTCGTAATTATACCGGATAAAACATTCTTAAAATCTTTAAAGAGTCTGTATTTGGTTTATTCCGTTTTGTTGTGTAATCGATATTGAAATAGTTAACCTTCCAGGATAACGTTTCTATTTTATGTCAAGGAAATGTTCCATTCTCACACAAGTTCTTTGTTCGTAGACCAATGTCTCAAAAGAGTGGAATGGGGCTCAGCTATTTGCTTTTGAAAGGTAAATCAAGGCATACGTCAGCAACCTACCAATTACTCGAAAATATGTTTGGTTTTCATAAACGTAGTCGACAATAGAAATATTTCGTTTAAAGCCACCGGTCAACTCCACTATGTATTTGAGACCGAAACACTGTATTGTTCAATAATAAAACAAGTGAATTGAGAGAGTGAAAATGGTATCTAATTTAAACACGTCTGGATTCTTTTTGGTTTGATACAATGACTGAAGCCTAGAATAATTATGCTGTCGTTAATATCGCAAAAATATTGTTAGCTGTAACCGTCTGTCGACATATCCCGTGGCAGGTCACTATCGGAAGGATGATCACGCTAGCTTATCTCCCTTACCCATTCCTCGCACGTGATGTGCTCATGGTATATAGGCACGTTTAGAACCAGACAAATTTCAAGGTCAAATTTTATAGGAGTTGCTTCCATGCAATAACTAATCGATAGATTAGAATTTATTATTTGGTGGGTTTTGGCCTTCACCTTTTCTTATATCTGAAAGTTATAGATAAATGGCTTCTCACTTTTCATTTTGTGGATCTTCGATTATCCAGTTTATCAATATGGAGAACATTTATAATCCATTTAAACTGTTTTTATAAGCCGTTCCTGTCTGTCACACTGTGACATAATTCATAACAAATAAACCTGCTTTATTGTGAACTTTTTTATTATTTATATATCCCCGCGTCTCAATAAGTGGCAATGGCCACTGCCATCCAATGCCTGGATATGGAAAAAGAAATGGTGTCTTCCCATATCTCCCCTTCACAGTACGCCCCTTTTCCGCTTTGCCCCTTTCCCATTTCACCCCTTTTTCAGTTCGCCCCTTTTCAGTTTCGCCCCTTCCTACTTAGCCACTTGCCATTTCGCCTCTTTCCAATTCAGCCCCTTTCTCTTTGGATATTATCACAATTATTTTTTTGATTGTCTTATATATTGTTGTTCCATATAATCATTTTATAAGATAAATCTAGATATTAACCCGTATGCGAACGCAGATTAAAGAGCAGTATGCAAACATTTTAATATAAAAACTGTGTAAATCATATGTCTATATTTCTAAAGTAGGCTGATTATTTCAATGTATCCTGATTTTTTTAAAGGGTTAATAAGAATAGAGTGTTCAACTAATTTGTCTATAATCCTTTTGTCAAAAGTGAAAAAGGCGAAATGAGAAAGGGGCGAATTTGAAAAGGGGCAAAATGAAAAAGAGGTGAAATGGGAAAGGGGCAAAACAGAAAAGTGGCGAATGGGAAGTGGCGAAGTGGGAAGGAGCGAAATGGGAATAGTTTGGCGGCAAAGTGGGAAGGGACAAAGTGGGAATAAACCGTTTAAAATTTTCAATTTTTATATTCATTCCAAGACCTTTTACCCCTTTAATAAGAAGACTTACCTATATTTCCTAATGGCCACTGCCCTTTTAAACTAGCCCAGATTAAAATTGGAAAGTTGACGAGACACATTATCAAGTCGGCACCGGCTAGATTAGCAACGTACATATTGGCTGATGTTTGAAGGTTTTTATGCCTGAAAAGAGAACAAAAAATAAAATTTGTATTGAAAATTTGCAGCTTACATAACTATTACCGACTGGTTAAAATATTGTAAATATTTTCAAACGTTCAACCTGACACAAGTAAAACAAAGTACAAAGCATGCACATCAGGATGTATTAATTTGTGGAGATTAGATAAAAGTTATGTAGGCTACTTAAGATATATTCTGAAGAGAGGAAACAATGTCTGAAATGAATATTATGCAATTAAATGTTTTTGCAATATCTTGAAATGAATCATTACCTTGATTATCTACTTTGTTTTAAAATAGTACGGTTTTCTTCCGTTTAAATTTCATCAAAAACTTTAGTCTGATATATCAAGCTAGATAGTTCGTTATTTCAATATTCCCTGCCATGGTAATATTCTTAGATAAGTGGTGATTACAATTATTGAGAATAGAACAGCTCTCATCACTGCTCTAATGTAACAACTCTATAGGATATGTTATTGTTACTGTGATCATCATAGCGCCCATCACTGCTCTAATGTAACAACTCTATAGGATAGGTTATTGTTACTGTAATCACCATAGTGCTCATCACTGTCCTAATGTAACATCTCTATGGGATAGGTTGCTGTTACTGTAATCACCATAGCGCTCATCACTGCTCTAATGTAACAACTCTATGGGATAGGTAATTGTTACTGTGATCACCATAGTGCTCATCACTGCTCTAATGTAACAACTCTATAGGATATGTTATTGTTACTGTGATCATCATAGCGCCCATCACTGCTCTAATGTAACAACTCTATGGGATAGGTTGCTGTTACTGTAATCACCATAGCGCTCATCACTGCTCTGATGTAACAACTATATAGGATAGGTTAGTGTTACTGAGATCAACATAGAATTATAACTATAGATAATTACTAAAACTGTAGGCTACTAGTATCCCCATTTATAGCAAACATGGCGTCCAGAATGGTATAACAACGAATAGAAATGAATCGACTAAATGCATGTTTACGTCCTATTTCTCTGCACCTAATAGGGAAATGATGACTGGCAATATTGTCGGGACAGCGGCATATGTGTACTCTTTTTGCGACTTCCAACTGTCGAGGGATCTTAAATACGAACAGCCTGTAGCACAGGAACTTCTGTTTATTGTTTCATCCGAACGACTAGACGCCTTTTCCATGTCTGCCCCTCAGACCTGCATCACCCGGATGAAAAATCCGAACGTTCACCTCGATCCATGCACCCTCAGGTTTGCAAACATGTGTCTAAATTCACTGAGTCACTGCGGCTCCTCCCATAACAACGAATAGAAGTCTAGTCTGTAAAATATTGATACAATCAATTGCATCTATAGGCGGGTTCATTCATATTTCCCGCCAAAACCATGGGCGCGGCCATTAGAGTATCACGTGACATGTCCGCCATTACGAGCGTGAAATTTGCTTAGCCTCGTTCCCGTTTCACGTATTAGTTAATGGCGTCAAGGCGAAATATTTTTTGTTTACATAAATTTTTCGTTGTTCAACGATCAAAGTGAAAAAGAATGGATCAAAGAAAATACACGAAAAGTGGAGGAACATCTTGTACGATCAACGGCTGTACCAATAATAGGCGAAAAATCAACCAGTGGAAGGAAATGGTGTTTGAAGTTCATCACCTTACCCACGAAGAATGTCCATGTTTGTTACCTTTCCGATTTTTATCGATGCCGTCTAATGATGCACCAGCTCAACTCGAATGGATGAAGGCTATCAATCGAAAATTTCTACCAAAGAAAATTTATGTTTGTTCTGAACATTGTATTGGAGGAGTTCCGACGCCAGAAAATCCCATTCCTAAGTTAAAGCTTGGTTACGAGGCGATTGCTACACCTGGCAGGCGCAAGTAATTGAGGCGTGATGATACAACAGGTGCGGCTGTGAAAAAACGGAAGTTATCGATAGATAGGAACGAAGAGCAGCTACCTGTTTGATTAATGACAATGATTCTTTATTATACACAGGTGTGAAGAAAGAGGTGTTTTTTTTTTTTTTTTAATTAGTTGAGTGTAGGACTGCTTTCAATATTTTCACCTTTTAGGCCTAATTAGATATTGCAGGTCAAATATTACTTGTTCTTATGAGGCTAAGGTTAAATTTAATATTTATGTAGACGCTTTGGAATTTCTAAAAGTCTTGCCAGTAAAATATTTAGTTCTTAGATTCCTGTTCTTGCTGACAAATTGAAATCCTTAATTATTTGGCTATTTTGAGGGATGATTTAATTCGAGAAATTGACAATGATGCTTATTTATTATGTAAAATATGGATAGATCAGATATTGACTTCGTTATATATATATTCCCACCCGCATCATTAAATAAATGCTTATTACCTTCTGTATTTCATTGCATTTGCACTAACTAGCTATCCTCATTTCTTCAGACCTCGAAAATTATTTGTCAATTAACTATTCTTCTTAGAAAAAAAAAATTATAGTGCAAAGCTAAGACTGGGATCTAGCTATTGGTGAAGACCACAATCCCTTACAGATTTAGATTTACAGACAAATTTTTATAAGCCTTGTCAGAATGTAAGTACAAGAATATCAATAAGTGGCTTTGGGTGAGACATATGAGTGATAGGTGAAGGGAATGAAGGATTAAAATGCTTACTATTTAATTTGATAATTTATTCTTTTCAACAAATCATCAAGAAAACAAATCACGAAAATTAAGTGAACTGCTTTCATTAAAATTCTTTCAATTATTCAAGTAGGGCAATCATATTTTTATAAATAAAACTGGGTCCCAAATGTCAACAAACACAAAAACTATCCAAAAATGCGATATGACGGGTAATATCAGCACGAATTTCAATAAAACACTGCCCACGTAGACAGTCAGTAAAATAGAGTTAATTAAATATAAATTGGATCAAATATCTTCTAAAGGCTAGTGAAATGGCACAAAAATTGCGATCAGATTAGGCCTACTCGACGTGAAATTTCACTCTCGTAATGGCGGATTTCACAACAGCGCCTCTAGTGGCAGATATCTAAACTAGGGGCGACAACTGAAAAAAACCGTCTATTAACTAGAACTATTTGTTTCCATTAATACATAAATCAGCAAGTTAAATAGAATTTAATTAACAACGACTACAGATGATAACATTGCTTGTTCCTTCAATCCCTTCTACTAGAGACACAGGTTATAGATCAGACAATCGATTTTATGGATAGAATTTCAACGTTTCAACGCTGTTGTCACATCGTCATCACGAATGTAATGATATTTCAATGTGGTTCTCACACTGTCATCATGAATATAATGATATTTCTAGAATATTTTTTAATTTTAACGTTTCAACGTGGTTTTCACATCGTCATCAAGAATGCAATGATACTGCTAGAATACTGTATTCATAAATTTAAATGTGGTTCTTACACTGTCATCGGGAATATAATGATACTTCTAGAATATTTATTAATTTCAATGTTTCAATGTGGTTCTCACACTGTCATCAGGAATATAATGATATTTCTAGAATATTTATTACTTTCAATGTTTCAATGTGGTTCTCACACTGTCATCGGGAATATAATAATACTATACTTCTATAATATTTATTAATTTAAACGTTTCAATGTGTTTCTACACTGTCATCAGGATATAATGATTCTTTTAGAATATTTATTACTTTCAACGTTTCAATGTGGTTCTCACACTGTCATCAGGAATATAATGATACTTCTAGAATATTTATTACTTTCAACGTTTCAATGTGGTTCTCACACTGTCATCGAGGAATATAATGATACTTCTAGAATATTTATTAATTTCAAGTTTCAATGTGTCTCACACTGTCATCAGGAATATAATGATATTTCTAGAATATTTATTAATTTCAACGTTTGAATGTGGTTCTCACACTGTCATCGGAATATAATGATATTTCTAGAATATTTATTACTTTTAACGTTTGAATGTGTTCTCACACTGCCATAAGGAATATAATGATATTTCTAGAATATTTATTAATTTCAATGTTTCAATGTGGTTCTCACACTGCAGGAATATCATAATAGGCCTATATTATGATAATAATTGTATAATTAAACTTTAATGTGGATTAAGTGCTCAACTTGTCTTCAGGATATATGACTTTAGAATATTTATTATTATTTCAAGTTTCAATTGGTTCACACACTGTCATGGGAATATATATTTTACATATATAGCTGCTATATATATTGTATAATATTATATTTAATTATTTTCAACCTGATAGAAGTATAAGATCTAACTATAGTATTTTATTTTGTTTGAATAGTTACCGCTGAAATATTCATATTCAAAGTTAAACTATTTTATTAACTCTGAAGAAGCTAATAGGCCGAAAGCATGCTAAGATAATGTGTATATATAAATTGAATATGGATTAAATGACAACTTGTTCACTCAGAAATGAACTAAAAGTGTTTCATTTTACCAAGAATTGATGACAACCCTTGTCACTTATATATTTATACATATATAGGCAGCTATACATATTGTAGAAATATCATTATATTCCTGTAGAAAGAGTAAGATCTACATTGAAACAATGACAGTAATAAATATTCATATATATATATATGATACATAACTTCCATTCAAGTTCAACAATTATCGATATCTCTTTAAGCTACAACAATAGTCTCCAATCATCGTGAGACAAGAACCGCTGCTTCTTACTGATGGTTGTATGAGGTTCCCTGGTGTGTTGTACATTGTTATACATCAGCACTGAAATGTCTGATAAACTCTTCAGAAGGATTAACTATGATATTAGGGATTAATATTCGGTTTGAAATAGCTAATAGAGATGTCCTTGATATATATTCTGTTAATGTATAAATTTAATCTATACCCTAAGACCTTCAATAATGGTTTGAAAGATGTGAAAAGATTTTTGGTTTAGGAGCGCATTTAGAAAAACCGGGCTAAAAGGGGAAGTTTAACAAGTTAAAAAAAGGCAGCACACGCTCGATTATTATAGTTCGAGTCCACGACCTTTAAGTTTCATACAGGACACTTCTATCCTCTGTAGTCCTCGTGACGATCTCCGGAGAGTTACAGTGATCAATTGTTTATAAAGTTATAAATATTGCACCAAAATCCCATGATAATCATTCCTTGACCTTGTGGTCAACAAAAACCGTTGTTATTTCACGTCTGAGAGTGGCTATACAGAACCTTTTAAATGTGGTTGGAGCGCCACAAGATCTTAGATGAGCCAAGCCCACGGAAATAAAAATGAAACATTTTTGAAAGGTTTAGTTAGATCTTCTACAAAAATACTGCCTTTTAGTGTGTAATTTTAATGTTCATAGTTCCTATCCAACAGTCATATCTTGTTGTCTCATGATAGGTGTTAAATACCAACTGGCTAATTTCATATTCAAATATGAAATGAAATGAATGGAGTTTTACGTCCTACTTTTCTGCACCTTATGGGCTAACGAAGACGGGCAACGCCATGCAGTGTGCTATGAGGGAAATTTTGCAAGGACAGCTCTTATTGAGATTTCCAACTGTCGAGGGATCTTTAACGTGCACAGCCTGTAGTACACTGGGCTTTCGGTATTTTGTCCCATCCGAACGACTAGACGCTTTTTCCATGGCAGTCCCTCCGACCTGCATCACTGACAAGGGGAAACCGGGCTGAAAAATCCGAAGGTTAATCTCGACCTTTGCCTGGATTGAACCTGGGGGTCCAGGTTAGTGGGCAAGCTTCTTACCCACTGAGCCACCACGGCTCCCCAATTGCATATTCAAACCCAGCCAATTGTTGCGTTGACATGAATAAAATCCACGAGACAAAAGGTCTTAGATTAAATATGAAATTTCAAACATGGCCAATAAGTGCTCTTTTCATTTGTAAATATACCTGCTGCCATAAATTACATACAAAAAATAAATAAGTATCCTAAAAAGTAAGTAGGTAATTATCCATAAAGGTGCATTTGATTATTGAAAATTGTTTCATGAATTGATTAAGCGTTTGTCCAAAATGGCATAATTTTGTGCGTTTTCCAGATTTTAAGGAATTCTGTTACTTAATACACCAGGTAAGTTCACTGATGAATATATACTAAAATTTTATGTTCATGCTAAGACGCAGTATCCCTTTAATGCTTATTTGCTCATCCTATTTCACTGTCGGCGTTTGCCGTTGTCGATAAAATTCTTTATCCATCCAGATGTACTGCTATCGACGAAGTTTACAAAAAATGTGCTTTTTTATGTGTTGTCATCGCGGAAAAGAATTTATTGCTTTTAGTAAACTCCACACGGAAATCTTCCGAAAAGAAACAAAAGAACTTGTTTACGAGTTCACAAAGATATAAAGTAATAAGCTATTTTTAACGATGCTACAAGATTAATGAAATGATTTATGAAAACCATTTGAGAATTTTGCAATTCAGCACGTGGAAGCTAATCTAATGAAATAAGAAACAGATATTAACAAGATCGTTAACCGTTAAATGGCATTTCGAATTTCTTCCTTTTAATTTTCTTACAGATGATTCCACACGCCTACCTGTACATATCTCCATTTGTCAGGTGGAAACAGAAATCGTAATATTTTATGCTCATGGTATAATGTTTAATACTTTTAACAACTACAGTATATTATAGGGATATGGTCTTCCAATTACAATAGTATCTTCTTCGACTAACATTCTAGCTATACGTTTCACTTATTGTTCTTTGTTCGTAGACCAATGTCCGCGCTGGCTCAGTGGGTTTGACGCTTGCTCGCTAACCTGGAGGTCCAGAGTTCAATACCGGCAAAAGTCGAGATGAACTTTCGGATTTTTCAGCCTGGTTTCCCCTTGTCAGTGATGCAGGTCGGAGGGACTGACATGGAAAAAGCGTCTAGTCGTTCGGATGGGACAATAAACCGAGGCCCCTTGAGCTACAGGCTGTGAACGTTAAAGATCCCCCGACAGTTGGAAATCGCCGCTGTCCTGTCAAAATTTCCCTCATTGCATCCTGCACGGCGTTGTCAGTCTTTATTACCCCATTGGGTGCATAAGAGTAGGTTGTAAAACATTATCATTGCATTTCATTTTCACTTAAGATGGAAATTGGAATCAAATGTTCACTATACTTCTCCTGATTCAACTTATAAGGGTGACAACCTAAAGCAGTATTACACGAGATCGTATCAATTTAAATGAAAAAGTCGCTTCAACGTATTTAGTTCGCAACTAGCATTACATTTTTCAATACGTAAGTAAAAAATTGCATTTCTAAACTTTTATCAGTTTATATAATTGCATCCTTTGTGGTGAAAAAACCCCGTTAAACTTGGCTATAAAACTTGTCAAATCAATTCTATTCATTCTATAACAAGTTTTTATTGCTTCTTATACGCCTACATGAAATCTGAAGCGTATATTTATTGGCGTAACACTAGAAATTAGAATGATTGCAAGGTGAGAATACGAAAAACATGACCTGACGTCCTTCATTACATTTGATTATATCTGAAACAGGGACGTTGCTTTTTGCAGAGAAAAAAAACCCATTTAGCTGTAAATTGGTCGAACGACGTGATAGGACCGTAAAGACTATATAATCGCAAATGTTTTAACGCTACAGTTGGTATCTGAAAAATCCATTACAAGTGGCAGAGGAAGTCATCTGATAAAAATCGGATTATTTGGATTTTTATATAAGTCTTATTATTCCTTTCATGTTGAAGAAGAATATCTTGTATAGTATTAATTATCCGAACTAGTATTTGAAACATCACGCTCATTGCTACGATTGGTCTTAATAAAAAGGTATTTCCGTGCAAGTAATGAAGCTTCGGCACGGAAATATTAATTTGATTACTATCTTAATGGCTCTCTAAGATTTGATTCATGCGTCTGGTGATCAAATTGCTCCCTCCAATTAATCATCCATTGGAGGATAAAATATCACAAAAGTACAGTTCCCAACAACAGCGCAGGTACGTAGCGTGCAGGGGGGGGGGGGGGGGTGGTCCCCCGTCGGGAATCCCAAAGAGGATTAATCTTAAAACCTCCTCTAAGTCTTTAATACAATTGTGATATGCAGCTAATTTCAGGGGGAATAATCCATTTGTTAATTATTTTTTTCCAAAACAATTAAAGACAATTTGTTTTTTTTCCCTAAGCTTGACATATTTCAAAATATTTGTCTAAATTGGATAACCCAGTGGTTAAACGAAGCTTAAAGGCCATGGGGGAGTCCGTCGTTATAGGGATCCTTTCTACCAGCTGGTCCTTGGCCAAACCTTTTGGCATTGATTGTTCCGGATTATCGGTACCAATTTACAGCTGGGTGGACTGGAATTATGAATGAAGATGACTTATTGAAGGTCATCGAGATTAGAACTCACGTCCGACATTTTCAACGTATGCAATCAAATGACGTCATGACGTTAAGAACCAATGCTCTAATCGTTTTGCTACAGAACCCCACAAGGGGATATCCAAGCACATTCCTTTGTGGTTACTAGTAATGGTGGATGGTCAGTTGGTGGCTATTAACGCCACTTGTTCGTTCACAAAATTAAAGTTTTTTCAATATATCCTTATAGATAACAATTTGGTTCTAGTGACGTTACTTTTTTATATATAACGTGGAGTGTGCGGAGATTGCGGTTGAGGTTGTCGTTATGTCGGTATGTAACCATGCATCTAACTGTAACCAAATAATATATCAAAACTAAAGAATTACTACTTGTACTTTGTACAATCCTGTTTTACACAAGATTTCATTAATTTTTATGATTTCCATTTATGTTCATTAACCCAAGGTTCAATTCCTTAGTATTATCTAAAATAAAGGACGAAATACTGTCTAAGAAGATAATAAAGAAAAAACATGGTACGTTACAAAGTCACTTAAGTGACAAATTTATGTTGAAATTTCTTTTAAAAAAATTGATAAATGGTGATGTGGCATAACTAGATGAAAGATGTAGACATGAGATATTTTGACAGCATTATAACCAAAGTAACAAATCCGTTTTATCACAAAACGACCATGTTGTGTGACACAATAATTACATTATAACTAGGATGAAACATTTAAATGCCATTCTTTGTTTTCTAACAACTCTGTTCAATATAACCATTGGCAACTTAAGGAAGTTCTTGACAGGTTTTTGTCGCAAATTCGAAATAAATTCTCTACAGATATATGGATTAAATGGAAAATTGAGAAAATATGTTTGTAAAAACTATGTTATTTTTATTGTAATCCAAATGTCTTTTTAACTAATTATCTAAAAGCTTCTCTACGATAGTGATATTTCTGTTTAAAAGCATTCAACGATTCACAGGAGTCCAGTGGTATAGAAATACTATTTTAAACATACGAGAAATGGTTATGAAATTAATTTTGCGTCCTGTATAGATCATATTATGAAACCCCATCGATTAGGTCAAATAAAGAGAGAAACCCCTATTATTAGCTAATTGTAAATTTACAATTACTCCCAGACTTGTGGTGGTGTAATTGCGTTACATCAATACCTTGTTCAAGAATAATTTTGCTCATCTCTATTGAGATTTTCTCGAGGAAACACACTGTCGAAATCGATACAACTCTTCAGAAACAGTTTGAGAATATTCTAGACATTTCGGAAATTAAAATGAAAAATCGTATTCATGGTAAGGAAATATATTTCAGTTGGACGCTTTCGAAGCCCCAAGATAACAACAAATAGCTGCTTTTAATGACAAAAATAACGGATGGATTTTCAAAATCGCTCATTTCCATTACCTTGATGTTTAAAAAAAGGTTCTGATGGAAAGAAAATATATAAATATCAATTTTGAGATTTTATACACAGTGGGATGTAAATTGCAGCAATTGTGTGTTGGATGGCGAGGGTATTAACATCTAGGCATGAGGGTAGATACAAACCATCAAGTACCCCGAGGATTGATCAAAAGAGAACAATCAACAAGTAATTGGGGTGTCTGTTTCTGTGTCAAAATGCAGATACCCCTGTCCTGAGTTGGCATTCATTGTTATGGTTTTGGTTCACCATTAAAATGGTTATATTTTTGCCCTCAAATTCCCGACGCCGCTACAGAACTGCCCCGTTTGGAATATTA
Organism: Nipponacmea schrenckii; assembly: GCA_030562195.1. NCBI lineage: Eukaryota > Metazoa > Mollusca > Gastropoda > Lottiidae > Nipponacmea > Nipponacmea schrenckii. The sequence goes on from JAUJPP010000001.1 coordinate 4,202,937, forward strand.
CCTTTGAAAACAGCCTCAACAGTGGCCCCCACTGAGTTATTTTATCGAGGAACTGAGAGACGATTAGTTGGATATATTATAGCAGTGATGACCCAATATCCTATAATAAATTGAGTATTACCAGTATATGTTTTTATATCCGATTAGTAATAATAGTGTTTTTAAATACTGTATGTTACTACAAAGTTGGACATTGTAACTCTGAATCAACCCGCAAGTGTCCCTTACATTTTTGCAATTCGGACCAGAAAGTTCCGACACATTTTTAACCAATTATCTTCGGAGGATAGCTTTGGTGAATTGGTAATGAAACGAGAAAGATCAACGCAGAGAGTTTTTGCCAAGGACCAGCTGGTAGGAAGGATCCCTGTCATGACGGACTTGTGAACCTAAGTTGTTATCCTTTTCAAATATAGTTGTTTCTTTCTTCTTTCAAACATGATGACTTATTACTAGTGGATTTGAACGGACAAAAAATTATGTAAAACTGTCCAATGGTGAGATATCTACTCCATACTATCTCGAAAGAAACGAGGTGAATCTCACAATAAGGTATCGAGTTGGAAAGTGCGTTTCAAATTTCCCTGGTTTATCTTAATCAGCGACCAGGAGGACCAGAAAGCCTACACGTGGTATAAAATGTATGTCCGCGGGAAGTAGAACGCACACTGGCGTTATGACAATCCTGACACGATTTATTTTCTAATGAGGACAAATGGGATATCAGCAATTAGTCTACCGATATCAGAAGGTGTTGAATCGGAAAAAGACTATAATTGCAAAATAAAGGAAGTAAGAAGATCTTTAAAAGGACAAAACACTCGAATCAAGTCAACTATAGTGAAATCTATTAACATGATGTTCCGAGTAGTCTAAAACGTAATTTAATTTTTTTTCCCTCTTATGAGAATTTGTAATTTAATTTGTGAAACGTACTTTACCAGTTGTATTTTAATGAATTTAATCACCAGTTTGTACACAGTGCTGCAAATTGAGAATGATTCTTCATTGATAACCTTATGTATCCACTTGTTTTATGTCCAGATGTTGTTACCTGAAATGGTACCAGTGTACACAGACGGAGCTAAACGCATAGTCATTTTAAGTCTGTAATTATTAAGATTTGATAATGCGTGCTAATGATTATATATGTTCATCAACGTTAACTCTTTAAGGTTAATAGAGTCTTGAAGTTGATAATCAAAATATTCAAATAAAGATTAAAAAAAACTAAGTGAATTTTATGGACCTGCGAAGCTTACTGATGTTCATTTGGCGTATACACGTAAATAAATTGGCTATAAGTTTCTGTGTAATTGAGTTTGTATTGCTTGTATATTAACCAGAGCTAATAGAAAATTAATAAATAATTCATTCCATTACTTTCAGAAGATCGGCAGCTTTGGGTTTTAAACATAACCTTTAAGCGAGCATTGCAATTTAAATTTCATAAGATCAACAAACTTATTATTAACTGATTATTGATCGCTTTTAATCTTTTTAGAATAACGAACAACATACATCCATTATTGATGGTTATCACATTGTTAAAATTGGCTTAATTAAGACGAAAACGCAGACTTTCTAATCAAATTATTAAAATTTGGACGATATTCTATACCAATACCATTATTACGAAATCGCTTGATTCAGTCCGAAGATTTCCTAATAATAACCGAGTTCCTATGTTCTATTGTAAGCCATAAATATACATCAAGATGCCAATGAAAAAGATGTAAACGCATTCTGCAGCCCTGATCAAGTTCCACATTTAATATTGCGTGTCTTTTCCAGTTTTCCTCTACTCCAACAAATCAGAAAATAAAACCATGAAACAATTCCATTCCAGGGCAACATTTCCTTTCATACGTAATGTTTAGATAAATATTTTATTTTACATCTCCCTTCATGCAGCTTCCACCTTTATTAGAATACCATTATGTTCATGAAGCCTTTTGAAAATGTCTCTACTATAACAAATTAAGCGAATAGTCTGGCATAATAAATTTTACCCATTATAAATAGTCTAGGATAATAAATAATTCTGTATACATGGATGTGATTAGGAAGTATAGTGACTAAGAGAATAGGTTAGATCTCAAGTCATTAAGTCCGTATACGAACAACACATTAATTAACCATTTACATACATGCAAGGTTTGGTGACCGCAACATCAAATTATATTAGATATTCTTGACTATAGATTAGTTTAGGGAAATTCATGTACGATATATGAAAGACATAATTGACTTAACCAGATGTCTTTTAAAATTTTTAAAAAGGGACTATTTATTTATGACGCAGTCCACCAAAAACATTGTATGCTGTGATTGATTAAATCTAGTTCGTGTTATTTTTGAAAATCTTTTTGAGATTTTAGTATTCCTGTTTTGACTATTTTTTGGTCTAAATATGGAATTTGATAACTAAAATTGCATTTTCTTGTGCAATTAGATGGTTAGAGAGTGGAAAGATAATTCTATTAAATTATTAATTGTCATTTTGCGTGCAAGTAAAGCTGATAAAATGTTGATAAAATGTAGTGGTCTTCTTTCTAGTTCAAAATTTTCAAAGTCATGATATATTGAATTTTTGTACAGAAAGTAGTAATGGCCAGGCTTTCAAGTGACATATTAGAAAGTTTTCAACAAGCTTTCTAGTTAAAGAAGTTTAAATGTTGTTATTTAACATGGTAACAGATGACAAAAAAACTACCGATCCTAGTCCATCTATTCAAGATCTAAATCAACCCACGAAAATCAATTTATTAAGCGTTTTTCAATAATCAAATGCATCTTCATGGATAATTTTTTAGTTTTTTGGATATTTTTTTATGTTATTTATGGTAGCACGTATATTTACTGATGAATATAGCTCTTACTGACCAATTTTAAAAATTTCAAATTTTATGTTCATTCTAAGAACTATTATCCCTTTAACCAATTCATTTTTAATTCTGGTTGCTGAAACACCATATTGATCACCATGGTACGGTGGTCCGTATACATCATTTTTTTTCTAAATTTTGGATTAAAAAACTGGAATATAATTAACCATGGGTTGTATATAAGACCGTTACCACATGTTGTATTATTGTCCATTTATAGAGACTACCGACAACATTGTACTCTGGGTTATATTTTAGAGCCAATTGTAATGTATTTTACAGAGTCCTATGATATCCTATCTGTTCTTACCTTTTGTGGAGCTAAAATTAATCCAGCACTGTCAGTTAGTACTCAGTTTTAGTACGGAGAGAAATAAAGACTTTTTGGAAGAAAATAAACTCTGGGTTATATCGTTTGTCTATAGAAATATAGTTTATGTACTAATTATATTTCTATTGTTGAACACTGTACTCTTGTAATGTATTAATTATATCTTGTGTATTGTGGAATCGAGGGAACACTGTACTCTTGTAATGTATTAATTATATCTTGTGTATTGTGGAATCGAGGGAACACTGTACTCTTGTAATGTACTAATTATATCTTGTGTATTGTGAAATCGAGGGAATACTGTACTCTTGTAATGTACTAATTATATCCTGTGTATTGTGGAATCGAGGGAACACTGTACTCTTGTAATGTACTAATTATATCTTGTGTATTGTGGAATCGAGAGAACACTGTACTCTTGTAATGTATTAATTATATCTTGTGTATTGTGGAATCGAGAGAACACTGTACTCTTGTAATGTATTAATTATATCTTGTGTATTGTGGAATCGAGGGAACACTGTACTCTTGTAATGTACTAATTATATCTTGTGTATTGTGGAATCGAGGGAACACTGTACTCTTGTAATGTATTAATTATATCTTGTGTATTGTGGAATCGAGGGAACACTGTACTCTTGTAATGTATTAATTATATCTTGTGTGTTGTGGAATCGAGGGAACACTGTACTCTTGTAATGTATTAATTATATCTTGTGTATTGTGGAATCGAGGGAACACTGTACTCTTGTAATGTATTAATTATATCTTGTGTATTGTGGAATCGAGGGAACACTGTACTCTTGTAATGTACTAATTATATCTTGTGTATTGTGGAATCAAGGGAACACTGTACTCTTGTAATGTATTAATTATATCTTGTGTATTGTGGAATCGAGGGAACACTGTACTCTTGTAATGTATTAATTATATCCTTTGTGGTGTGGAATCGCGTGTCTTATTTTCTGTGGGATGTTTTAAAATGCACATTAAAATGGCAAGTGATAAAGTTTTAATTTCGATCAATAACCTTTAGAAAACGAATACATAAGAAAATCATTTCAATTAAAGGTATTAAAAAAAATTCAAACAAGCTCTCTAAAAAGAAATTTTAATTCAAATAGATATAAATAACAATTAACTTTTTAAAAATGGCATCAGAAGCTCAGACCAAAAAAAAAAAAAAAAATACAACCAACCAAGTAAGGTATTTCGACCTATACCGCTTTCTGTTTACGATTACCTTTTTTTTCTCAATGTCTTGTTATTTCAACCTGTTCAACCTATATTGTTACTAGACAATAGTTACTAAACCAACAAGCAATCAATCAAATATATCCCCAAATAAGCACTAGCATTACTTAGCTCACTTCTCAATGAATTTAAATTATTAACATATAACATAATATAATGACTGAGACAATCGTTTAAATATTATGTTATTATTATAGATATGGATAATTAGATGGGAAATGTAATATATATCTACTATCAATACAGTATCGACCTCTATAAGGGAAAAGACTGATTTCCATTAGTGAGGACAGCCAGCCAGATTTAATGATTATTTACTTACATTTTATATACAATGTATCACTTTAGACACTGATTGAGTATCGTTGACCTTCTCACCATTTCAGTATTTCGGATACTAAAAGCAAGGTCACATTTACATAAAGCAATATCGCTTAATTTTTTAAGAGAAATGTCGCAATGTACATATAGCGTTAGGAGCCATGCCGTATATATAGCCTTAATAGCATTGCCGAACTCTGTACATAATATAGCATTAAGAGAAATGTCGCACGGTACATAGAGCGTTAAGGAATTATGCCGTACATAATATAGCAAAGCTTTATTCTGTACATAGTATAGCATTAAGAGAAATGTCAAATATATATGTATATATAGCGTAAATATCAATACTGCACTGTACATATAGCGCTAAGGGCAATATAGCACTGTATATATAGCGTTAAGAACAATATCGCACTGTACATATAGCGTTAAAAGCAATATCGCACTGTACATATAGCATTAAGAGAAATATTCCACTGTACATATAGCGTTAAAATCAATATCGCACCGTACATATAGCATTAAGAGCAATGTCGCAATGTACATATAGCATGAAGAGAATTGTCGCAATGTACATATAGCGTTAAGAGAAATATCGCCCTGTACATATATTTAAAAGCAATGTCGCATTGTACATATAGCGTTAAGAGCAATGTCGTATACAATAGAATACATGCAATGAATCTTTATATAGTTTTCAGAGGAACGTACTTCATTATAATTATAGCGTGTACATAAGCGTGAGAGGCAATGGCACCTTTATTATGGATACATGTATAGCGTTATGAGCGATATCACTTTCTATAAATACACAGTGAGATAATTGCTTAATTATATGAAACCGTAACCTTAAACGAAGGTTTACAGTGAAACTATAGATGAGTATGATTTCTGTTTTATATTCTTATTATGTCATGGATTTTACAAACCTCTTGAATGCACAAGTAGTTTACTTCAGTGAATGAACATCAAAAATAAGATTTCAGCAATTATGAAAGCTAACCTTGGCCGGTTTCCTGATAATGATCATCAAGCCATTCAGTTGTTAAGTGGAGAAAGAAAAACATCAAAATTATGTGATACCGATCAGTTCGTTACTACGAATTACTTTGATAAGACATCCCAAAATACACCGACAATCTTCTCTGTTAGAAAGGCGTCCTATACTCCCATTTGTATAAAAAGAGGTTTATTTGAATCGTGTATTATAACATTAATAGGACTTCACATTCTTCTATCCAAATAACATGACCTCTATTTAAATTTTATAACCACACTTACGGCTTCAAACACACAAAGACTACAGCACAAAGCATCAAACATCAGATTGATTTTTATCAAAAATACCAGATTAAAAATAAAAGATCGGGCTTGATCAGACCTAATCACCTGATTCTAAATAATCAATAAATCAATAAATTTGTGAATATGTCTGTTATGAAACTTTTTTTCTGATTGCACAACAGCAACTCCACAATACTTTGGTTATTTATAAAAATTCAACCATTATCAAACCATGAGCCATGAAAATTACCAACCCAGTTATGACTTGACTGCAGTATTCCACGCAAATGTGTGACATGTTAAACGGATGTGAAGTCTTGCTGAGTAGAAGCCTAGACTTTTCTAATTGAAGAATGGACCCTTTTTGTAACAAATTTAGCAGTATATGTATATCTACGTATTGGACCTATCGGAAACTATCTAGACAGTGGTCTACATAAAAGTCCTTGAATCGTTGTCTAGTGCTGATATTTCATGATAAAAATAGGCCAATACTTAGTGAGTGAAGCATTTGAGGTCACTTCTTTAATAAATACCTTTCAAATTGGATCTCACTGAAGTCTGATAGTTTTGTTTGAAGTCACGCATTTGATTAGGAGTGTATTAGATATCAATGCAAAAACATCTTATGTTTTACTACTTCTTTGTTAGTCCAAAAAAATCTGAATACTGCTTCACTCAGTCATAGTAATTTTCTTTTGATAATAGCACGTCCTGTCTGGCAATTACTCTGAATATATACTTGTATACGTTCTTCAACCAACTGACTCAAACTAAAATAGCTTCTTCTTTATCTATGACAAAACTATAAAGAATGCAGCTTGTGTCAGAGTAACTGCTGATATCGGATAATACACAGTGGCGTTTCTAAGCGAAATAAAGTGAAGGGACAACGTAGGGGGTGGGGAAGGGTTGGGTCCGTTTCAGCCTCTGTTCGGGGTATAGACCATACAGAGACCCATCTTCTCGGACTGGTGTTAACCATTTATTCGGACCGTATAAACGTTTTGTCTAACTCTCTATCAGCACTTTAATCTATTTATAATCACTTCTAGAACAATAATCACCAGCAGTAATCGAATAAAACGGCTAATACTAACACTTCATTGACCTTCATTTATACCTCCTAAATCGTTTCATTACATTTCGTTTATACATAAGGTTTATCGAAACTATTGACAGATGAAATAAATGCGTAAGAAATAGAACTAATTACTGTTTGGAAATAACCACTGATGTTAAAAAATGAAATAAATGGAGTTTTACATCCTACTCTTCTATACGTAATGGGCTAATGAAGATGGTCAACGCCATGCAGGGTACAATAAGGGGAATTGCCTACTCTTTTTTAGATTTCCAACTGTCAAGGGATCTTTAATGTGCACAGCCTGTAGCTCACGAAGACTCGGGTCCCATCCCAACCACAAGACGCCTTTTTCATGTCAGCCCCTCAGAACTACAACAAGGAGAAACCGAGTTGAAAAATCCGAAAGTTCATCTCAACCTTTGCCGTGATTGAACCCCCTTGTTTGCGACAAGCATATTATAATTTACTGAGCGACTAGCAGCTATTAGAAATCCTAACCACCATCTGTTCGACCTATTAAAACAAGTGCCCTTTAATGGCCTTGATATACAGTCAATCCTAGAATTAAATTGCGGTCAATTTACCAATAACCAATATAACAGAATGTAATAAAATTCCTCGATAACGTACTTGTAACCATCATGAAGGTTGTATTGACCAATTACTAAGCTATATTGTCTCATAGTTCACATAGCTAACTACTATACCAACTATTACAAAGAATCTCCAATAACTATTGAAGCAAATATACCAATATATTAGGTGAGTAAACAACACTGATCAAAGGCTTTTTTGCTTAATTTCGTAATACGCCTAGTCATAAAATATTACAAAATAGCTCGCATGGCTATTATGCTTAAATTATTTTAAGTGCAGTTTTTCCACAATTTGAAAGTAAAACCTTCAACAATTATTTTTTAAATTCAAAATACGCTATTATGATCAAAGTCTTTATTACATGTTCAATGATTCTGCAATTGGTCGTTTTTCATTCTTTTATTCTGTGCAAATTCAAACTAATGCAGATGGCATATAACATGAAAAATAAATGTAGGTAGAAATAGCAGAAAAAAAGCCATTCTGTTTTATGAAAAACATTTCACAATGTCTGGATACCCGGAATAATATTATTTTCTTATCTACAAAATAATTTTGGCTTTAAGATGCCAAGTACGATGTTAAGGTTTTACCAATACCACATAACTATCTCTTTTAATGTCAATAGAGATGTGTCTGGAATTAATACCAGATCAGATTGATACCGACCGACAATCATTGCTCATTGTCTAAAATAACAAAACTCTTTAGAAGATCTCATATCAGAGATCGCTGGTTCGAATCCCGTTCGGGTCTCAGCCAATTTTCAGCACGACAATCTGTGCTATACAAAGAAAGTGTTATCCAAATAAAATATTGTTGCAACGCCACTTTCTAAATGACATTAAGTCATCTCATATCAGAACAGAAACTTATGAATTCGGAGTAATGCGAGCAAGTCTCCCATAGAGCATCCGAAGGTCCTTTCCTGATATTTTTTCTTAGAATTGATTGTAAACATATATTTTGATTCAAAAATGGTTAAAATTTAAAAAGACCTTGAGTGGGGGTTCCTTCCGAGGGTGGGGGGGGGGGGTTTGCTTCTCTTGTACCTCATATGGGACGAGCGAGCTTTTCAAATAAAACAATGGCGTTTGCTTCGTCGTCGACCTGGGTAATGATAACGCTGAGGTATTAGTCTACTCTTTCTATATCCTGTTGACAATGAGAAGGAAACATACGTATTCTGACAGGGCCGGCCTAGTTTTCAATCTTGACGTCTGTCTGCATATTACAGGATTCTTTCTAATGAATTCCATTCTGACTTGATTATTCGAGAACCGTTTTTTTGACAAAACCCTTGTCCAAAATAGCTACCAATGCCAATTTTTTTGATCTTTTGTCCTTTTCCTCCGACAGTTGTCACTTGGCTTCTCAATAAATATAGATATTGTCTAAGATTTAGGCCAAGGACAAATTAGTCAGCATAATAAGTTGCCAAGATATTCATAATTGTCTCCTGGAAGTTAATTATGATGCATCATGTGTCTGCAGTTATGTTATATTAATTAAAAGTCACCTCAAGATAAACTCGACATATCCCAATTACTATCCATAACTCAAACATCACAAGACAACACCACCACTAACAGGGTTGTTTACGAGTAGAAATACAATGAATGGAGTTTTACGTCGTACTCTTCTGTAACTAATTGGACTAATGAAGACGAGTTTGTAAGGGCAGCAAACTTAACCTACTCTTTTCTGGCGAGGAATCTTTAACATGCACAACCAGTAGCAAAGGTTTTTCTATCCCACGACTGACACACTTTCACTAACAAGGTGTAAACTTGGTGGAAAAATCAGGGATTTGACCATTGCATCCGTTGGAATCAAACGTTAACTTGTCATCTACCAACAACTACATAGTTTGCGATATAAGCATCCCCTGGAAGCAAACGTTAACATGCCATCTATCAAGAGCTACTTAGTTTGTGATATCAGCATCGGCTGGAAGCTATCGTTAACTTCTACCAACAACTACCTAGTCTATGATATCAGTTAGCTGTAAACAGACGTTAACTTGTCATCTACCAACAGCTACCTAGTCTGTGATATCAGTTAGCTGGAAGCGAAAATTAACTTGTCATCTACCAACAACTACTAGTACCTAGTTTGTGATATCAGTTAGCTGGATGCTAACGTGAACGTGTCATCTACCAACAACTACCTAGTTGAGTATAACAGCATCCGCTGGAGACGAACGTTCACTTGTCATCTACAAAACAAGCAGCCATACAAAAATACTGAAATCTTTTATTTATGTGTTTGTCCATGAATTCGTCATGCAACCATACAACTTTTACACCTGAAGTCAATTAGTTCAAAGAGCATGAAAGTAGGGATGTAAACACACACATCCTCCTGTAAGTTAGATTACTGTCTATAGGATTTAATTAAAGAGTAAACATGTAATTGAAGGTAAAGTTTAGCCTCTTTCATCCAGTTCCTTTATGGGGTGTAACAGTAACGAAAAGTGGTCTCTAACAACTGTTTACAATCTTGAAAATTAACTTAGTCTATACTGGCTATTAAATCTAAAAAATATATTGGTGCCGGGCAACATCAATAAGAAAAGCTTCCGTTTGCATTAATAATTCGGAACACGGATATTAATATTTATCTAAAGGAAACGATCAATTTATGAAATATTAACTCGAAGAAATTGTGGAGGTCACAATTTTGTTTCTGATGTGAACAAGTCGTTTGAGACTTGAAGATCGAACTTTGTCTCATCGTAATTACCACCCTTGAGAGCAATAATATAGAATAAAACCGTAAGATCTAGACTACCTCCTCATTGCAGACTACATCAAGTGTTGTTTCACGTGTATAGAAAGTTGATATAATTGGCTGTATATGAACCCGGCATTCGTAGATACATCAACAGATTTTAAGATATCAAAGATATCGAATCCCAAGACTCTCTCGAGATTTCACAAAATGATAAACAATGTTTACATAAGGTCTCACGAGAACTTTTTGACCATGTAGAAGATTATGGATATGAATGTTTGAAAATCATATTTAATTTAGTTCTTATATTACTATTTATAAGACAGATAGAAATAGGCGAAGGTAGCATGTGAAACGTTATATAAATGTCAGAAATAGTATATCCTTATATCTAATTATTCTTTATCTTATATTGATTGTAGATATATAATAAATAACTTATTTAGAAATAACTTATCAACATTAAATGTTTGAAATGAAACAGCCACCTAAAAAAACAAAATGGTCAACACAATATTTCTACACATCTTTAGTTTGTTTCAAAATATATATATTTATTAAGATTTTTATTATTATTATTCCTGGATCAAATTCAGTCACGCCAACGGTTGTTACCAGCCACGACTGAGATTAACATCTAACGACCCATTCCAATTTGTCGTAACCTGTTTATAGATTACGGTCGTTGGCCCTTGATTCAAGGCAGAGGGACTTTTGGTACAGAGTGTCTCATCGGATTCATCGCAGACGACGTGGATGTGGACGTGAAGTTCTCCTGCATCAGGAAATATGATTAACCGGATGGTTCGAGATTCAAACAAAACATGTATTGCCTTATACAATACAATACACGAGTATGTATATACCTTTAAGAGAAAAAGGGCCCGGAACAATTTAATTTTTCCCCTAGCTATATACGCTAATACGTGAAGATATAATTATATAACTAAATAGTATATAATACGGTTTCTTAACGTGTAATGAAATGTATATTGATAATGACATTTATATAAGTAAGATCTGCTGTAAAATAAGGCGATATAGGTGCTCATCACTAATTAATACTTTATAGAACATCTTTCTTAGTTGATAATTCATAATATAACAAAACCTCCAATAAAAATAGAGGAAAAAGCCTTAAATAAATCATCTTCACTCACAATTCCAGTCCACCCAGCTGTAAATGGGTACGGATAATCCGGGAAAGATCAATGCCAAGAAGTTTTGCGAAGGACCAGCTGGTAGAAAGGATCCCTGTCACGGTTTACTTGTGAACCTAAGTGGCTAAGTTGTCATCCTTGTAAAATGCAGTTGCTACCTTCTTCTTCTTTGTTGGTCTTTATTAATCTAGAGCTAGGGTAAGGGTATCAGAAAAGAGACGCTCAGTTTGGTTTTGTAGTGGTTTTCCTTCACAGTCCACTTCGACTTGATTTTAAATCATAATAGAGGGAATAAGCCATCACCTTGACCAGGTTTATATAATAGATTAATAATAGTCTATCTCTGATTTATACAGTTACATACATCATCGAATATATTACTAGTATATATTGATCACAAACTAGATCTTATTACTTCACGGAATGAACTTCCGGTTCTCTCCGTTTATCTCCCCTGTGTATTTGCTCTAATTTGTCACATAGACAATTTGGTTTCCACATTTTTTTAAAATTTTAAAACTTTTAACTTTATTGCCCCAAAAAATTGGGGTCAACAATTTTTTGGGACCTCCAAAAATTAAAAACCAAACGTTTATAAAAAATCAATATGAAAAATGGCACCTAAAACAAAAAAGGGATTTCAATTTGGGTGAATTTGAGACCAAAACATTAAAATCAAAATATTTAATTTCTAATTAAGGGCTGGTTTTTAATAAATTTTTCCCACTAAAACCACTGTAATTCTCTTAGGCCTCTTTAACCCTATGCTATGCCTCAAAAACTTTTAAACATTAATCTCTGAATTGTAACCCCTTTTTGTGCTTGTGCCTTCTGTTGAATCGTAACTTGTTACCTCCCAACCACTCTATTCTCTACAATAAGTGAACACTGCTTTAACCTCTGTGCTAGTGCCTTCTGTTGAATAGTAACTTGTTATCTTTCAACCACTCTAATCTCTACAATTAGTGAACAGTGCTTTAACCCTGTGCTAGTGCCTTCTGTTGAATAGTAGCTTGTTACGATTCAACCACTCTAATCTCTACAATTAGTGAACACTGCTTTAACCCTGTGCTAGTACCTTCTGTTGAATAGTAACTTGCTACCTTTCAACAACTCTAATCTCTACAATTAGCGAACACTGCTTTAACCCTATGCTAGTACCTTCTGTTGATTAGTAACTTGTTACCATTCAACCACTCTATTCTCTACAATTAGTGAACACTGCTTTAACCCTTTACTAGTGCCTTCTGTTGATTAGTAACTTGTTACCATTCAACCACCATAATCTCTACAATTAGTGAACACTGCTTTAACCCTATGCTAGTACCTTCTGTTGAATAGTAACTTGTTACCTTTCAACCACTCTAATCACTAAACTGTATAAGTTTATTGACTACCAATAATAATAGTTAATTTTATAATTTATTTTAACATGTAACTATACAATATACAGTCCTGTGAACAAACCACATCCTTTAATAATCCATAACTTGACGGCAACGATATTCTGATGATAAACCCAGTCACCGACCAATATCAGGTCTGACCAGCGACACCCGCCAGTAGACTATTGTGTAGCCCCTATCTATATGAAAATTCACCCCATGCTACTTATTTCCTTATCAACGGGCTCGGAGAGACACCTTTCAAATTTGTCCCCTACCCCTACCTCTATTTTATTTTCTAGTTACGTCTCTGTGAGCTCCTTATGTAATCAATGTTTGCTAGCTGCTATGATATACAGTAAAATATGTTAATAGCCAAACACCATTACAAAACCTGTCAAAGTGCACAAGCTGGTTAAATCAAACAATTCACGCTGTTTGTCTTTGTACTGTGTTGCTATCAACATAATATGTTATATAAATTGAACATTTATTGTAAAGATTTATCGAAACGACGTCAAAGCTGTGATTATAAATATAAATAATTACTTCTGACATTGATGTCAGTTTCAAGGTCATAGTTGTCTAAAATCAGTTGATTATCATTCATTAATTATCATTTACCTATATCTATACTATGAAGGTAAGTAAGTAATTAATTCTGGAAGGAAGAAAGTATGAATCGAAATCAATATGATTATTTCCCTTGCTTCTCTTGATTTGATTTGATTTGATTTATTTGGTTTGAAGTTCTGAGAGGTACTGGCCTTCAATTGTTTACAAACAAGTTAATCCGCTCTTAATTACCAATAATCAATTTTATTTTTCATTAAGTTTGGATTTTGGATGTGATCAGCCATTAAATCTATAATATTTATTTTCAGTCAGCGAAATGTCGGTGACGACTGTCAGTTGGCCCCCACCCCAAGGAACACAATTAACTAATAATGATCAAATTAAATAAAATAAATCATTTTGAATAAAAATATTTCAATCCCCCACTAAGCCATTGATTAATTTACATACAGGTCTCAAAAACAAATGAAATGAATGGAGTTTTACATCCTATTCTTCAGAACCTAATAGGCTAATGAAGACATGCAGGGTGCAGTGAGGATAATTTTGATAGGACTTGGAGAAAAGTATTCTGTATATTCCAACAGTCGAGGGATCTTAAATATGCACACCCTGTAGCACACAGGGCCTTGGTTGATTGTCCCATCCGAACGACTGGAGGCTTTTCCATGTCAGCCTCTCCGACCTGCTTCCGTAAGTTCATCTCAACACAGAAGTCTCAGAAAACAGAAGAGCTTAATGTATGTTGAAAATACTGATGTCTATGTACCTTGCTCTGTTTTCTTTCATCAACACCGATGTCTATGTACCGTGCTCTGTTGTCTTTCATCAACACCGATGTCTATGCACCTTGCTCTGTTTTCTTTCATCAACACTGATGTCTATGTACCTTGCTCTGTTTTCTTTCATCAACACCGATGTCTATGTACCGTGCTCTGTTGTCTTTCATCAACACCGATGTCTATGTACCTTGTTCTGTTTTCTTTCATCAACACTGATGTCTATGCACCTTGCTCTGTTTTCTTTCATCAACACTGATGTCTATGTACCTTGCTCTGTTTTCTTTCATCAACACTGATGTCTATGTACCTTGCTCTGTTGTCTTTCATCAACACCGATGTCTATGTACCTTGTTCTGTTTTCTTTCATCAACACTGATGTCTATGTACCTTGCTCTGTTTTCTTTCATTAACACTGATGTCTATGTACCATGCTCTGTTTTCTTTCATTAACATTGATGTCTATGTACCATGCTCTGTTTTCTTTCATTAACATTGATGTCTATGTACCGTGCTCTGTTTTCTTTCATCAACACCGATGTCTATGTACCTTGTTCTGTTTTCTTTCATCAACACTGATGTCTATGCACCTTGCTCTGTTTTCTTTCATCAACACTGATGTCTATGTACCTTGCTCTGTTTTCTTTCATCAACACTGATGTCTATGTACCTTGCTCTGTTGTCTTTCATCAACACCGATGTCTATGTACCTTGTTCTGTTTTCTTTCATCAACACTGATGTCTATGTACCTTGCTCTGTTTTCTTTCATTAACACTGATGTCTATGTACCATGCTCTGTTTTCTTTCATTAACATTGATGTCTATGTACCATGCTCTGTTTTCTTTCATTAACATTGATGTCTATGTACCATGCTCTGTTTTCTTTCATCAACACCGATGTCTATGTACCGTGCTCTGTTTTCTTTCATCAACACCGATGTCTATGTACCGTGCATTGTTTTCTTTCATCAACACCGATGTCTATGTACCGTGCATTGTTTTCTTTCATCAACACCGATGTCTATGTACCGTGCTTTGTTTTCTTTCATCAACACTGATGTCTATGTACCATGCTCTGTTTTCTTTCATCAACACTGATGTCTATGTACCGTGCATTGTTTTCTTTCATCAACACTGATGTCTATGTACCGTGCTCTGTTTTCTTTCATTAACATTGATGTCTATGTACCATGCTCCTCTGTTTTCTTTCATCAACACTCATGTCTATGTACCGTGCTCTGTTTTCTTTCATCAACACTGATGTCTATGTACCGTGCTCTGTTTTCTTTCATCAAGACTGATGTCTATGTACCGTGCTCTGTTTTCTTTCATCAACATTGATGTCTATGTACCGTGCACTGTTTTCTTTCATCAACACTCATGTCTATGTACCGTGCTCTGTTTTCTTTCATCAAGACTGATGTCTATGTACCGTGCTCTGTTTTCTTTCATCAACATTGATGTCTATGTACCGTGCACTGTTTTCTTTCATCAACACTGATATCTTTGTATCGTGCTATTTGTTTCTCATTCAATGATTCTCCTTACTTTCAGGAACATATCCGTAACTCTTAATATGTATATAAGGTATCCATTCCCTGTATATTATTGACTCAGGTTACATCAGGTATTCTATTAATTATTTTTCTTAA
The DNA here is from genome assembly GCA_030562195.1 of Nipponacmea schrenckii. Taxonomy (NCBI): domain Eukaryota; kingdom Metazoa; phylum Mollusca; class Gastropoda; family Lottiidae; genus Nipponacmea; species Nipponacmea schrenckii. The sequence goes on from JAUJPP010000001.1 coordinate 4,218,991, forward strand.
TTAATCATGGCATAATATCATCTAACCTCTAACCTTGACAACAGTCTCTGGTCGACCAAGTTGATTAACGAGCGCTAAAAGAGTTTTTAATAAACATGGCATAGTGGAGGCGAGTGTTTAGTTATCTTTATTAGCAGTAACATCGTTAGGCGTTGGAGGCCATTGGCCTTGATATTAGCCCCTGGTTGAACAAGTTGATTTAAGAGTATGTGGTTTACAAAGCACAGATGAGTATCATTTACACCCATAATTTCAGAGTAATCTTCTCTATATGTAAATTACAGCATAATTGCACAGTACATATAAATATACTGAGTAGTAGTACTGACTCTGTATTACAGTCTGCTGAAATCCGCCATTTCACACCATTCGACAACTAAAGGTTTGATATCAAACCGTAGAGATTACTGTGGCAATATACATAAGGGCAAGGGTGAACAAAACGGTGTTAATGTTCTTTAAGTTATACTTACGCCGTAAGTTATGTTTGTTTTGTGTTTGTGTCTTTTTTTTATACAACTAAAAACAAGGTTCGTTACCCTTGAAATTATTGGCCAGTGCGTTAGCTAAATCTAACAAAAATCCTTTCGTTGTTATATGGAACTCAGCAATAGAGAATAAAAAATTAATATATTTATTGTTATAAGTCCTACAGGTCCTACAGATCCGCTTCACTAGCGTTTTATAGAATATTGCTTTTAAGAGATGTGAAAAGACTTCAATATGGTTAACTTCTAGGCTATATGCCCCGATTGACAAATAGATGAACTAAGCTTGTAATATGTCCGCATCTTAAACCCCTTATCAATATTGGGCAATATCGATAATAATGTACAGATAAAATCCATCCAGTCATGGCCGTAAGTCTAAACCTGTTTTTATTATTAATAAAATGAAATACTTTAACATCGATTCCAATTCCTATTATATACAAGTGACAACAATCTACATTGAAACGTCAAAAGTTATTAGATATCTAGAAGTATATACCAATAATAATGTTGTGTCTCGCCATACATGTCACAGATTATTATAATTCCTTACAGATTTTCTGAGCTCACTACACAATCAAATCAGATTATCGTACGATATTAAAACAGAACTCTCATCAATAAAACTTTTGAATATGCTCGGCAGAAGAATGGGCATAAAATTCCATTCTTTTCATTATTCTGAAAAAAATTACAAAACTTAATGTTAACGATTAACCGTTCGATGAATTATGTTTTATTGTACTTTTAGATGTAAGAGTACAACTAAATTAGTGGCGTCATTCTATTTATATAAAAAATAAATAGCTAAAAGGTCACTGTCTTCATATCATTAGCAGGGAATAGTTGGGTTATTACATACCACATGCTAATAATAAACTAATCATTAATTTTTTTATATAACGCCGCGAATTAGCAAGGTATGGTATCTGTCGCGAGATTATTAATACGGTATATTTGAGACGAATTGGATACACAAGGTGCGTGTACGATCTAACGTTCCACTAGTTTCTACTGAATCCTTGTACCCCTTCTTCCTAAATTCCTTATCGGGATTATTATTGTAGGACGACTTAAATTATGTTAGTACACAAATGCTACATTATTAAACAACCTGTCAGAAAAATATAAGATTTACCCTGGGACCTGTTTCACAAAATTTTAACAAAGATACAATCAAGATTTAAGAAATACAGTAACCTCATTGGTTAATAAAAACTTAATTTTAGTGATTGACCAATCTGACCATTGAAACACCTAAATCATCCTAAGTTTCGTGAAACAGGCTCCTGGACCTTCAGGTTAGCGAGCAAGCATCTTACTCATTGACCCACCAGGGCCCTTGGATAATTTGTAAGTAAGGGAAAATATCTAAAATTCTTTTTGTTTAAATTATTTTTACTGTAAATATTTTTTATTGGATGAGAGAATCGACAGCAGAACCAAGGCTAGAAGTTGAAGATAACACTCTCCCCCTCTTTATCGCCTTGGAAAAAGAAATTAATAGTGTGGCTGGTGATTATTTATCAACACTTCAATAACCAATCCTTTTTATACAGTTTTATCTCCTTTCAACATTCATCTTTATATCTGCTCTTACACATTACCATCTGTAGGTTATACATGATACGAGAACACGTCTGATCTGGACATGAGGATAATTATGAGACATTATAAAAGGTGTCGCCTCTCCGGACTACTTTTTCTATACCGGAAAATATCACATCCCCTTACATCATTCAACTGATGAAGTCAGCCGTTGTAATTTAATGGACTCCAATAATTAGGTTCGGGTTTGTTATTTCTATGAGGTAAGTTTCGCGATAGTTTCGGATGATGTAGGTTGTATATACAGACAGTCAATGATGATGTTTTCTGAAACCCTGGTTTCCCGAGCTTACGACATGCCTGTGACATCTCAGTCTTTGAGATTTATATCAATTCCCCAGATCACAGCGGGAAAGATTCAGACTGATCAAATTAACTTATATATAATTTGCCTGACGAAACTGATATGACTGTAAAAAAACCAAGCCATCTTAATTATTTGAAAAGATAAACTTACTTCATGTAATAATCATAATAATAATAAGCTATATATTTCTTATGGTTAGAATTAAGCCCGATCTGCAAGGACATGGACGTTTAACATTCAGCCGATTTAGAGACAAACATAAATGGCAGCAAACATGGAGTAAATAAAGATCGTTTCCTATCATGGTATCTTCGAAACTATTATTACATGGATAATCGTACAGTCTATTACTAATCTACTACACGTTCTTTTTTTTTTTTTTAAACAAAAAGTACATTGAAATATTTTTTCCATATCATCAATTGTATTGCGCCCATTGGCTAAAAGTAAGAAAGGACCATGTCCTTGTGTAATGGACCAAATTCTGTAAAATGTAAAGTAAAAAGTCTTTTTTGTCCCCAGGGGCTGAATATTAGACAGGACCACGTCCTTGTGTATTGGACCTAATTCTGACCCATGTAAAATAAAAAGTGTATGTTTGCCCCCTGGACTGAACGTTCGACAGGACCCAATTCACTGGCATTAACCCTTTGAGGTCGCATTTAATCGTCCAATCGATGTGCTGTGTGCTACAAATATGCCTTTAAGCTTAAGTGCGAAGAACAGTAAAAACATTTCCCCATAATATTAATGCTACACTAGGTTGGTCGTAATTGGAAATAATTTTTTAAGTTGTAATTTGATTCTTCGATGAAGATGCAGATGTAAATTGAATATTGCCAAAATGGAGTCTTATTAAGTGGGTTATATTAAAATCAAATATAACAATCAGACTTACCTTGCAAATAGATATATTACAGTAGAATTTCCAGCAGTCCCAATAACGAATACTATCATCATTGAAACAGCTGCTATAATACTGGCAAATTCATTTACGGGAGGCCACTTCCGCCAGTGAGGGTGCCAGAAAGCCTCCCCTGTTACATTCGTATCGTCATAATCCCCATGGTTCAACCAAAATGAGTGATACAAAGTTAAATCCTTATTGGAATGTTCGTTGTAGGAAATATTCCCCTCCATTTTAAGGAAAGGGGGTGATGATTTGTTACCGTGTATAACACATGACTTCACTCTGCGATTTGTTGCTCATTTTCACGGTTCAGAAAGTCTTGATTAAGTGTAAATGAATGGTCTGTTAGAAGATACAGTCAATGGAATAACTAATCAATATTTTATATAACTGTAACCTATAAGCTAAACGTCCAGCTGAGGATTACCAATGTTCCAATGAACAAACACAGCGATTTATGTCTTCACACTTCCGTTAAACAATATTAAAATTATATCAAATTTTCCTTTTCACTTTAACAAATATGATTTTTTTTTCACTTATGTGATTTATACCTTTATATAACTATATCAAAAAACATGTTGAGCCATGTGGTGCAACGAAGTGGTAACGAAATTCATAATTACCAAGGAGGTACTTACGAAGTAATCACACGTCTTGAATTTCCATCAAAGAGATTGCCAATAATGATACTGTGAGTTGTTCAAGTAAATGCTGAAAACATCATCGGTAATTGTATCGAATATAACGGTTTTGGTGCGAATATCGTTGTTCCATTAATTTATAGCTTGTTTATTTCTAGTACTGAAGATAACATCCAGATTCAATGTGCATTAACATGTTATCCAAAAAACTAACTTGATACCACAAACAACCAATAAAGAATATCAAAGTCTGTTATCATCACATGATAAATGTCAATAATCAATTAGTTTATATCGCTTAAGTCAATAGGTTTATAGGTTCCAAAACATTTATAGCGTGTTAAGTAAGTAACATAATAAATCCATATAGTTTCCAGTAAGCGATGGCAATACAATCACCTTTCATCCTTACACAACACTTCTCCAAACCTCTTTAATAAATTGGTGCATCATTTAGTGCCAAATGTCTTATACTTCATATAGTATTGAACAAATCGATGGCAAATAACTTAATATTTATCATAAAACAGCCATAACAGCATTCCAATGTCTTTACATGTAGGATGCAGAAAGATTCAGTGATAAGTTCCTTCTAATTAAAAATACCATTAAATCAATTCCCGCCGTTCTAGACTCTCGACTAGATTAATAACATAGTATTATAAGTGAAGCCACTTTCAATAAAACAAAACATCCGATAGTACATTTGTCTTTTAACGTAACTAAACAACTTTTTGAGATCGAATTAAGATCTTTATAACGTTTGGCAAACACTTTATATCTTCATTAAATACTCGTAATAATTTTGCCACCAGTGTTGTTTAATTGTTCACAATATGTCATTATGAACTACATATAAAAATTAAAACACTCATAAACTGTACATATATTGTTAGTGTTCGGCGTAAATTCTCAAAACGAAACGATAAAGGAATCAAACAGTTTATATTTGCATGAAAATTAGATAAGAAATAACCCGTTCACATATTATCCTCGAGTATTTTGTTCACAACTTCCTTTTCTTTATCTATATTAAATCATCAATACTAGGATCAAAATGTTAATTCAAATCTGATTGCAAAATTACCCTGTTTATCCTTCGGCTGATCATTTATTAATATAGACCCATAGCAATCCGCCATATATTCGCTCGATACATAGAAAATACCACGTTTAAAGATACTACTAGTATAAGGTGTGAGGCGAAACGAAGAATATATTGATCCCGCGGTTCGTTGACAGATGAAGAAAACTTTTTTCGACTTTGTTACATTCTAGGTATTTTTTCTCACTTCCTTACAGACTTCAAACTTGTAAAAAAGTTGGACATTTATCTCTGGGTTATATTCTAGGGGACGATTCTGGTTTAATATTATCTTTTATTGAAAGTCCAATACTCAACGGTTGTTTTAAAGCCCATAGCCAGCTCAGTATTTCGCGATAGTGGGTGGGTGGCACAAATATGTTCTAGTATATTGCCTGGGTACTTTGTTGAAAGATCTTAGTACAAAATCAGCGGCCGAATTCAAGATGATTTAAAAAAAAATTAATTTATAAAAAGAGTGAATTGTTGTCGTACGTGAGCCACTGTCGAATGGATAGTATTTATAATCAACTAACCAAATCATTTAAAAAATCGAAGCAAATGCAATAAATATAAAACAGATCAGTAATTTTGTCATTTCATCACAACAGTTTATGATTTTTAACGAACTAAATATAATTGATTCGTTTATACTAATGTTATATTGAAATGTGTATATGAAGTCACAAGCTTCAGTAGAAATAGAAAGAATATTTTAGATCAACCCTGCAGTAGTCCTACACATTTTGGCTTTGTTTTGATTAACCTTTAGGCTACGCACATACAGTTTGTGAACACATACATATAAAGGTTAAATTGATCTGAAGCACTGATCCTTATAATGAAATTTCGTTGTCTGTTCACCCGAATAATCGATGATGCTTTGAAACAGTCTAATTTACCATACCAAATACACAATCATCGGTTTGGATCAACGATATTTTTGTTATTGGGATAACACTTTCTTGGTACAGCACAGATTCTCGTGCTGAAAATTGGCTGAGACCCGAAGGGTTCCGAACCAGCGATCTCAGAGTCAGGCACCTAATCGCCAGCAAAACATCGGTTTGGATAATTATGTGGATTAAATACCCTTTATCTGTGCTAGAAATATTTAAACTAAACTTTTTAATTCGGATATTTAGTAATTTCACTTCTGATAATACTGATAATAGTTTACTGAGGCAGTCATCATAATTACCTCCCTAATCGAGTTTAACTTCTATGGTTTATTTTAGATTGAAATAGGCCTACTTTCCGTATCAGTCTTACATTTCTTAGATAAATTTACAGCCCCGAGACAAGAATAAGCACATTCTCAGTACCTTATAAATATATTCTGGTTCCTCGTATTTCAGATTACAACAGTAAATTTCTTTTTCCTTGCGGCTATTATTCAGATTAAACTAGAATTAATATTTTCTATATATCCTGCTCACACGACCACCTTTATTAAGAGCCCACCTTTAATAAGCAACCACAATAAAGTTCCCCCGTACGAGTTTTCAATGTAATGAATGACTAATAAGCGACCACCTTCATTTCGTGACCAGCGACCACATATTTACACTCCCAAGTCATCAAAATGACTCAACTAAGCAAACATACAACATTGGGAATACATGTAGTTTAAATGCTTTTATATGATAATAACTTTAATGCTTTATTTAATGTCCATGTTTATAGCTTTTCTAATCCCTTACATTCATACGATTTACACTGGCCTTTTGTTTCATAACTTTACTAAACGAGATTCGAATCAAACTGAAACATTGTCAACCAACTGAACTTGTTTATATTATTGTTAAATATCTTGACACTGCTTTTGTGTTGCACTGAAATACAGGATTACTCGTGGCTGTAGATTTGTTTGTCAATTCTTATGAATTGAATGGCCAGAGAATTATCACCAAGAAAACAAATATCTATGCAGATCTTTTTTGCGTTTTCAATGAAAGTCAACAATAATCTTGCATCGGAGAGAGAAACAGTTTGTGTCAATTCAATGTCAATTTCTTATGCTCAAATAATAGCTCCAAAAAACTTAGATGTTTGGTGTCCAAAAAACTTAGATGTTTGGTGTCTAAATGATATAAAGTTTTTAAATGGCATTCAGCAAATTTGAATACGATATATAGGCACAGCTTTATGGAACAAGAATCACTGGTTAAAATTATATGATTAAATGCAGGAATACTGTAAATTGTGGAAAGGATACACGATATAGATGTATAGCTTTATTTCAGCTATTAACGGCTTGTATTTGAAATCATTCCTATTAGCTACAGATGTCTGTCGTTTATCGAATTATTATATATGACGTCAATGTCACAATATATTTGCTTTCAATGATTTAAAGACTTTTGCCATGCAAACATCATAAGGTTTTGAAGGGTGGTGGTATTAACCTATCCATGGATGCCATCCAGAAGCAACACTTTATAAAATGAATCAATGAATCCCCGAGAAAAAAAGGAAGAAAGGCTGGGTATAATAGAATGGGCACAGGGACAAGAGGAATCCCCATCTTCTGCGTTTTTTTTTATGTTTCATCGGTTGGCAGTAAGTTAGTTAATAGACTACGTTGCTACAGGTTTGGTTGCTGATTCGTGTCAGGTCTCCGTTAAATAAAATCCGTGCTCCATGTGGTGGTGTAAATTGTCCGTCATGTTTTGGTTTGATTAAAACTAAATAACAATTTCGTATCTGTTTCGTTTTCTGATATTGTAGGGTTGTTAATCCAACACGTTTACTTCCAAAGTTGCGTCCTAAAGGTTGTAAATTTCATCAATTAAAGTGTGTTGGATTATTCTTGTTAATTACCCTTTTTATTCTCTCAATTCAAAAATTACCATTAACACATTTAAGCGGCTGCAGCACTAAATGAAAAGACGTAAAGTATAATAAATGTAGGACCTTTTATGAATTTATATCACGTCTAGTTTCTATCTCAAAGTACCTTCTATTCCTTTATTTTAGTCATTATCAATATTTTTCTAGACACGTTCTTTAGGGTTATTTCTGATAGTGATAAAGTACATACAATCTGAAATTTCGCCAGCTGCTGGTAAGTAAGTATGTTTTGGATTCTAGTTTGAATTTGTGCGCTTGGTTTAATAAGTTGTATAAAGTACATACAATCTGAAAGTTCGCCAGCTGCTGGTAATGTTTTTTAAGTATGTTTTGGAAGTCTAGTTTTAATTTGCCCACATGGTTAAAAAAAACTGGAATAAAGTACATGTACATACAATCTGAAAGTTCGCCAGCTGCTGGTAATGTTTTTTAAGTATGTTTTGGACTTCTAGTTTTAATTTTCGCACTTGGTTTAATTGTGTTGTCATTGAATAGATCACTCCTAATAAGGACACTGACAATAAAAGATAAGATTTGAACAACATTTAGAAGAGTGGAGCACATATATAACACAAGATAATAATTATGGGACAAAACACTTATTTAATAACATAAGTACTTAAAGTGCATAATGGACAATAAAAAGATTTTTTAACCACATTGTTCTCACAGTATCATGCCAATATCCGGTGAAGTTACAAACTGTACTAATGAACAACATTTTATAAATAGAAGGCAACTACTAGTATCCTGAAATGCCAAAATTAAAAAATTGAATGTGGTGACAGATGAGTATGAATACTTCTAAAAATTTTGAATTCAGGATTAGGGGTGCGAAGGTTCTACTTTCTTTCTTCACGTTCGCTAACTGTTTGCTGAACACCATTCTTACTTCCATTGGGATCCTCGATGGGAAAGCATAAAATAAGATGTTGTATATGAAAAGTAAGTTCAAACATCAGGGTCTTACTCTTTAAATGTTACATCAAGATGATTTTAATGTTCCAGTCAACTGATTGGTCAAATAATAAAAATGATTTTAAATTTGGCTGTATTATCCAATCAGATAACTGTATTTCTTGGATCTGGATTTTATCTTATTTAAATTTTCAAAAATAAGGCCCGAGGTGATGTTGTACTTATAGTCAAGTATTCTGGTAGTTATGAGTTGGCCTGGTAGATTAAAAAGGGCGAAGGTTCAGCAGCTGTCCAAGGTATAGAAGCCTCTGAGTATCAATGTCAGCTTCAGTGGAGAAACATTCAAGAACACCAAGGTATATTAGATCGACTTCTTTACAAGTCACAATACGTTTGTATATAAATCTTTAGGGATATTATTGCTGCTGTTTGATTTGACCATAGTCAATTGTAGAGTGAGCTTACTAGTTGTTAAAGGAAAAGGAATACTGCGTCTTTAAACTTGGCAAATAATAGTATATATTATTCATCAGTTGATATACCTGCTACACTGAATAACATAACCGAATCCGACCTAATACTGTAAACTCTGCAGCTGTTATTTGATCTCGTAGATCAGAGATACAGTAGCGCAATGGCAAACCATCCACTTGTGTTGGGCAAGGGCAGTTCAGAACAAGTACTCTTGCATCATTAAAGGAATCAGATCGCTGGTTGGGAACAGGAGAATAGAGGTATGCAAGCAGCCATCTCATTTTGTACAGGCTCTGTTCGTTAAGGAGCCCGCGACAGTTAAAAATCACAAAAAGAGTAGGCTTATGACGGTGTCCTGGCAAAATTTCCCTCATTGCACACTGCATGGCGTTGTTCGTCTTCATTAGCCCATAAGATACAGAAGAGTAGGACGTAAAACTCCATTCATTTCATTAATTTTGAAGGCTTACTCTTAATGATGTTTCTCGTTTGATGTTCGATATTCTTACCCTTTCTAACATACTTCGACATTGAAACAGTAGTGTAAAGTATTTCTTAAAATAAAACAAAACAAAAAGTAAAATTTTTACAGTATAACTTATAGTATTGTATAGATATATGTACTACAATGTGGTACCGCAGTTGTTCCAATGCCTTTTTTGTAATGTGCGGTAAGAAGAAAGAAAGAAAAAAACAACTATATTTTACAAGGATAACAACTTCACAGTCTATACTGTCCTTGACCTCTTGGTATTAATCTTTGATCTTTCCGAGATCGGAACCCACTACGGCCATTTGGTCGACGTAACCAAGCAAATAATGTTATGTCAAGAACCAAAGCTTAAACCGTCTATGCTATAGAATCTCGCGTTTATGGTTAATTTGCCAGCTGACCCTTGTCCTGATATACGACCATAGGTTACCAGTTTATAGCTTAATAAAAAATGATACATAAACATTGGATCAGGTTGTTAAAATACCATACATCCTCAACACATCATAGAGCTGCCAGATTCATGCCAGAAAATCACACGATGAATTGAAGCAGATCATAACTAACAGTATTATATATAAAGTGTTGTAGCCAGAAATAAGAGAAAGAATGATGACAATCGACAACTCGTCACTTTAATTTCCCTCTGAAACTTTCCCACTAAAAACAAATTGTTAAATTTCTCTCATTGGTAAATATAGTTGCGACAATAATATCGTTTACATATTGACTTAAAAACATATCTTATTGCCTATTCTTACGATCGTCTTCATCTATCATAAATTCATTCATCCACAGAAGATGTAAAACTCAACGTCTTTTCATTTGGTGTTTATTTTGACTACAATAACTAATATTCCGACAGAGAATATTTGTATTGGTTGAAAATATTTTTTTTTAAGGAATACTGCGTCTTAGAATGAACATAAAATTTTGAAAATTGTAAACTTGCCCAATAAGAGTATTATATTCATCAGTAAAAATAACTGCTGCCATAAATAACATAAACAAATAAATAAATATCCAAAAAAAACTTAGTAATTATCCTTAAAGAGGCATTTGATTAATGACAAACGCTCAAAACATTGATTAAGCGTTTTCAAAAAGACTATGTTTTGTAAGTTTTCTAGATTTAACAAGGATTTTCTTACTTTATAACACCAGGATCCTGTGTCATAAAATTTTAACAAAGATACAATCAAGATTTTAGGAAATACAGTAACCTGATTGGTTAATAAATACGCAATTTTAGTAATTGACCAATCTGACCATTGAAACACTTAAATCATCCTAAGTTAAATTTCATGAAACAGGCTCCAGGTAAGTTCACTGATGAATTTATACTTATATTGAGTTCATGCTAAGACACAGTTTCCCTGTCAGCTTCAGGAACAGAATATTATATTAAAAAAGACTGATGTTAGAGGTTTCGACGTGTGTGTTATAATAGACAGATAAAGTCTATGTTTAATAATAACATATATAAGTATTCATTCCGGCTTAACTCTCTATCTAATAACTATATAGGGCCTACAGCATTAGAGTGCTGGGATATTCCTTTTCTCAGATTTAAATAGTTCAGAAAGGCATGCACTCTTTATATCTGCTTTGTCGGAATAAGACTACCATTTACAATTCACATTTAAAAGCACTGATGCGACATTTTCAGGGGAATATTTGGCCCTTTAATATGTAAATGGTTTTCAGAGGTTTTGAAATATACACAAAACACACAAATCTCATCCATAAACCACCAGAAATTACTTTTTATTTATTTAATTCACAAATTGATTTTATGTCTGAATATTGATGCAACTGATTGTTAAACGTCTTGTTAACACCGATTAACCTTTCCTTGCATCTGTGTTAAGACACAGTGGGACAGGATGATTGAGTCTATTGCATACACATGGCATCATTAAACTATCTTTCGAAATGGAATATCTAAATAGATTAGCTGAACAATTCCCACCTTTTAAACCAATAAAGTTACGAATAACAATTCTGTCTTTTTTAGATTATAAATTGAAATATGTATATATTTGTAATGATAAGTTAATAATAAAGCTTATAGTGAAGAAACTACTCAGAATTTCCAAAACACAGTAATACCGTTTTAGCTTAGTTCAAATATTTTGTTTATGAATTACTTTTATATTAATTATATTTCGCGTCCTCGAACCAGTTCAATGACTCGATTTGACCTGCTCAGTATTATCCTGAGGCCTTGAGTGTCGGTTTATCAAATAAAGCTTATTATACTGAGAAATAAGTAATTAGAGATACCTTAAAGTTCTGCTAACCCCGTAATAGATGGATTTTGCATCCAGGGCACCTGTTGACAATATCCTACAGGTTCTGTATAACTGTTGCGTAAATATAGATTTAAAAGATTTAAAAGAAGTTTGATCAACCAATAAACATATTGATTCACAAACGCCATAAAGATTATCTTTAAATAACATGCCTTAATGATAGTGGTAGACCATTTAAGCCAGCTATGCCTCTAAATATGAAAAATAATCTCCGATGTCTAGGTGTTCGTGTTGGATAATTAACCGAGGACCCGTTGATAATGAGTCGACCAATGCAGCTGCACCTCCCAAGTTTTCCGCATTGCACATTGCATGACATTTCAGTTAAAAAATAAAATAAAATAAAATACAAGGACGACATCGAACTTCATTCATTTGGTTTTGTTTCATAAGTCGTTATCAAGTTAAATAACAAGAGAGTTCTAATCCTCTTTACGACATTCAATTAGCAACATTCATTTAGAAAAAGTTAAGATAGTTAACTAGAAAGAGATTAATATACTAGTAATATATCAATAATGGTTTTATTATAGAAAGCATACTTAGAGGATATCATCAGCTAATTGGTCGCTAAAAATGTAAACAAAACCTTAGAAGGGAATTGTGTTAAATAAGT